>OX596278.1:20996375-21467903 GCA_951394225.1 Harpalus rufipes | reverse complement strand
AATGTCCGCAAACAGTCTTCTTTATATAAAGTTTAGACTTCAAAAGGTCGTCTGTACATACATATATATATATATATATATATATATATATATATATATATATATATATATATATATATATATATATATATATATATATATAATTTCTAGCATTAGTAAATACACAGGTATGTATTTAAATGAAGAAATAAATAAAAATAATATCACGGCATATTATCCATTGCTGGGTGTTCTAATCTGATTTGTACACACATTTCGGTAATGACGATGACATATTTGTATTGCGCGGGCGTTTACCACAATGGTTAATTTTATGCCATTTAAAATTCGAATTATTTGGCGTTGATCGGGATCGAATCGGATTCCCCAAATTCGCGACCAGGCACGCAGCAACGAAAGCCCATAGGTAAATGGCTGGAGGTATTGTGTTGGTCACATCAGATATTTATAATTTACAATGCCGGTACATCATTCACATATTTTATATTCCAGCAAGATAATGATCCCAAAAATACAATTATTGTTAAGGAATGACTGTTTTACAACATACCGAAACAACTTAAAACACCTCCCCAGTCTCCTAATTTCAACCCTATTGAAAATTTAAAGTCGGAATTAGATATGCGACCTTTCAAAAATATTTTCCACTACTTAGCAATGCCGGGGGAATCTGACAAGAATGGGAAAAAATCCACTTTCCATATTATCTAAATTAATAAAGTCAATGTCTAGGTTACTAGAAGCTGTAATAAAGCCAATGGGTAGGTATCCTATTAAATATTAAATTGTCGTATTATGTATTAATAATTTTATAACTGTAGGTTTACGTATAATTTTGTGTTTCAGTTTTTGTATATATGTAATTTATTTTCAGCAATATTACATAAATGTTAATAATAATAATAATAATTATAATAAGCTTTATTATTTAACAGAACAGAGTTCCAATTACAGAATAATATTAACATTGTAACATTTTAGGTGAGAACATATATATATATATATCATACAAAAATATACATATATATTTTAATTAATATAAAGGGAACATAAAGTAAATTAAACATTTCTTTAATTTGATGACTATCATTTGATATTGAAAGAAACCTATGATTAAGTTTTTAAATGAATTTCTTTTTTGGTAACTTTTTATTTTACATGTTAATGATAAAAGTAAAATGTAAGAATAATTTTGTGAGCCACTGTATAATTAAAATTTATTTTTCCAAATTTCGTGCACCCCCTCCCTATTATAATTTTCTAAATCCACCACTGACCACGGGCATTATCAAAATTATACTACTCGTGCTACAATCTTTTAATTATGCCCTTAATACGTAAATAACTATTTTTCGCGGTTTATGTTATTGTAAAAACTAATGATTATTACATTTCCTATAGGTAAACACTAATACTTTTTCTACATTTTACGGATAAATTTATAAAATAATTAATATTATTTATTCGCAATCGATAATTTGTCATGCTTATTTTTATAAAATATCAACATGCTCAAAATATTCACTTATTCATGGCATTCTATTTCTATGTACAAATAACATGTAAGAAATGATTTTTTTCGCGATCGCTCAGAAAATGAGTTGTTTCTCATCACTTTTTAGACCGGAAAATCCTTCTTCATTTAGCTGGCTCGGAAAATTGTCTAATAAGGGATCGAATGTTTCCATGCGATCAGTTGTTTATTTATTTATTCCTTGTTTAATAATAAATAAAATAGTGCATACTGTAGCGTGCGTGCACCCGACTAGTGAGTACGCGACCGACGCCGCTGGTTGAACATAAATAGCCGCCGCGCTGAGTGAGCGTCTAAGCATGTCGATGCCGTAATCGGCGCGAGCAACCGGCGAAGTAAACAAATAGGTTTCAACCAGTTTAATTACTTACGGTCAGCTGATCCTTTGTATTCGATGTTATTATCGTATAGAATAGTGGAGAACATTCTAGAAATACGAAACCAGACTATATAAACCCCGTCAGGGAAGACAGCCGGGCATTCTGATATACACAGGCATCGTGAAATGAATAGTTGGTGATATAAGTAGTCTACGAGTGATGGACATAAATAAATATAGTTATATAAATAAATAGTGAAACAAATATTGTTTAAATAAATAATCTTAGTGTATAAATATTTAATAATAATCTTAATCTTAAATTAGCATTCATATTTATTTAATCATAGTATTAGTTATTTTTATTATCTTTATTTTAATTATTTATCGTTTAATAAACAGTTAATTTAATTATTAATAACTCTTTGATTTTTACACGTGACCCAAATAAATAAACGTTACAATACCTATAGATTTTTATTATTATTTTTTCCAGTACCGCTAAAAATATTGTACCCAACATGACTTGAAAGCACGGGCGTACTTAGAGAGGGGTTTTGGCGGTCAGAACCCTCCAAAATTTGGAAGAAGAAACTCATTTATTATTAATAATAATAAGAAAAAAATTAGTTATTACACTAACTTTAATAGGATATTAAAATATAAGTTACAGAAGGCTACCTATTCAAGCACGAGTTTAAATTTCGAACAAGAGCGCGTAGCAGCGAGTGTGCGGACGAACGAGTGCTTGAATAGACTTCTGTAACGATTGTTTTATATTATCTTCTCTGTTTCGGCTTTCATTTACATTATTTTTTATAAAAATATTTGACAATAAGGGAATTTTTTTGACGGAATAGTAAGTAGGTAACAGTAATTTGTTTTATACTATAGTGCAGTCAAACCAACCCAAATATAATGTTACCAAAAATCGTTTGAGATTGCAGCTTCTAGCATCAATAAGCGTGCTAGAATAAGTCATTGTAATTCCGAAACAGAAAAAAATATGTGTTCGGGACAAACAATTGCTAATGGAAGAGAAACTACCACGCTTTGAAAACATAACAAATATGAAATTGTGATGTGCGCCCCTGAGTTAAGAGTATCTCCACGCTGGAATTACCCAGATGACGCTATCCCCGGCGACGGACCGCCTAGACGTGTTAATTACACCGATGACCTAAATCTATTGTATTCAGTATCATTTTGGTGTCGGAAGGTTCCAGAAGAACACTGGGCTGTATAAATATCGTTCGAACAACAGCGGAGATATAGTCCGATATATAGAAGCAACGAGCAATGCACAGAGGGTGATATAAATAAACAGTCTACGAGTTGTTAACATAAATAAATGTAGTTATATAAATAAATGTAGTGATGTAAATATTGTTTAAATAAATAATCTTATATATATATATATATATATATATATATATATATATATATATAACATGCTGTACTAATAAAAATTCACAAAATTTAGAATGGTTTACCTTCTTGAAATAAACATTTTTAGTGCCACTGGTTTGATAGGTGTTTTTAATATTTTATTTAAATTTAATTTAAATGGGCCACCATTGCAATCTCAAGAACTATAAGAGCTACATATTTTACAAGACTAATGTAATGAACAGAAAAAACATTTTTTAATCTGTGGTTCTCAAAATACAAAACCTAACTTTTTTATTTTAAATATGTAGGGATATATATTGTTCAAAAATTCTAATTTAATTTAATTTAATTCTGAATATACTGATATATTTTTACACCCTCACGTAACATTTTTTTTGAGTAAAATGCATTTAAATTTTATATTAATTTTTACTTAAATATCACTATAATAAGAGTGCTCCGACCGGAAATAGTAATTTATGTAACAAGACCTGAAAGTGATACTTTCCTGGGTGAGCAGGGATATTTAACAGCCAAGCCACTTAATCCATTCCAGATATTCAAATTTCTCAAGTCGAAAATGAACGTTCACTTCTGCAAGATGTTACGGGTAATGTTGCCAAAATAATAAGAAATATGAATAGGTTTATTGGGATAAATATTTATTTTGTAACGGTATTTTAATATATACAAAAACTGAAACACAAAATTATACTTAAACCTACAGTTATAAAATTATTAATACATAATAGTACAATTTAATATTTAATAGGATACCTACCTACCCATTGGCTTTATTACAGCTTCTAGTAACGTAGACATTGACTTTATTAATTTAGATAATATGGAAAATGGATTTTTCCCATTCTTGTCAGATTCCCCCGGCATTGCTAAGTAGTGGAAAATATTTTTGAAAGGTCGCATATCTAATTCCGACTTTAAATTTTCAATAGGGTTGAAATTAGGAGACTGGGGAGGTGTTTTAAGTTGTTTCGGTATGTTGTAAAACAGTCCATTCCTTAACAATAATTGTATTTTTGGGATCATTATCTTGCTGGAATATAAAATATGTGAATGATGTACCGGCATTGTAAATTATAAATATCTGATGTGACCAACACAATACCTCCAGCCATTTACCTATGGGCTTTCGTTGCTGCGTGCCTGGTCGCGAATTTGGGGAATCCGATTCGATCCCGATCAGCGCCAAATAATTCGAATTTTAAATGGCATAAAATTAACCCTTGTGATAAACGCCCGCACAATACAAATATGTCATCGTCATTACCGAAATGTGTGTACAAATCAGATTAGAAAACCCAGCAATGGATAATATGCCGTGATAATATATTTATTTATTTCTTTATTTAAATACATACCTGTATATTTACTAATGCTAGAACTTATATATATATATATATATATATATATATATATATATATATATATATATATTAGTAGTAATTTTGTGGGGAGTCAGTGAAAGGGCAATAAGTTTAGTTCGTTCTGGTTTATTTCATCAAGCTTTCGGATTTATTTTAATCCTTCTTCAGGATGCTGTAAATTGAGTCAATATTACAACAATGTAGTACACATTTGGTGTGATAACTTACAATAATGTGAAGTTGTATTTTACAATAGCTTCGTTTATGAACATGAGAACATTAATACTGTAACAGATTTCCGGTATTGTACTTGTTTCCCACCATATATTTAAATGATTAAGTAGTGTTTCTTTAGCATTTTGTGGTTTTTTATCATACTGCAGTCGTGATCAGGTGCACTAGACTTTTTCTTTTGTGGAGCGATGTTGCTTATGTATATTAAATGAGATTGTGTATTTTGCTGTGTTTTCATTTTCCTTGGATCTCTTCTCTGTTGTTATCTCATACTTGTTGTTTACGTAAGTTGGTGCTAGTGAATTTAAAAATAATTCTGCCTTTTCTTCGTTTTGTTGTATTAAATTTAGTTCTGTTTGTTTATTTCTACAATTTTAGATTTTGTTCCATAGTATTTGGGAGTTTTCGTTCAGATTTTCGCAAAATAGTTCTCAACCTTTTTGTTTGTAATACTGGATTGTTTTGGAAGTTTCATTCGCGACATTTTCTATGTTCATGAGTTTTTTGTAATTCGTCGGTGCAAGTCTTTTGCTATTGATCTATTGCATTCTGGGGTCCACCATTCTTGTGGTCTATGTTTGGGGTCTTTTGGATGTGTGTTTATAAGTTCAGTGAATGAGATATTTGTGTCTTCTTGTATCTTGTTGTCAATGTGTTCTACATAGCTTTTCCAGTCTGACAGTTTAAAAATTCTTCGTGGTTCTCTATATTGTTTCGTGAATTTGTGGGCTGTTTCGTAAGTTGTTGATACGAGGTCTGGTCACAAAATAACCGAACTTTATTTCTTTTAACTTTATTATTAATTTCACAGATTATTGGTCCTTGTCCCCTTCAAAGTAGTCCCCTCCCCTATTTACACACCTTTCTCAGTGGTGTTTCTATTTCGCGAAGCAGTCCTGGGTAGCTTCATTTGAAATGGCCTTTAAGGTCTGTGACGAATTTGCTTTGATCTCATCAATAGTCTGAAAACGGCGTCCTTTCAACACTGATTTTCATTCGTCTCCCGTTATGATCCTTTGCATGAATGTGTCATCATCATTGGCTTGTTCAAGGAGTTGCCGACAAACGTCCACTCGATTTTATTTCTGTTGTTCGGTAATCAAACGAGGAACAAATTTTACTGCAACTCGATGCATGTTCAATTTTTCAGTCAAAATTTCATGGAATGGCCCATTTGAGATGGTAACCTCTTCTACAATTTCTCTGATAATCTATCGGCGATTTAGACGCACTAGATCGTTGATTTTCTGAACGTGGGAGTCGAAATCCTTCCTGGTCGAGGATCATCTTCAATTGACTGACGACCACTTTTAATTTCGTGTAAACCATTCATAACATTGCGTACGACCCAGAGCATCATCTCCGTAAGCTTGTTTCAAATATTGAAACGTTTCTGTGAAAGTTTCCCCCAGTTTCACTCAAAATTTTACGTTGCATCCTTGCTCCGGAAAATCGCACATTTCAAAAATCGCTACTAACACTTAAACACGTTGCACTCAAATATCAATATCACAAAAACTAAACGAGATATTCACAATCCAAGAACATGTTGTTACAGAGAAGGTTGTGCGCAACGCAATGTTGCCAACCGCATATCACTAAATATCTCCGTTGGCGCGTAATTCAAAATGTTCGGTTATTTTCTGAACAGACCTCTTATTATAAAGTGGTCGCTATCCATTGTGTCTTTCTCTACTTGCCAAATACTTTTTAATGCTATGTTTGGTGTAGTTATTATTAGATCTACGCAAGACGAGTTTGTTCCTGGAGCTGTTATTCTTGTAAGATTTTTATCATTAAGGATTATTAATTGTTCTTCATTAGTCAGTTCTATTATTTTTCCGCGGTTCTCTGTGTCTATTGATCCCCATATTATATTATGGGCGTTGAAATCGCCGTTGATAATTGGGCTTATTCTGGTGGCTATTGAATATTGAATAGAAAACAATTATTGTTTATAAAACAAGAAACCATCAATGCCGGTATTCTCGTGACACTTGCTTAGTAACCAATATTGTTTAATAAACAAGTATTGGTGTCATAAACAAGAAAGCATGAAAATGGTATTCTGGTGACCATCTCTGACGTAAGCAAAATTGTAAAATTTTCAATATTGTTTACGCGATCTCAGAGCTCGCGCAAACAATATTGAATACCATCTAGCAGAATGATAAACTGCACAAATAATCTATAAATTTGTAAATAAGTTAAGAAAAATGAATAATAACGCATTTGTGTTGTTAATACGAGTAAATGCAATAACAAATAACGAAGAAAGATAAGTATTAAATATTATATTCAAATACTAAATTAAATATTTTAGGCATAACTTAAATATACGACAATTAAAAGATTTCAGTGATCCTCTATCTCTTTTAGGACAAAATATAATCTTTTTAGTTGCTGATCTTATAACATAATGCAAAGAAAATTGCTATTCTTAAAAAAATCCTAAGCTTAGAAATGCATTAATATTAAAATGATTTTCGAATTTTTTTTTTTTCATATTTTTGCAGCCCTTCACTTTTATTCATAAGGAAGAAGGGAGTTATCAAAAATGTGTAGGGTATGAATATTTTGCTATGCTGTCTAAATTTTCTGTAAGCAGATGTACCTATAAAAGAACTTACTGGTATTGTGTTCCGTCTCTGTATCATGAATAATTTTTATACCTTTTCCGGTTACAAATGAAGAAAAAGTGAGAGAAAAACAAATGTATGAAAAAATATTTCTGAACTAATTGTGATACATCGTGGTTTTCTAAATAAATGATACAAAGTTTAAACTGAGTTTTAGTAATTTTTAAGTATGATTCTAAATATTTCTATTGTGTGTATTTTGGAAACATAACCTCTTTTCAAATTTGACGTTTACTACGCTATGTTCACTGCGCATGCGTCACTTGTTTCTTCAGCAGTATTGAATGTTAAGCAAGGAAGTTATCAATGTGGTCCGATGTGGTCACGAGAATACCAGCCATATACAATATTGTTAACACGCTTGTTTAGCACCTAGTTTCCAATTCAAGATTGGATACTAAACAAGAACCACCAGAATAACCCCCAATGGTGTTCTTCGTATTGTTTTCGAATATGTTTTTTATTTCATTTTTTGTTATGTTGAGGTCGGATGGGATGTACATATTTTTGATCAGCACTTGGGGTGTTTTTAGAATTTGAGTCTGGATGAGGTGTTGTTTATTTGAACAAGTGTATGTTTTTATGGAGGATGCTATTTTTTATGATGATCGCTGTGCCCTCGTACCCATCATCTCGATCGTGTTTTAATATTTTATAGTTTTTCAATTTATAGTTCATGTTTGGTCTGAATCATGTTTCTGTTATGGTTATAATGTCGACATCATTTGTCTTTATTTAGTGTACTAGTTCGTTCCATTTGTTATTTGCACTACGAGCATTCCATTGCTTTATTTTGTATTTACCCATTATTGTTGAAATTATTTAATGTGGGTATTATTGTGTTTTGTGTACTTTGTTGTTGTTTTTGGTTTTTTATTGATTCTGTTATTGTTTTGAATATTAATTCCAATAGCTCTTTGCTTGTTTTTTCTAATGTTTCTTGATTTAGTGTGGTGTTTTTAGTCATTTGTGTGAGATTCTTTATCCATAATAATGTGTGGTTGGCTAAATTCGATTCATATATTGCTGCTTTATTTTATTTTGACTGGGTTGGTTTTCTGGAAATGTTATGTGTAGGATTTTGAGGTTTTGGATATGTATTATTCATGTGGGTGTTAATAGTAGGGAGGAGTGGAAAATTAGAATTGGAAATGTGCAAGTTTGTGGTTGGTGTTATATTTTCTCCTAGTTTCTTTACAGCGTTTATTTGTTCTTTGTTCATTACTTTTTTAATTTGTATTTGTTGTTCATAGGTTGAACATTCTTTTATATAATGATATGTAGGTATGGTCCGTTACAGTGCGCACATTTAAGTGTAGTCCGTTTGGGCAATCTTCTTGATTGTGTCCTGCTGAGCATGTGATGCATCTTATTGAGGTTCTGCATTGGTTCTTTCTGTGTCCATATCGTAGACCAACGTTTCTTAACCTATGGGTCGCGACCCAAATTGAGTTGGTCGCGTAAACTATTCAGAATTTTATAATATTTATTACTAAATGCCAAAAAAATTTTTTTTTAAATATAAAAATTCATTAAAATGTTATTAATATTAGCAATACAATGTAGAATTGCTACTGCTAACAATCCTACTCAGACCTTGAGTTTATTTTGGTTAAAAAAAGAAAAACCTATCTTGGGAAAGAAATAATTGATAATATTATTACTTTTTGCTACTACCTATCTATGTAGGAATATGTGCGAATCTGGTTTTCTGCTCTTGTAATTACTAAAACTAAATTTCAGGAACCATTGTGAATCGCGGGTGAATCCCACTTCTGATGTCGGAGCAGGAGGCTCGAGGGTTTCATTAATTACTTCAATTTAACCTTCAACTTCCTTATTCATCTTAAATTCCCAGTAACACTATTTCACAATATAACTAAGAATAATAATAACACGAACACGGTACAAATCCGCTGATAATCCCAGAATACCGATCAAACACTTCACGCCACTATCTGACGAAATACTACTCATTGTAACCTGATGTCTTCCTCTTTTATAACCTGTCGATAATTCTGATTCTATCTAGCATCGTAAAGGTCTTGTATAAAATCATTATTAGCAATAATTAATTGCCTACTATGACCTAATACGTGCTAACGAACCTGTCCGCTCTGACATATATATTAACAGTCAGAGAAATAAAAATGATAATAGTAGTGGGGGAAGGCCGTTTCTAGACCATCAGCCGCAGCAAAATGAATCGAGCGTGCATGTGTTTTTCTGTGGGGGTTTTATAGGTGGAATATTGTATGAGACGCCACTGAATGTTGTTGTCCATAGACGTAGGAATTATTTTTGTAACTATGTATACATTTTGTTGTGAATATTGCAAGAGACGACGCTGGAAACTGGTTGTGGGATACAAGGTGAGGTGATTGTTTGAGGCGTGCAAGAGACGATGCTGGAGCTGGAAACTGGTTGAGAAATTGTCATAATTGGAAGTTAATATCATTTTATGTTCAGATTTTATAAGGTAAAGGTGTTTGACCCAACAATGAAACAAGTAACATGAGTAATATATTTAGAGAAGTCGGCAAAGAAACCACAAATTCCCACGGTAGACAAAATTTTCCCAGGCTGAACCGTCCCCATAACCGAGGCGTAGGAGCAGTGCCAGAGATGGAACTGGAAACTGGTTGAAAAATAATAAAAATTGTCGTAATTCGAAGTTTATTTGTATAAGATACAAGGTTAATATCATGTTAAATACAAGTTTATAAGGTAAAGGTGTTTGATCCAACAATGAAAACAAATACATTTATTACAATAAATCATCCTTGTTTACAAAAGAATTAAATTTCTCGTCGAACCCCAACCACTTGACATAGTATCTGTTCTTATCTTTACGTAAAATTTTTTCTATGAGATATATGCCAGGATATTTTGTACGTTGAATTTCATGTTGATAGAAACCGCCAGCTATGTCTTGTCCATTTTCGTCCTGTAGTAAGTATGTTACCGGAGATGTTGCTTGTATTTTTCTAATTTTGAATATTTCTGTAGTCCAAGATGCAAGCCCGTAGCCAGGATTTTTTCTCGGGGGGGGGGGGGGGGGGGGGCTTCGAGATTTTAGGAAATGGTGGGGAGGGATTAAATAATTTTCCTCTATCAAATTTGTATCGAGAACTTTATTGGAGAAGGAGCTCTTATAACTTATGTGTTTCGTGAATAGAAAGGAAGCCTGGAAGAAGCACCTGGAAACTTGGAAGGATATCTTCATTTGAAATAAATCTGTCTGCTAAATTTTGAATTAAACTATCAAGGCAAGGGATGAAGACTGTCACCCTGTAATTTTTCGTGACAAACGCGGGAGAAGGCCATTTTTGCAGCCCGAAGGGCTGGAAAAGTGGGCTTTATCCTGTGCGTGTTAAGAAAATTGACTTTTTTCCAAAGTGAAATTCACGTTTTCAAAAAGCTAATATTCACTTTCTCGTAGTGAATATTCACTGTTTCAAACAGTTATAAGTCGTGTACTACGGGAAAGTGAAATTTCACTTTTTCAAATTTAGATAGTATGATAGATACCTTTGGATAGATGTAAACGAAATTTATAAGAATTTCGGGGAGGGGGGCTTCAGCCCCTCGAGCCCCTCCCCTGGCTACGTGGCTGCCAAGATGGATGATATCCTTTATCAAATATAGATTTGTATTTACTGATTCGCACGTGGTCACCAATTTTGTATTGCGCTGGTGCAGCAATTTTTATTCGATTATAAGCGACGTTTAATATTTTTTTTTCATTTTTTTCACTGACGTCATTCGGTTTCATACCAATTGTTCTATGTTTTGTATTATTGTATTTTGTTATTAAATTATCTATAATATTAAACCACTTGTATGATCCATTAAAACTAAATTCTTTCCACATTAACGATTTTAAGGTGCGATTAAATCGTTCTACAACGCTCGCTTTTTTAGTGCTGTATGTAGAATAATGATTTACTCTATGTTTTCTCAATAAATTTGTAAAGTCTTTATTATAAAATTCTTTTCCATTATCGGTTTGTAAATTCTTAGGAATATTACCATCATTGAAGATAGCACTCATCGCAATAGTAACATCCCTTGCAGACTTTGATTTAACTGGAACAGCCCATGCTTTTTTGGAAAACACATTTATTACTGTTAGTATGTACTTGTATCCTTTATTTTCGTTTGCATATGGTATCATTTCAACAAGATCCGCTTGAAATAAGTCATTTAAACCTTTTACTATGACATGTCGACGTTTAAAATTTTATCTAGCAGCTTTGTGCAACTCATTCACAATATCTCTTTTACTCATATTTTAAATTGGTTTCCAATAAAATTTCCACAGAAAGTCTCTTCACAATTTTTTGTCCTTTTATTGGTAAAAATGTTAACTTATCATTCGCTGAAACACTTTGTCCCTCTAACGATAATGATTTGTCGTTTAGTTTAGTTTCAATTAATACTCGTTCAATGTTATATTGAATTTTTTTAACTGTAGCATTAAATGGGAAGACATAGAATGACTCTGAATTTCCATTTTCTAGTGTATACTTATCACCGTCCAATTTAAGTATTAAATTTATTAACAGTAAACTGTGTGACTTTGAAATTTTATCATCAACTTTATTTTCGAAAACAAACAGTTTCTGATGCATAAAATCATCAATTTTTGTTTTCCATGTAAGCTCTAAATCTGCAATAATTTTTGAAAGATATTTTAGATTTATAACATCGTCTTCATTAGTAGGAATTTTTTTAATGTTAAGCACACCTTCTTTAAATATTTTACTTTTAATGTATGCCGAAATTTTTTTCTTTACATGCTTATGAATACGATTACTAACATGAGTTCCAAACTTATCAAGAACCATTCTATTACTAAAATAATATTTATCTATCTTTCATTTATATTATTATTTGAGCATCTCGCAAAGCGTCTTCTATTCGTATTATTTCATCATTGTGTCCCGTATGACCAGCGAATTTTGAAGCTAATAATAACTTTAATCTTTGTACAAGTTCGTTAGGATCAGACCAGTATACATATTGAGTACGTTTGTTGGTAACATTTAACTCTGGATAACTTAATTTTCCTCCTTCACCCAACATTTTTGATTTTGACCTAGTACGCACATGTGGAACTATATCTCTTATTATGTTTTTATACTTATACCCGTGATGAAATGATATAGGCCCTAATATGTTGTAGTGTTTTCGATGTGCATTTGTATTTTGCACAATTTCAAGATATGTTTTCTTTTCATTTTCAGTATAATCCGTTGGATGTTTTAAAGTTAAAAGTTCATATAGTCCACGCGTGCCTTCATACCATTTATCTCCAATTTTAAGATCATTATTATTTATTTCAACTTCAGAATCTCCCATCATAAATTTTTCCGTTGTAGGATCAAAACGAATTCCATACACATTGTCAAGGTTAGGACTATCAAGCGGATACTGTGCCATATACTTGCCAGCAATATCACCCAGTATATCTTGAGTGTATTTTTCTATATCTTTTGTTTCAAATTGTTCTTTAATTTCTTGTGCAGGTGATATAGTCGGCGTTTCAATAAAAGATTCTTCGTCTTTTAAAAACTGTACCGGCAACCGTTTTCTTCTCTTTACTGGTGTCTCAAATATTTCACTGCTGTAGTCCGATTTCAATGCCGGGAACCGTTTTCTTCTCTTTACGGGTGTCTCAAATACTTCATCGCTGTACTCGTCTTCTTCTTTTGGTTCTGTTTTTGTAAGAGGCCATTGTAGTTTTCCTAATGACGCGCTCAAATTAGATAATGGCGTCACAATAGGTTTAAAAGTTTCACTTAATAATTGTTCTTTTTCTTCTTTGCCACGTTTAAGTTCTAGTAATTTATTTTTAATAATTTGTTTAGTTTTTATAATATCTTCTAGTGTACTTGTTTCACTCATCGTGACAAAATGATTGAAATTGCTACACATATAAAACTATATACTCTTCAAAAATTGATCGAAACCTCTCCTGTAGCGTCCATTAAATATGTCACAATCTTTATTTATCACAACAAACCCATAATTTTTCGACCAACAATTTGTACAAAAGTTTTTAAAATCGTTGAATGACATGTCAGTGTTCACATGATCGCTGTATATATGTTTCAGATTTAACTCGTCTTGTTTGAAGAGAATAATTAAGTTTGCATTATCACGTACAAGATGCTTACATACTCTTGTATACGTTTGAATAAGACAGAATGTATCTATCTGCCAGTGTCTTCCTTGAGAAAAATAACTGCGTAAATGTTCTTGTCGATCGGTTGAAATATCATTAAAAATGAAAACTGAATTTGGTATTATTTTATCGAGAGAAGTTGAATTTGTATTATCTGTATATGGAAAATAATTTATACCACTAATGTCTGTTAATATATTTTGCAACATTTGATATTTTGGTTGATGTAAAGATTTAGAATATATATATACGTTTTCAAATTTCAATCCATTTGCACTTGTAAGTAGTGAAATCATTAAATTCGTTTTACCACAGTTTGATGGACCACAGATGATACACCTTATACTATTCGGGAAAAGTGTACCATGTGTACCAACTTTCTTGGTGGTCACTCGGTTCAATATTCTGTATTTGAACAGTGTATTGTTGTGTTTCAAACTTCATCTTACACACACGTATGATTCAATAAATAAACTTTGTTTATATTTATTGTTATTAGTATAGTGAGTGTATTGTATACAGTAACAATGGAGTCACGTAAGAGTGTATTTCACGACGCTGTTCAGAATGCTAGAAGAGCATATTTAAAGGAAGCAAGGAGGGGTAATATAAGTAAACTAATTCCTGAAACTTTAAATGCTGCACGTAGAAGTGTGGAGAAACGTAAAAATGAACAATACGAATCACCGCGAGTTATACCGATACCGAAAACAGGTGGATTTTTATCAGCTCTTATTCCATTATTTGCCGGATTGTCTGCCCTTGGTGGTTTAGCTGGAGGTGCTGCAGGTATAGCGAAAGCAGTAAATGATGCAAAATCTGCCAAACAACAATTGCTTGAGGCTCAAAGACATAACAAATCTATGGAAGCCATCGCACTTGGAAAACGAGGAGACGGATTATATTTGGGGAAACATAAAAATGGATTAGGATTATATCTTAATCCGCGAATAAAAAAAAACTTCCAATGAGAGCGTTAACTGATATTGATTTACAAAAATATGCCAAAAGAATTCCATATTTTCGCGGAATTTATATGCGATAATTTACCAAAATCAGGTCCTTTACACAAGGAATCAGCAATTATAAATTTAGATAGTAAAAATAACATTGGAACACATTGGGTATGCTACAAGAAACGAAATAAATTAATACACTATTTTGACAGTTTTGGAAACTTAAAACCACCCTCTGAACTAACTAATTATTTTGGGAAAGATGTAAAAATAAAGTATAATTATCGACGATACCAAAAATTTAATTCATTTAACTGTGGACATTTGTGTTTACAGTTTCTTCTAAATAATAAAATATAATGTCGTTTACAATTACACTCACAGGACGAAGGTCTGAATTAAGTGCAGATTTTTCACCACCTTTACATTTATCAGCAGAAAGTGATAACGACGATAATAATGGTGGAGAGTGGGTTATAGGCTTTGTTGACTTTCAATCTTATAATTCAATCCCGAACATTCCCCATGGAAAAAATAAGTTTTACTACTACGAAGGAAATATTTTAAAATCTATAACAATCCCAATTGGAGCGTATGATATTGAAGATTTAAACGATTACATACGAAATACTTTGGGCGACATAGATGATGAGGATAAAAAAGATAAGATAAAGTTTCAACTTACTCCGAATAATAATACTTTGAAATGTCATATTTCATGTTCAAATAAAATAGACTTTACGAAAGAAGACAGCATTGGATCTTTGTTGGGATTTCATAAAAGAATTCTCGATGAAAATAAATTCCATGAATCTGATTCAATTGTAAACATTATGAAAGTGAATAGTATACAAATAAGTTGTAATATTTGCGGAGGATCATATCAAAATAATTCAAGTGATCATATATTACATGTTTTCTTTCCAACCGCAGCGCCAGGATATAAAATAGTTGAAGTGCCTTCAACCATCATTTATTTACTAGTAACCGTGAGAGTAATTGATAATATAACAGTAAGAGTTCTTGATCAAGACAAGGACTTTGTTGATTTCCAAGAAGAAAATATTACAGTTAGATTACATCTTAAACGAATTAATGGGTATTAATTTTAATAATAAAAGAGTGATTAAGGTGAAACGTGTTATCACTCAGTTACAGTCTTCTAAGAGGTTAACACCTAAGAATATAAAATTTCTTAAAACACAAGGCTACAAATTGAAAAATGAATAGTATTTGACAAATTGACGAAGAAATTTTTTATGAGGAGGCTATAACACGTTATGAAATACATTCGCATCAACCATATATTGCTACTACATTCAATAATAATGATGAAATTCGAATTCCTGTTCAAAAACAAGATCTTTTCACACTTCCTAGCGAAAGTTCTATCGTTATTGAAGGTGTGCTATTAAAAAAGGATGGATCGCCTCCAGCTGCAACATCTACTTTTATCAATAACGGCATCGCACACTTGTTTGATGAGATACGTTATGAATTAAATGGTATTGAAATTGATCGGACCAAGAATCCTGGAATAACGACCACCTTTAAAGGATACTGCTCATTTAATGAAGGACAAAAGAGAACACTCGAAAATGCTGGATGGGGCAGCTCTTTTATTACTGATAATAAAGGACAGTTTAATGTGCTAATACCTCTGCATATGCTTCTTGGTTTCGCTGAAGATTATAAAAAGATCCTTATGAATTCTAAACAAGAACTTGTTATCATTAGATCAAAGACAGACTCGAATGCATACGTTACACAAGAAGAATTAACTTTAAAAATAACAAAACTTTCATGGCGTATGCCACATGTCTATGTAAATGACAAAATAAAACTTAAAGTTTTAAAGAAACTGGAAAGAAACCAACAAATTCAAATTCCGTTTCGATCGTGGTCTACATTTGAGTATCCAATTCTTCCTGTTGGTAGTCAAACGCAAACATGGACAATTAAAACATCTTCACAATTCGAGAAGCCTCGATTTATTATATTAGCATTTCAAACTGACAGGAAAAATCAAGATGCGAAGAATGCTGGTGAATTTGATCATTGTAATATTTCAAATGTTAAACTTTTTCTTAATTCCGAAAATTATCCTTATGAAAATTTAAACTTGAATATAAAAAATAATCGTTATGCTGTTTTGTACGATATGTACACACAATTTCAACCAGCCTATTATGACCAAGTACCAGAACCGCTTTTAAACAAAGGAGATTTTATTAATAAAATGCCACTCATAGTATTGGATTGTTCCAAACAAAATGAAAGTTTGAAAACAGCGCCTGTCGATGTAAGACTTGACTTTGAATCAACTGAAAATTTCCCCGACAAAACAACAGCCTACTGCGTTATTATTCATGATCGCTTGGTAGAATATAATGTGATGACCAGCTCAGTTAAAAAGCTTGTGTAATTTGAGTGGAATAGTTAGTTGTACAATGGAATTCATCGTAGACATCCAAGGTTTCACTGCGAATAATGGTGACTTTATTCCGAAAGAAATTGCTATTCTCTCGAGAAATGGTGAAAAATTACAACATTTTCTTCTTGAACCACCTTATGATTGGGGCCAGTTAAATAAGTCACGCCGGAAAGAATCACAGTGGTTGTTAGATAATTATCATGGATTATATTGGGATTCAGGATCTAGTGCCTATTCGCAAACACTAGAAAATATACAAGAAGAATTATCAAACGCTTCGAAAATTTTCGTTAAAGGAGCTAGGAAGAAGAAATATTTACAAAACAAACTGAACTTGTCTGCTGATGTCATCGACTTAGTGCAATACCCCAGTTTAAAAATTGCCAACACAATAAATTTCTCATGTTTTTCACATTCCCCACCTTTTATTTGTTCTTTACGAAATGTTTTTGTAATAAAAAATTGGTTAGATTTACTCACACCGAAATATTTTTTGTAATTTTATGAATAATAAATGTTTTAAAGTTTATATCAGTATTTATTTTTTTCCTGTATACAGAATATTTCCTAGTGCATTTCAGTTCTTATTTCCTAACTCATTACAAAGTTTTTTTCCTTTTACATATAATAACTCCTTAAAAGCTAATACATTTAAATTAATATCCTTATAAGGTTATAAGTAATTATGTTCTTATGCAAAGTCTGTGGTACAAAGTATAAATTAAAAAATAGTTTACAAAGACATATTAAATATAAATGTAACAAAAATTCAAATTTACTTTGTGAGTATTGCGGAAAGCAGTATAGTTCATTCTCATTTAAAAGACATTTGTTTAATCTCCATAATATAAAGGTTAACAACACTATGCAGAAAAGTGCCAACCAGCTGTCTCCTCATTCACCTAAACGAAGAAAATTGTCTCATGATTACATATATTGTGATTCATGTGAAATTAATGTAATCAAGTCTCTTTTCAATTCTCATTTAAAAACAAACAAACACGTTAACACAAGTTAAAAGCTTGTACTAATTGTGGACCTAATATTTCAATAATTAAGACAGCTTTCAAAAACAGAATAATATCTTTTAAAATTAGTAACGAAAATATTAAATCAGATATTGTAACATTCTTAAAACAAATTAAAAATCAAACGTAAAATAATTGCAAATCAACTTAGTATTCATAACTCAATCAAGGTGAATATGGAATTATTTTGTCTATATATTTTACCAACGAAGGGAGACATAAATGAAATTAAATCGTTCAACACAAAATTTCAAGGAATTACACAGTCTACGGATATATCAGAAATTTATGACAACTACTCATCACGAATCATCGCAGACACCGAAGAATTTCAGGTATTATGTTTAAATTGTTTTAAAAGTGTCTCTATGAATATATGCTTACAGGAAAAGGATTCTGGTTGGAGTTTGGTACATGTGGAACATTTGGAAATAAATGTAAACAAATATAGTCCATTTTCGGCATCCTCATACATCGGAAATAGAAAAGAAGAAAGCTTGTGTTAATGTACAAAACGATGACGAGAAATGTTTCAAATGGGCTATACTGTCTGCGCTTTATCCTTCACCCGATCATGCGGATAGGGTCATAAAATATATAACACATAAAAACAAATTAAATTTTACACATTTAAATTTCCCAGTACGTATTGAAGACATTCATTATTTTGAGGAAATAAACAATGTATCCGTAAATGTATTTGGTCTTGAATTTGATTATGAAAACAGAAATTATATAGTTGTAGGTCCGCTGCATTATACAAAAAATAGAAAGCAGAATCATGTTAATTTATTATATCTGGAGGATGATGATAAAAATCATTATGTTTGGATTAAAAATTTATCACGTTTGGTTAGTAAACAAATTAATAAGAAATCACATAAAAAATGGATATGTGATAGTTGTTTAATTCATTTTACTACTGAAGATAATCTTGTTAAACATCAAAATAATGATTGTAATTATGTAGTCACTTTCTTACCGAATGAAAATGAAAATATTTTAGAGTTCACTCATTTTGAAAGGAAATTAAAAGTACCCTTTGTCTGCTACGCTGATTTCGAAACTTTACAAATTCCTTTCTCGTATTGTTTACCTGCAATGGATCATTCATTCACAAATAAGACACATGTACATAAACCATACAGTTTTGCGTACTTCATAAAATGTTCATATAACAATGAACTAAACAAATTCAGAATATATTCCGGTAAAGACGCTTCACATAAATTCGTTGAGTATATTTCAAATGATATTAGAGATATTTACGATCGTATTTTGAAAATTACAATGCCTATGATACCTCTAACAGATAATGAGTTGGACTGTTTCAATTCAACAGTTGTTTGTCATATCTGTGAACAAAAGGTAGAAATTTTTGATAAAGTAAAGGACCATTGCCACCTTACTGGAAAATTTCGTGGTGCTGCTCATAACTCATGTAATTTAAATTTTAAAATCCTAAAGTTTGTACCAATTTTTTTTCATAATCTTACAAATTATGACTGTCACTTATTCATACGACATTTGGCGTTTGACGATGGAAAAATAGATGTCATACCAAAAAATAAAGAAAAGTATATTTCATTTACTAAACATCTGTTAGTGGACAGAATTAATAATAAAAATGTTTATATAAAACTGAGATTTTTAGACTCTTATAGATTCATGAGTAAATCTTTAAGCAATTTAGTGCAGAATCTGAAACCAGAACAACTCATAAATACTTTCAAATACTTTCCAAATTCACGACAATTCAATCTTGTAACTAGAAATGGCATCTTTCCCTACATGTATGTAGATTCACTTGAGAAATTATCAATAACTAATTTACCAGATAAAGAATATTTTAATGACATACTTAATAATAATTTTATAAGCGATACTGATTACAAACATGCTCTAGAAGTGTGGAATGAATTTAATTGTCAAACATTGAGTGATTACTCCGATATATATTTGAAAACAGATGTCTTGCTTTTAGCGGATGTTTTTGAAAATTTTCGAAATTTATGTGTGAGTATATATGATCTAGACCCATGCCACTATTTTACAGCGCCTGGTCTTAGTTAGGATGCGCTTCTAAAGACAACAAAAGTCAAACTGGAATTATTAACAGATATTGACATGTTAAATTTTATCAAAAAAGGAATCCGGGGAGGCATTTCACAGTGTTCAAATCGATTCTCAAAAGCCAATAATAAATATATGTCATCGAATTTATATGATGCATCTTTACCTTCAAAATATGTAGTTTACTGGGATGCTAACAATTTGTATGGGTTTGCGATGTCTATGTATTTACCGACAAATAATTTTAATTGGTTAACAGATGAAAAAATAAACAATTTAAATATTTCAAATATTCCTGAAAATTCAGATGTTGGATACATTTTTGAAGTTGATCTGAAATATTGTGATAGTTTACATGATAACCATAATGACTTACCCTTTCGCGTTGAAACTATTTATCCTCCAAATTCGAAACATAAAAAATTAATTACAAATTTAAACAATAAATCCAGATATATAATACATTACAGAAATTTACAACAAGCAATGCAATATGGTTTAGAGTTAACTAAAATTCATAGAGTTCTAAGTTTTAATCAGTCGAACTGGATGAAAATTTATATTGATCTTAATACAAATATGAGAATTAAAGCAACTAGTGCTTTTGAAAAAGACTACTTCAAACTGAAAAATAACGCAGCATATGGAAAAACCATGGAAAATATTGACAATCGTGTTGACGTAAAATTAATTACGCATTGGGAAAATATCGGTTTAAAACGAGGCGCGGAATATTATATATCACAACCACACTTCCACAGTCTATCTATTTTCGATGAAAATTTTGTTGCTATTCAAATGAATAAATTGAAAATTTTATACAACAAGCCTATTTACTTGGGATTCTGTATTTTAGAACTGTCAAAATATCATATGTATGATTTTCACTATTCATTCATAAAACCAAAATATGAAGATAGAGTAAAGTTACTATATACAGATACAGATTCGTTCATCTATGAATTTTCAGTTGATGACATTTATGAAGAAATGAAACAAAATTTAAGTCAGTTTGATACTTCAAACTTTAAACCGAATAATCCATATTGTATTCCTTTGCAAAATAAAGCAGTATTAGGAAAATTTAAAGATGAAATGGAGGGTAAAATTATTTTAGAATTTGTCGGTCTGAGAACAAAAATGTATTCTATATTAACAGAGAAAACAGAAATAAAAAGAGCTAAAGGAATTAAAGAATGTGCAGTGAAGGGTCAAATCAGTCATGAAGATTATAGAGAAACGTTAATGTCAAATAAATCATTTTGTGTACAACAAAATTTATTCAGGTCAAAAAATCATGTAATTTATACTCAAATTCAAAACAAACATGCTTTATCTGCAAATGATGACAAAAGATGTTTAATTGATAATTCCACAGACACATTAGCATGGGGACATTCTACAATATTTAACTAGATTGTATTTTAAATTAATTTGTACTCACAAATTGTATAAATGTTAATATGTGTATTGTCTTAAATAATCATAAATAAGAAAATAATGTATAACACTTCTTTCATTGCTGGGTCAAACACCTTTACCTTATAAAATCTGAACTTGTATTTAACATATTACTCATATGTATTTGTTACTTGTTTTTATTGTTGGGTCAAACACCTTTACCTTATAAACTTGTATTTATCATGATATTATACAAATAAACTTCGAATTACGACAATTTTTATTATTTTTCAACCAGTTTCCAGTTCCATCTCTGGCACTGCTACTACGCCTCGGTTATGGGGACGGTTCAGCCTGGGAAAATTTTGTCTACCGTGGGAATTTGTGGTTTCTTTGCCGACTTCTCTAAATGTATTACTCATGTTACTTGTTTCATTGTTGGGTCAAACACCTTTACCTTATAAAATCTGAACATAAAATGATATTAACTTCCAATTACGACAATTTCTCAACCAGTTTCCAGCTCCAGCATCGTCTCTTGCAATATTCACAACAAAATGTATACATAGTTACAAAAATAATTCCTACGTCTATGGACAACAACATTCAGTGGCGTCTCATACAATATTCCACCTATAAAAACCCCACAGAAAAACACATGCACGCTCGATTCATTTTGCTGCGGCTGATGGTCTAGAAACGGCCTTCCCCCACTACTGATAGTACAAAGTTTTCAACTCACCAATAAAATTTATAGAAAATTAAAACCAAAATGGAACAATATATTTTGGTTTTACATTATACAGGAATATTTATACTTGATAATTCCAGGATTTATTGATATTCGCAGCAAGAGCGATGAACAAAACAGATGCAATCTCTATGGCGACCAATAACCACCTGCACTGATGGCGACTGGAGGAGCTCTGCCAAAATAATGTGAAGCGTGAATTCACAAAACAATAGTAAAGGATAGCAACATTAAGTACGCAGAACAAAGTTAAAAATGTAAGAAAATTATAAAAATTAGCGCCAAACTGTGTGTGACGACAAGAAGATAAATGTAAATTATTGTAAACTGAAACAGGGGGTTATTATTGAAAATTAATAAAATTCTTTAAATATTGTACATTGTTTTTGAAATCAGTTTGAAAATTTAAACTATTGTTGTTATTTTATTGTATATGACAAGTTTCATATAGTAGCCGCGTGTTCTTAAATTTTGATTGTTCTAAAAATTTTATGTTATCGAAATCGATTTGGTGGCCAGTTTGACAAAAATGTTTGCATAAGGCACTAGGATCTAAGTTATTTTTACCTGAACAATATTGATGCTGGTATATTCTCTTTGTCAAGGGTTGAGAAATCTCGCCAATATAGCATTTGTGACACGTTTTACAAATCGATTTGGTAAAAAATATCTTTTTTCGAATTAGTTTCTATTTTGTCTCGAAGAGGTGTGTATAATGAACTGGTGGAATTTACGTTTGTGTTTGCTATTTTAATATTAGTGTTTTTAAGAACTTTTTGTAATGAAATATTTAAGGGTTTATCATACGGAATCGTGATATAAATAGTTCTCCCTTGCTGCATCCCCCCCACACCCCATCAACAATTGTCTGAACAGTGCGATGATATTTAAGTATATTAATGATTTTTTTAATGACTTTATTACGGTATTCTGGCGGATAACCATTGTTAATTTAATTCAATTCAACGCTAAATTTAGGTTCCCAAAGATTTTCCAATTAAATTTTTAATTAGTGTTACTGATGACATGAATGCAGTAACAGATGTTCGTGTTCGTATTGAAATAGTTTAAAAATCATAATTTAGTAATAAATTAGTTATTTTAGAAGAAAATTAAATTATTTAATAACTTGTCACATTTTCTGATGATCGTCAATGAAAAAACAAAGTTCGTATTGAAATAATTTGATGACCAGAATTTTGTTTCTTCCCTTTATTATAACAATATACCTTATATTATTATAACGGAAGTTCTACGACCGAAAATACAAGGACAACGGTAAGACTGATGTGAACTTGTCTAACGAAGTTGGACTGTGCCATAATTACGCAGTGCGCAAGCGCTTATTTTTACAGCGAGATTCTCGCTCGAGGCGTTCGAAAAAGAGACGAGGCCCAAAAAAATGTGCGAGAACGAGACTACAGGTATGAACATAGACGGACTTTGGCCTAGGCTAAAGAGGCAATTTTAGGGCCCGGATTCAAACTTTTAGTTTATGCTTGTTTTGACTTATTTATTTTATTTAAATATATTTTGTACTTAAAATGTATTATTATTTCAAAAAATTCTATAATAATTAAGAAAAGATTTGATTTATGAGTGAAGTGCCCATATACTTCATTATACTATCTCCCCATCCAATATTATAGCCATAGACAAGGAAAGATATATACTAGACCGAGCTTCCATCATGGCGGCAATGTCCAGCTTTGTTTTATGTGCTCTGCGATAGTTTATTAGTAGAATTAAATAAAAGAGGGCAAATTTATAAAAATTTAAGTGGTAAATTTAATATATTTTTCACTGACGATGACTACTTTAATTAAACATATAACAGACCTAAATGTATATTACAATAACGACATAGATACAGAAGAATTTAATAACGAAGTAGAACAATTTCTACTTCTTTCAAAACAGAATAATTTGAAGGAACCTCATGAAATGCATGAATTTATTCACAATAAAAATATATTATCAACTTTTCCGAATGTTGATATTATTTTAAGAATTTATTTAACGCTTCCTATTACAAATGCTAGTGGAGGAAGATCATTTTCGGTTTGAAACGCATAAAAAACTATTCATGTGATACGCTCGCTTAAGAAAAACTAACAGCTTTATCGCTATTGTGCATAGAGCACGATGAACTGGACAAAATGGATTGTTGTGCAATAATTAATAAATTCGTGAAAATTAAAACGCGGAGACGAAATATTTAAATAATATTATCAAATAAAACATTCAATATTTATTAATCGATATTTTTTGTGTGAATTTTGTTACATTGAAATATAATTTATGTGTTTTGAAATGTGTAATTTATTTAGTTTTTTTTATGTTATATTTTTGTAATTATATTACATATAAATAATAGATTTTTTTATTCCCTTAATATATATCAGGACTAGTGTAAAAAAAAATAGCATATTCCTGACATCATTTTGAGTAAAATATGTAATATGAAGATAGTTCCTATTCCTTTTGGTTACCAAAATATAAGAGATCAATGTTTTACAAGTAGCAGCAATTTTATTAAAAAAATAATCAAGATACATTTAAAACATAATAAAAAACAATGGAAACATTAAATATATTCATTTTGTCTTATAGTAAGTGTTCAAAATGTGCTCCTCGAGCTCGAATGCAAGGTTGACATCGACGAATCATGGAATCATAAACTAAATTAATTGTATATTGGTTGTTACGAATGTCAGCTCCAGCGTTTCTTATTCTTTCTAACAATTGGTTGCGTGTGTTTATTTGAACACTATACACACCATTTGCTTCATGTGTCCCCATAAATAGTAATCCAGAGGATTTAAATCGGAGGGGCACTACCATCACAGAATCCATACACAAATATTATATCTGCGTATTCTGCAACACTAAATCCATCCATTTCACAATAACTCAGGTAAAAAATTTCAATTTTTGATTAATTTTGCATTGTTTTCCATTGTTTATTACTCTGGATTGAAGGTATCTTGATTAGAAAAATTTAAAAATTGCTGCTTTTTATAAAATTTTGAACTCTTGTATTTTGGTAACCAAAAGGAATAAGACCTATGTATATATGGCATTTTTTACTCAAAATGATGTCAGGAATATGCTATTAATTTTTTTTACACTAGTCCCGATACACCCTGTATATATATATATATATATATATATATATATATATATATATATATACAGGGTGTCCCTTAACTTGGTGCACAAACTTTAAGGGCATATAATACTGATCAAAATGAGTAAAAAAAGCTCAGTCAAAATGTGTCCGATCTTTAATAGTTTCCCAGATATAACGCAGTGAAAAATGAGTTTTTACGAGATTTACCTTTGCTATCTCGAAAACTATAAGAATTACGATTTTGATTAATTGAGACTTTTTGTTTACCTTTGAGAAGTAATCTTAGATGGCCTTTTGTTATTTTATAAAAATCAAAAGTGAAATGTTGTGGCGACCTTGGTCAATATTTAATTTTCATATAACTACGTAACTATAAGAAATTGAGAAAAATGTTTCATATAAAATTTTATTGTTTTTTATAGTCTTTTTACTGACATAGACAAAATTTTATTCGATCGCTATCTTTGTCAGTTTTTCTTAGATTTTTCGCTTTTCTCGGAAACAGTTGAAGATCATTCCTATGTTGATGAAGCTTTTTTATTCATTTTGGTCAGTACTATATGCCCTTAAAGTTTTTGCTCGAAGTTAAGGGACACCCTGTATATATATATATATATATATATATATATATATATATATATATATATATATAACTTAAATTTCTTTATCGATCGATTGGGTTTTTAAAAAATATTTATTTTTGTGAATACAAGTTTATGATACTTTAATATGATAATACAGGTTGCGAAATACAGACTAGCCTAACTTAAGAGTTACATATGGTTTTATACTAGTGTAATATGATATTGTCACGTTCTGTCACATCAACACTTGTTCACTTGGTTAGCACTATAACTCCTCCCTCCTCAGATTCGAGCCTCCTGGGGTAATCGAAGTTCGATGCCTTCAGGGGTGCGAGACGACCTCTCCTGCATGGCTAGCTTCCTCTTCTTTATTTGTTTGTATACGAAGTACCCAATGATGATTGCAACGATCAGGTACAGAAAGATAGACCATATACTTGGGATGTGCATATTGAATGTTTTTTCTGGTATCGGAACGATTGGATTGAAGGAAATATCATTTAATTTCAGAGGATTTAAGTTAATGGAGAAATTTGTAATTTTATACGGTTGACATTTTAGATTCAGTTTAGGAAGTAGTAAGGGTTGGCCATGGTTTTCATTTTGGAATACTAGTACTTGTTGTCTGAAGTGGATTTCACAGTTGTCTTGATTATTGATTAGGAAGATTCCCTCTAGGGTTTGGATGTTGGTTTCTTCTTGACATTTGATAGTGATTTTTTCCTCGTTTGGGAAGACAGCTAGGTATTTGTTGATTTCTGGAATCACTTCGACATGGTTTTCTATTAAGTTTATTTTTGTATAATGACAGTGACTCGAAGTTTGATTTTGAAATATTTCTTCTTCGCACATCGCTGAGAAATGGGGGTGATATTTGTGAGGACACTGATATATTTTTGCTTGAACGCACATATCATTCAGAGGCACGATTTCCTTATCAGATTTAAGAAGATATTTCGTATTGGGGATAATTGTAATAAATTTTGATTCGTATTTGGTTGGAATTGGGTACACATAGTAGAGTTCGAAAGTTTTTTCGAAATTAATGGGGGTGGAAATGAAATAGATTATTTGAGTTGCTTCAATTTTACAATTTATTTTTAACAAGGACTCGAAGTCTAATAGGTTCTCTTGTCGGGGTTCAAATGGTAACTGCAAGTGGTAGAATTTTGATATTTGTTTTAGTTCTGCTAGTAGCTCCATGGGGTGTATTATATTAGGATGCAGCGTTCTTAGTTTACAAAAGGTGATTGAGTTTTCGACGTCTTGGAAGACATTTAATATAGAATTGTATAATATAATAAGTTGATCGTAAATGTTTTTTCCATACAGTGTATTAATGTGCGTACTCTTTATTATTTGGAAAAGTTGTAAAATTTTGGATTTTAATATTTCTTCGTTGTGCTGGATATCTGAGAGTTTTATTAAAATTTTGAATAATTTGGTGGTTCACCGAATATGAAAGTTTGAGTTGATTTTCCAAATTATGCTCGTTTTCTTGCATGTGTGCAAACATTTCGTTGTACCTTTTGCCGTCTTCGGCATCTAAATTTCCAGTGATTGATTTGAATATTGTCCCCAATCCATCTATTAAGCCACGTTTAGTTTTATGATGATCAGAATGAAATCCGATATTATTAATTTTAGTGTCAATTTTTGTCCGAATAAATTCTAATATTTTATCATAATTTTGGAGTTCGTTGAAATACTGTGAGTTATTTGACATGGTCGATTTTAGTGTTGAGTACTGTGTATTTAAATCGCTGTACTGCTTCAGAAGAACTTTGAGATTGTAGTAGTGTATGAATGTGTGAGTCGTCTTTTCGAGTTTGGCAGGACCGAGATTGATGGGAAGGATTCCGAGGTTTTCTGTTATGTTCCTAATTATTGTTCCGTGTCCCAATGCGAACAACCTGGAAGTGGTTCAAAATTATAAGTTTTTTGTCTAGGGCGTTTAATGTTAGAGAGGTGAATGTTCTCTGTTGTATTACCGTGGGTGGTTTTTATTTTTCCTGTTTTAAGATTTTTATTAACTTTTGTTAGCTTTTCGGGTTTATATTTGTTTTTCGTTTTTTGTTGTTTTTGTCTATTTTTCACGTATACCTTTTCGGGGATTTCGGGCAATTCTTCTCTATTTGCATTACATTTGCTTATTACCTTATCTTTATTCGTTTGGATTTTGTCTCTAATTGATTCGTAAAGTAATTTAGTTTTATTCTTGTGATTTTCTATATAATTATTGATAAGCTGTTTTTCGAGGTCGAGATTAAATGGAGAGTTAGTGTCTAAATGGCCGGTAATAATTTCGCATGGTTTCAATTTTGTGACTGAATGAATTGTGTTATTATATGCTAATAACGCATAATTTACTTTGGATTCTATAGGCTCAGTTTTGTATTCTTTTTGATTATTAAATAGTCTGATGTGTTCTATAAGGGTAGAGTGAAAACGTTCTATAATGCCATTAGATTCTGGATGTTGTGAGCTTATGAAATGTATGTCGATTTTGTGTAGTGTCAGCAGTTCTTTTACGACTGAGTTTTTGAACTCTAGCCCGTTGTCTGAAATAATTTGTTCTGGAATTCCGTGATGTGTAAAATATTTTACTAGGTTATTACAAACTTCTATGCCTTGTCCTGATTTTAATTTGTATGCTTGTGCATATTTTGAAAATGAATCTACAATAGTTAAGAATTTTGCTTGTTCTAAGGTGATGCTGTCTATATGTAAAATTTGGAAAGGTTTCGTAGCGGTAGGGGTGATGTTTAAATTTACATTTAGGGGTCTCCGATCGTATTTTGTTATTTGACATATTTCACAGCTATTAATAAATGTTTGAATAGATTTTCTTAATTTTGGCCAATAATATTGTTGTTTTATGCGTGCTTCTGTTTCGTCGATACCGCGGTGATTAGTTTTGCCACAATGGTAATTCGATATGATTGGTGTGATTTCTTCGTTATCGGTAACGTCTCTTAAATATTTCGTACATTTTACTAAATTTAGTTGAGAATTTTTGAAATAATTTTGAAGTATTAGACTGAATTTCTCGTATAGTTCATTTTGGAAATAAATGTGGTATTTTACTTTTGGTACAATGTATTCTTTAATGAATGCAATCATTTCATCCTTGTAATTAAATTTTGAAAAATCTACTTCCAATCGTAATTTTTTATTATCGTATAATTTTGTAATTTTTACTTGTTTGGGATTAAAATCGACTTCTGTTATGATGATTTGATTTTTGCCATAATTTACAGGGCATTCTACTATTGGGATTCCGACAATAGGATTTTCTTTACTTGAATGTATTGTGATATCGCTATCGCTTGTGTCGTCATCGTTTATCTCATTATGATGTGAGTCACCTACCTCGACTGCAAGGGATTGAATATCGTCGTCTTTATTATCTGTTTTATTTTTTAACTCTGTATTAAAATTTTCTATGAATTTATAAAAGTGTTTCATGTTTTCTGCTTCGTTTATGTTTAATTCAATCTGGGGAATTTCGTTTTCAGGAAGTTTGTAAACAGTTATTAGTATGTCAGTGTTATCGAATATGTATTTTAACATTAATTTAATTTCGGTCCAAACTTGGTTGTCATGTCCACATGCGATTTTTGGTATACTTAAATTTTTTATTTTATGAAGCAAACAGAATTTTTTCAAATTTAATAAGGTATAGAATATGTCTTGTTTAGTGGGTTTATTGTAATAATTTTCTTTTGTTATTAAGTACAGTATATATTTTTGTGGGGTTTTTAAATATACTAGATTATGAAGTTGAGGATTTTGAGATTTTAATGTGTGTACGTTATTAAATTTATTTTTGAAATTTTTGGCAATACCCGATGACATTTCTAAATCTTTGCTCACGCAATGAGCTAGACTAGAGTCGGATGGTGCGTCGAATAGATTACCTATTACTTCTACGATATTGTCGTTATTGTAATTAAGGTAATGTTTCTTGTCTAAATAGTCTTTGTATAGAGCTAGTGGAGTGTCATCTAGTTGTGTTTGTAATTGTACGTTTTGATTATTTTTAGTTTCTACAGGTATACGGCTTAAGGCGTCGGCATTGGTGTTAAGTTTGCCTTTCTTATAGATTATCTCATAGTCGTATTCCTCTAATTTGAGGCGCCATCTTATTAATTTTTGGCTACATTGTTTTAACGAGAATAGCCATTGCAAGGGTCGATGGTCTGTATAGATTTTGAATTTGCGTCCTAGTAAGTATGTTCTAAAGTACTGAGTCGCCCAAATGATAGCTAAAAGTTCTTTCTCGATGGTGGAATAGTTTATCTCAGTGTCGTTTAATGTCCTGCTTGCATAAGCTACTGGTAGGTCGTTGCCTAGGCCACCTTGAGATAGCACGGCTCCTATTGCTACTTGGCTAGCGTCGCATGTCAAGTTAAATTCTTTATCAAAGTCTGGGTATTGGAGTAGCGGCTCATTAGTCAGCAAATTCTTGCAATTTTCAAAACATTGTCTGTACTCGGGGTCGTTAATGTCAATAACTGCACCTTTCTTTAAGCGTTTAGTCAGCGGTTTCGTTATTTTAGCGAAATCTTTAATAAACTTTCGATAATAGCCTAAAAGTCCTAAGAAACCTTTTATTTGTGTTGTAGTTTTTGGAATAGGAAAATTTAGAACGGCTGAAATTTTGTCGGGATTTGGTTTCACGCCATCAGGGGTTACAATATGCCCGAGATATGCTACTTCTTTTTTGAGGAATTCGCATTTATCTAATTGTACTTTAAAATTTGAATTTTTCAAACGATCGAAAACTAATTTTAAATTTTGAATATATTCTTGAAGGCTGGTGCTAAATATAATAATGTCGTCGAGGTAAACGAGGCATTTTTCGTTTACTAATCCTCTCAGAACATTTTCCTAACGCGTTGGAATGTCGCGGGCGCGTTTTTTAAGCCAAAAGGCATACGAGTGAATTCATAATGCCCGTCTTCCGTATTAAATGCAGTTTTTTGTATGTCTTGTTTGTCCATTTCAATCTGGTGGAAGCCAGATGCTAAGTCTAACGTAGTAAAATAATGACAACGTCCAAGTTTGTCTAGTAAGTCAGTTATATTTGGTAGTGGATATTTGTCGTTAATGGTCTTTTCATTCAGTTTCCTATAATCTACCACTATATGCCACTTGCGTTTACCGGATGCGTCAATCTTTTTGGGAACAACCCAAATAGGCGATGACCATGGAGAATATGATGGTCTGATAATATTTTGATCTAACATGTTTTGTATTTGAGAACGTACCTCTTGTCGGTGAATTTCTGGGTATCTATAAGATTTTGTGTAAATAGGAATTTCGTCACTTGTTTTTATGGAATGTTTAATTTGATTAGTAAATGTTAAATTTTTGTCGTCTACGTGAAATATATCAGAATATTTGTGAATTAATTTTGAAATAGCTGATTTTTCTTCTGAATTCATGTGATCTGTCCGAATTTTTGAAATATCAAATTTAATTTTTTCTGATTGAATGAAATTGAGGTTAGGGGATGAGTACGTTTCATAATTGGAGATGTTCTCTACGGTAATTGGTTGTAATTGTGTGAATTTAATATGTGATTCTGAATTATTAATTGCTGTGCAAAGTGCATAGTGATTATTGGCTGTGGTGACACATTCAGGGATAATTAAATTATTTTGTTTTTGTTTTGGTATTAGAATAGTTCCGTTTTGTTGAATTACTTGAATTTTGATTACCTTTTCAGTTTTGGGATCTAAAGTTACGTTATTATCTGAATGACAAATATTGTTTGTATTAATTGTATTTTCTGAATTTTGGTGTTCAATTTTTATTTGGCATGTGGGTGTTGTAATTAAATTTTTATTCAAATCTATAATTACTTTTAATGATTTCAAGTTATCTAATCCTAATAAAAGATCAAATTCATCGTGAAAATTGAAAATATGATATTTTAAACTTGCATTTTTCTTTAAATTAAATAATTTTGGAATAGGTACGAGTGTGCTATAATTTTCGATTGATGTTCCATGCGCAGTTGAGATTTGGAATGGATCTTTAAAAATGGAATTTTTGTAATATTTATGCGCTATGGTAGGTTTTATAAAGGATTTCGTACTTCCTGTATCTATTAAAACTTTCAGATTATTTTCTGGGAATATAATGTACGGTAATTTACTTTTATTTGTCAAGTTCATTAGTTCGATTCTGGGTAAATGTGTTCTATGTGTTCCGAGGCTGCAACGTCTAAAAAATTATCGTCATCAAAATTTTCGGAGTTTTTTGAATTTTCGTAGTCATTGTTATCAATTAAAATTTGGTCAGTTTGTTCTTGGTTATCGTCGAGATTGTAATAAACATATGGGTCATTGGAAGGTTCAGCTGACTCGTTGATATTAAATAATTCTCCCGCTGTGTTAGCGCGGTTTTGTCCGTAGTGGTTTTGTACCTGTCTGGATGGGCCAGGTGTAGGACGGTGTTGGACTGTATTTCGCGTGGAAATACTCATCGGAGTAGGGCCAGGAAGGTTTTGTCTGATTGATGGACCTTGCCGTGGTGTTTGTGGTGTGTATTGTCTTGGTTGTTGTTGGGGTGTATATTGTTGTCTGTATGCTGTTTGTTGCATAGGTGAATGATATGGATTTTTATTGGGTGTAAAATTAAAATAAGGTGTGGGTTTCGGAATATTATATCTTGTTTGGTGTGTTTGTGGTTTTTGATTTAATTTGTGTGTATGTTGATTCGTATTTTTGGATTTGGCATAATATTCAAATTGGAAATCATTTGCTAGCATACTTAAAGCTGAATTTAAATCTGCGGGGTTCTTTGCCCTCATTAATTGGCCTATAGGTTCTTTTAAACCTTTTAACAAAACGCGCAAAGCATAATGTTGGAAATAATCAATCATTACAACGGATGCTTCGGCAGCGGCATTTGTTGAGATACAAGAAATTTGTAAATTTAATAAGTGTTGTAAACGACCATAAAAATCAAAAACGTTTTCATTAGGATTTTGTTTTAATTCCGTTATTTCCATATTTAATGTGAACCAGTCACGTTTGTCTGAATAAGCATTTTTTAATGCTTTTTTTAAATCTTCCCATTTTTCAATTGTGCAACTTGCAATATTGATAGCTGCTTCACCTTTTATTTTCGCTAATATACTACCTACTCATTAAATATTCGTTTTGGAAATCTGTTGTGTTTGTGGTGTTATAAAATTTTGTAACTAATTTTTCACAAACACTAATAAATCTAGAAAGTAATTCACGTTCCCCATGGAACTCTGGCACCATGTCCAAATATTCCTTTTTTAATACAGGGGTAGCCATGTTTAATACTGGCGTTCTTAAAATGATATTTCCAATAGGATTTGAATTTAAATTAATTATACGATCTTCTATTTCGAGATCGGAGTCTGATTCGGAATTATTTGAATCTGATATAGGTTCTGGTTCTCTGAATGACATATGGTACTCACAAAAATAGTAGTGTCGGCTTCATGTGCCCTGAAGTCGTACACGGTCTCGAAGTTGAGGCTGGAGTTGCACTGATGTCCGCTCAGCTTGGCTCGCTCGGCTCGTCGAGATGTTTTTTGCTTCTAATGTCCCCTCAGATGCAGGATACGGTGATCGAAGTATAAATATGTTCGAATTGCCAAATTAATCACGAAAGTGAAACAATTTATATTCGTTAAATTGTTTTGACAATCCTACCGACTGCGCCACTTAAATTTCTTTATCGATCGATTGGGTTTTTAAAAAATATTTATTTTTGTGAATACAAGTTTATGATACTTTAATATGATAATACAGGTTGCGAAATACAGACTAGCCTAACTTAAGAGTTACATATGGTTTTATACTAGTGTAATATGATATTGTCACGTTCTGTCACATCAACACTTGTTCACTTGGTTAGCACTATAACTTATATATATATATATATATATATATATATATATATATATATATATATATATATATATATATAATAATAATAATAAATTGTATGTTTTCTTGTATTCTTTGTATTAGGGGAATTTTTGTTTTTCTGTTTGATATTGCTTGCACTAGGCTTAGTGAATCTGAGTTAATTAGTATGTTTTTATTGTCTTGTATGTTGTCTTTAACATATTTTGTGGCTTTTAAAATACTGTATGCTTCTGCGATGAAGATGGATGTTTGTTGTGGAAGTTGAAATTTTAAATCTGTTCTTTTATTATAAACGCAGCACCTGTTTTATTGTTAATCCATGAACCATCGGTGTATATGTGTAACGTTTCCTTGGTTTCTTCTTGTAGTTGTTCGTACAAATTACGGTAGAGCTTTTCGGGATTATTTTTAATAGAGAAATCGATGTTTTCAAATCGATAATAAATTGAAAATAATCGATTTTTTAAATAATCGATTATTTTTCGATATCCTTAGAGTCCACAGTACAATTATCAGACCGTCGATAGTAGCAGTAGAGAAAGAATTTCTTGTAACATATTTATTATAATATTTCCCCCCCCCCCACTACACTTCAATTACGGCAATTCTGAAATCGAACTTTTGCTCTAGCTATCCTGTCCCCTTAAAAATATAAAAAAGTCTCATAATATCCAAGCTAGAATATGCAATTATCGCCTTCTAAGATGCAAAACAGAACAAATTAAAAATATTAGAACGAATACAGAACGAAGCTATTCGAACAGCAACAGAGCATATCGAACAACTCCAATAGACAGCCTACTGACTGAGGAGAACAACCGCCATATTTTATTTATTTATTTATTTATTTATTAATATATATACGGGATAAACCCATTTACAGTGAAAAAACAAAATACAATAATTTGTATAAACATAGCAGCATAGGACAAACATAATGGTAAATAAATGTATGTATGATTAGTAAGCAAAATGATATGAAGTAATGTGCCAATAGTAATATTGAATAATGAAGATGATTATAGTTTGTAGTAAATACATAAGTAATAAGGTTAATACACATATAATATCTTATCTATGTTATTTAAACAGAGCTTTCAAATTTGTTTTAGAGCAATTGAATAAATCTACATTTGATGAGTGATAATTTACTGTTCTTTGACATCGCAACATAGGTGAATTAAACATATAATTATTGGAAACAGATGGTATTGAAAAAATATCACTAGTTCGAGTTAAGTATGTAGGAACTTTAAAGTTTAGTAAACTTAGCAATTCTGGACAGTTTATTGTATAATTAATAATATCAAGGATGAATTTTAGGTCATATACAGGGTGTCCCTTAACTTCGAGCAAAAACTTTAAGGGCATATAGTACTGACCAAAATGAATAAAAAAGCTTCATCAACATAGGAATGATCTTCAACTGTTTCCGAGAAAAGCGAAAAATCTAAGAAAAACTGACAAAGATAGCGATCGAATAAAATTTTGTCTATGTCAGTAAAAAGACTATAAAAAACAATAAAATTTTATATGAAACATTTTTCTCAATTTCTTATAGTTACGTAGTTATATGAAAATTAAATATTGACCAAGGTCGCCACAACATTTCACTTTTGATTTTTATAAAATAACAAAAGGCCATCTAAGATTACCTCTCAAAGGTAAACAAAAAGTCTCAATTAATCAAAATCGTAATTCTTATAGTTTTCGAGATAGCAAAGGTAAATCTCGTAAAAACTCATTTTTCACTGCGTTATATCTGGGAAACTATTAAAGATCGGACACATTTTGACTGAGCTTTTTTTACTCATTTTGATCAGTATTATATGCCCTTAAAGTTTGTGCACCAAGTTAAGGGACACCCTGTATTGTTCTCCGTTCCTCTAAAGTATTTAATGATAATAATTTTTGGATGAAATTATACGATAAATTATCAACTGGAATATTTAATTTGTAGCTAACAATTCGAAGAAATTTATGTTGAACTGTTTCAATATTTAGTTTTCTATTGTTGTAATGGGGACACCATACGGTTGAGCCATATTCTAAACCAGTGCGGACTAATGAGCAATAAAGTGTTTTTAAAGTAATAATATTATTAAAAGGTTTTGTTGTTCGTTGAATGAAACCAAGCATTTTTAGTGATTTTTTAACTGAAATTTCATTATGTAATATGAAGGTCAAAGTTATGTCAAAATAAATCCCTAAATCTTTAATATGATCTACAAAAGGTAAAATGACATTATTTAACTGATAATTGAATTGTATGGTTTCTGTTATTCTGTGGAATCTAATGACGTTACATTTTCCAATATTTAGGTACATATTATTAGATGTGCACCAAGCAAAAAGAGAATCTATACAATTTTGAATTTTAATACAGTCATTAACTGTTCGTATCCCCAAATAAAATTTAAGGTCGTCTGCATAAAGTAGGTAAGGGACGTCTTCGAAGACAGAATTGATATCGTTTATGAATAATAGGAATAGCACAGGACCCAAATGAGATCCTTGAGGTACTCCACTTGTTGCAATAAAACTGCTGGAAAGATGTGATTTAATTTTAACACGTAAGGTTCTGTTATGGATGTACGAAGATAACCAAGATTTCGACGGAAACTCTATATAAAATCCCATCCTGGATTATACAACTATCTAAAACAAACCTATTCCTTAGCCAATACAATAAAAGCAATACACCCGAAAAGCTCTACCGTAATTTGTACGAACTACAAGAAGAAACCGAAGAAACGTTACACGTATACACCGATGGTTCATGGATTAACAATAAAACAGGTGCTGCGTTTATAATAAAAGAACAGATTTAAAATTTCAACTTCCACAACAAACATTCATCTTCATCGCAGAAGCATACAAAGTATTTTAAAATCCACAAAATATGTTAAAGACAACATACAAGACAATAAAAACATACTAATTAACTAAGATTCACTAAGCCTAGTGCAAGCAATATCAAACAGAAAAACAAAAATTCCCCTAATACAAAGAATACAAGAAAACATACAATTTAACAAGCCCGGTGAGTCGAAAACAAGACATATCAGTTGATCCGTCCAACAGCATTATGCAATGCAGTGAGGAAGACGCCCCTACTGCAAAATAGCCAAAAATGTCATGGAACTGTCCGACCTCCATGATGAATTGTCAACAATGTTCGATGCCCTCTAGATCCAAAGTATTTTTTGGTACTTGAAAAAGTCGAACAGGAAAGATGGAAAATTATTTGAAAACCTGATACATGAACAGGACAAGCAAAGTATCAACTAGTCGTCACGGCAGATCACCACTCAACATAATTGGTGACGCCTTCAGTTGGCGTTGTGGGGTCACGACAGATTCCAAAATGCAAAATTTCGTTATGAACGAGCGCCACATCACCCAAAAAATCGAACAACTACAGAGCGGAATACATGAACAGTATAAACATCTAATAACAATCAGGGCGTATTTTCAAAATTATGACGCCAATGTTCAGTCCACATTTCAAGATATAAAATCAAAAATTAGCAGCCTGACACAAGAAGGACCATGATATCAACGATTTGAAAATTCCACAAACAGGTTGGTCCGCCAACTTTTCATTAATGATTTCTTGAATCTTAAAAGAACCCTTCATATGCTGATGCTTATGCGACAGAATGAAATCATTAATGCCTGCAAAAACCGCAGCATTCCAACAGCTCTATTAACTCCTGGAATCCTGGCAGCAGACCTGTTCAAATCAGGCTTGAAGAATACGGAATGCAGTTAGCCATCCCACGTGAAGAACTGTCTCAATACTACAAGTTACTCATTGTCGACTGCGGCATTAGCAACAACAAGATTGTCGTTCATGTTAAAGTTCCAGTAAATCAAATTTACACGACTGGAAACTTGTAGAATTACTACATACTACTACTACAGGTACGGTAGAGCACATCCGGAATTCCCTCTTATCCCAAGGTTTTATCGAGTATATTTATCTAACCTTACTAAATATTCCTTAAAATTTATATACAACTAATGTCATCTATCAAACAATAGACCAAATCACAAAAATATAAAAACTACAGGTCGCTTCTGAATACAGGAGCGAACCAAACCAAACATGACTACACCGTCAACACCTATCGTCGCAAACCCAAACACAATAACATTCGCAAATGTCGCCAAAACAGAACAATTTCCAAAAAAAGATCAAGCTATTGTATTAAGCGCAATCGAAGGAATAAACATCAGGGAATACGTAATAGGAGCAGGTAATCTAACACAAGTGAAAAATATTTTGTTTGCATCACGCATATCAAATAATCGGATATGTTTATATTTAAAATCAAAAGAAATTGTAAATAAATTATTAGGAAAACATAACAATATTCAAATACAGGAACAACAAATTGATGTACGCCGTCTAATTACACCAGCGAAAAGAATTATTTTCTCAAATGTATGCCCATCCATCCCCCACAATCTAATAGAAAAAGAAATCAAATTGTTAGGTCTTCAGCAAAAAGCACCAATTACCTCTTTAAAAGTTGGGATGGCAGAAGCTGAATATTCGCATGTATTAAGTTTTAGACAACAAACCTACATTTCACCAGACAACAATATTGTAACGTAGCCCTCGCCGCCGCCGCGCCACGCAGGCGCCACGGTGTCGCGAGCAACAGACGCGCTTAAACTTGTCGCGATCTATTGTGTACGTTGTTTACCTCTAAAAGTTCTCCAGGAGGTTCTATAATTAAAGTCACCAGGTATATAACCCGTCGCCAAAGCCAGCGAACACAGTCTCTAATGTAGTAGCAACGAGTAAAGAAGTCTGATATAAATAAGCGTCGTGAATAGTTGGTGATATAAACAACAGTCGACAAGTGAACATAAATAAATGTAATTAGTGACATAAAAAGTGGTGTTAATTGTTTAAATAAATAATCTTAGTGTTTAAGTGTCTTATAATATTCTTAGTCTTTAAATTAGTGTTAATATTTGTTTGTCATAGTGTTAGTTACTTTTATAAACCTTTAATTATTTATTTAATATTTATTTATCGTTTAATAAACGTATTCTTTTAATTAATAATATTTCTGTTATTTGTTACACTTCACCCATATAAATAAAAACGTTACAATATTAACCTACCTGATTCTATGTTAATTAAACATGAAGATATTGAGTACAGAATATTTATTTCAGAGGTACAAATAACATGCTTTTTATGCAAAGAAAACCAAGTCACAGTAGTTCCCAATGTAATAATATAGAAACAGAAAATATGACAGTGCCAAACATCACAAAATTTTAAAAGACCAGTACAACTAACCACATCAGAGACAGACCAGGATCAGCCCACCAAGAAAACATCCATAATTCAAACAAATGATGAAGAAAGTACGGAACCAGATAATAATAAAACAAAACTAATAGAACAAAAGTCTAGGTCAATTAGCCCTCATGAAGAACTACCATTAGAAACATTACTTGACACATTAAAATCTGAAATGACTGAAAATAGTTCAAAATATATTCTAACACACCACGAAATGAAAATCCTACATATGTGTACGGAAACCCGGAACCACTAACAATTGCTCGAGAATTTACACAGAATATACCAACACTATTACAAAATATGAAAGACATATTCACTATTCAAACACCGATCAATTAAAAACAGATTTACCCGAATAATGAGCAAAATAAAACGACAACTTCAAAAAGAAAAAAAAACACACGAAACGATTTATGCTATGGTACCTCGTTGATTTTAATTTGTGAAAGAGTGCTTCCTTTCCGCCTACTGGAGGTAAAGGTGAAGGAGATTTGGATCACCAAAACTTAAGTTTCTTTAAAAAAATTTTTTTTTTAATTTGGACGTTTCGGGAGTTGGCCAACTCCCATCTTCAGCATACAAGTGACAAGTTTATTTATTTTTTTAAATATTGACTGGAAACAATTACATGTGTGAACAAAATCTTAAATTTAATTTAATTAGAACAGTTGACATGAACTTACCATTATAAAGTTATGAGGTTGAATTTGAACAATTTTTCAAACAAAATATTAAAGGCCTAGGCCTCCTTCGCATATTGAAATCCGCAAAAGAAGAAAGGGGGGACATCACCTCCAAACTAGAACAACCACGTGTGAGATAAGGGAAAATTTATAAACAAGTAAAGAGTAATTACCTGTTGAAATGAGGGATTGAGACGACCAGAAAATTGTATGAAATTAGTTTGAGTTAAAAATACAATACGAATTTTGAAGTTAAGCTTATGCAAAAGTCCGAAATATAAAATTGAAAAAATTAAGAATTTTTTTGTCGGTCGACATCTTAATGATGGGACAACGACTGACTGACGCGCAAAAGCGTAGCGGGAAATGGAGTCAAGTTCAGGGCGACACCATGTGACCATGAAAAAATTTTTTACTCTTTGAGCGCGCTGAGGAGTGGTGCCGCGAATTTTAAACAGCCGTCATAGTCAGTTTGGTTGTTGGTGCATGAGTTCTTATTCATATTGATCAACAAACATTCCTTGAGGAGTCTTTTTTGTTTGTTTTGTTCTGTAAGGAGGATTTTAGGTTCAATGAAATTAAAAGTATAGTCTGTGTCACAGTGGTGTTTTACCAGTGTACTGTGATTGTAATTTTTGAACTTGTAATTGTAGTCGTATTGATATAATCTTTTTTTCAATGGTTGTGAAGTTTCTCCGATATATATTTTAGGGCATATTTTGCAGTTTGCTTGATACACAAGGTCTGTTTTGTCTATGGGTTGTATAGCGTCTTTTAATTATGAGAAGAGGGGTTTCGTGGATGTGGAGTTTGAGTTTGCGATTTTAATTGGGATGTCTTTGAATATACGAGTTAGACCGAAATTAATAGATTCTTCGTATGGGATTGAAACGTGTCACTCTCTCTCTCTCTGGGCGTCCTGTCTGTGATGTTATTGTTTCTATTGGTCAAAAGGAGAAGTCTTTTTTTAGTTGCTGACTCTAGAAATGGTAGTGGGTAGCCATTTTGTTGTAGGGTGGCATGTATAAACTTAATATTTTTTGTATGGAATTGGCGATCGGATAGTAAAAAGGCGCGGTCTAAAAGTGCGTTGATGACGCTGGTTTTGTATGCTCGGTTTGTGTTGGAAAAAAAATTAAATAACGTTCTGAATAGGTAGGTTTTGAATACCAATCTGTCAAAAATTTATTATTTGTATGAATGAGGGTAACATCATGATAATTTAACCTGTTGTTTGAAGAGAGTTCGATCGTGAATCTAAGTCGGGGGTGATAGTTGTTGAACTGTAAAAGAATTTCATCGATTTTATCCTTATGGGCGATTACTAAACAATCGTCGACATATCTTTTATAGAGTGAAATTTGTAAATCTGAACCGCCTATCACATCATTTTCTAATTTTTGAAGTACCAAATCGGCAATAGTACTGCTTAGGCTACTGCCCATGGGTGTGCCATTTATTTGTTGGTATAGTTCTCCTTCAAAGGTGAAGGCGGAAGATTCGAAACAAAGATCAACTGCCTCACAAAATTCTTGTAATGTGAGGTCAGTGTGCTCTTTTATCTCGGACCATTTTTCTTTGATACATTCAATAACTAAGTTTTGTGGTACGCTAGGATACAAAGAGCATACGTCCAGAGAGAAAGCGACATGATTTTCTGGGATTTGGAGGGATTTGATACTGTCAACTAGTTCGAAAGAATTCTTTAAATTGTGCGGAGAATTCGTGGTAACTCTTCCCAGTACGCTCGAGAGGTGTTTTGCAAGTTTGTATGTGCTGGTATTGATTATAGATGTGATCTGTCTCAAGGGTATGTTTTCTTTGTGGATCTTTGGGAGAAAGTACATTTTCCCAGTGGAAGGATATTGTATAATCAGTTCCGGGTAAAGCCAGCGAATATTTGAAGAAATGGAATGAATTAAAAGACTTTTTAATATCACAATATCAAGATAAACGCAACGAATGTACTTTAATGGTAGAATTGTGTCAATTACAACAAACAAAAGAAACAATTTTCGAATTTTTAAGAAAATATAATGATTTATTTCTTTTGTATATTAATAATATTGAAAATAATTACAGTACTGCCTCTATAAAAGACTTTAAAAATTTTGAACACAAATTTGCCACTCAATGTTTCATTAGAAATTGCAAAGGACCGTTTAAATCGCAATTAGCTATGATGAAATATCCCCAAAGTAAACCAATGCAATCACAAATAACATATCAACCCCAACCCGGTTCTTCCAAATTTCCCTCACAATCCATAAGGTTGCAACGTCAGCCACAGCCTACACCAATGTCAATTTCAACTGGTTCGTATAGACCAAATCAAAATTATTTTAAACCTACGGGAAAACCAAATTTTATTTCTGAAGAACTGCATAACGTAGAAGATTATCAGGAGTGTAAGATTCTGCACGTCACGCACTATTATAATAATCACTATTTACTGGGTTGGGGATATAGTAAGGAATAGTACCAAAACACTCGACCTCTGTCCACTACGGTGGTTTATTAACTACTGCCTTTCTATTACATTAACACCTTAATATTATACCTACATAATCATAGCTATTAATCCTATATTTAATTATATTTAATATATTCCCCTACGTAATAATTATCAATCATGTTTTTAATTAATGTCTGTATACTACAAGGAGTTTGACCATGAAATCCAAGACGAGACTCAAGATAAAACAGAATATTGCGATAATGAAAATCACAGAGTGTAATGAAGTAAACGAGAATGAAAATTTTCCCATAGACCAGTGTGTCAATTTGAATCCCTAGCCATAAATATGATATCGAAATTGCCATATATTAAATTACAAGACTTATTTATTCTTATCGATACAGGATCGTCTCAAAATTTCATTAACAAAAATTACGTGTATAGAAAAAGAGAAAAATTTAATTTTTTTAAAGAATCATTCAAAATTCAAACAATGAACGGAGAGTCGGAAGGTTCTGAATATACTTTTATTAAATATAAAACAAAACATATTAAATGCTACTTGTATAATTTTCATAAATCATTTCATATTTTATTAGGCTTCAACGCGTTAAAATTTTTGCAAGCTCAAATTAATATTAAAAAGGAAGAAATAAAACTATTAAACAATAAACATAAATTTAATTATTTTAACGAAGAATCGAAACCGGTTTTTAATGCAGAAATATTAAAAACTTTAAATATAAGATACGAACATTTAAACGAAGATGAATTAAACAAATTGATAAAACTTTTAAATCAATATAAAGACCTAACAATTACAGATAACGAAAAACTTACATTCACATCTAAAATAAAACACAAAATAGTAACAACCGATGATATCCCGATATATACAAAAAACTATAAATTCCCCGAAATTTATAAAACACAAGTAAATACAGAAATTGATAAATTATTAAACGATGGAATCATACAGCCCAGTTATTCACCATGGAATAGTCTTATTTGGGTGGTCGACGCCTCCGGTATAAAGAAAATTCGCGTAGTAAATGACTTCAGAAAATTAAAGGAAAAAGCAGTGGACGACCGTTTCCCGATACCCGATATAACGGATTTTTTAAGCAAACTCGGAACATCAAATTATTTCACGACCCTAGACCTCACTAGCGGGTTCCATCAAATAGAAATGGACCCTAAAGACACGGAGAAAACAGCGTTCTCTACAGAAAAAGGACATTTTGAATATAAACGTATGCCTTTTGGGTTAAAAAACGCCCCTGCGATGTTCCAAAGGCTAATGAACTATGTCCTTAAGGATTTAATTAATAAAGTATGCTTTGTCTATCTTGGCGACATAATTATTCTCGGTACCTCCCTCGAAGAACACATACAAAATGTAAAAGCTGTATTTGATATATTACGAGAGGCCAATTTAAAAATCCAATTACACAAATGTGCATTTTTGCGGAAAGAGGTAGCCTATTTAGGGCATATAATAACAACTGATGGCATCAGACCTAACCCCGAAAAAATAAAAACTATCCAAAATTTTCCCTTACCAAAAACCAGCAAAGAGATAAAATCATTTTTGGGTTTGTTAGGCTATTATAGGTGATTTATTCAGGATTTTTCAAAAATAACAAAGCCTTTCACAAACTGTTTGAAGAAAAATTCCAAAATTAATTATGAAACTAAAGAATATCAGCAATGTTTTGAAAAATGTAAATTATTATTAACTAATGGCCCAATTATTCAACATCCAAATTTTAATCACGAATTTATACTAACTACTGATGCTAGCAACTACGCCCTTGGTGCCGTGTTATCACAAAAAATAAACGGAAAAGATCTCCCCATTGCATACGCTTCCCGGACTTTAAATAATCATGAACAAAATTATTCCACGATTGAAACGGAATTATTGGCTATAGTTTGGGCTACAAAAAATTTCAGAACTTATTTATACGGCCGAAAATTCAAAATTATAACTGACCATAGACCCCTGATTTGGATAAATTCACTCAAAGAACCTAATCAAAAATTAATCCGTTGGAAGATAAAATTAAAGGAATATGATTTTTATATAGAATATAAATAGGGAAAACAAAATTATGTTGCTGATGCACATTCTAGAATAAGATCTAATTTTGAAATAATTTATAAAAATGAAAATATTTTCGAAAACGAATTACCTTTGATACATTGCATTTCAAAAGACTTCTGTATGGGAAAAGGTTTTGCTGAGCAAGTGAATAGATTATATAATACAAAAAAAATTCAGGATAAATTATCGATAATAAACTAGCTATTCAAAATCATAAAGATCAAATTACATAATTCATTTATTAACAAAAAATAAATATTCTGATAAACCTTCATTAACAAATATAAAATCATGTTTAAATAAATTATTACAATATTTGATTCAAAACGATATCTATGAAATTAAAATACCAAAAATTTGTTCCGGATATGACAAGAAAAATTGGTTAGCAATTGAAAACTTAATAAAAGAGGTATTTCAAGATTCACCTATTAAAATTAATATTTACGAAATATTTAACACTCAAGAAGTGATGAATAATGAAAATGATAACGAATGCGATAACCAGTCACTGCGAGTTGAATGCTCAGAGACGGATTCAGTTACGATTCATTCAGATGACGAAAGCCCAGTCAATGGTCTTACTTATCTAGATGGCCCTGTAAATTACGGACATAGCCAAATTATTGTAAAAGAATCAGATCGAAATTCAGTACATGTAGAAAAATTATTTGACACAAAACAACGAATATATTTTTATTTGAATAAAATTAATTCCATGCAAACTATTCTTAAATTTATAAAAGATTATTGCCAACCACATGTAAACTATCATTGCCTAATTCCTAAAAAAATTAAATTAAATTTCAATGCGGTCCTATAAACTTATTTTAATGCTGGATATTATAAATTTATACAGTGTAAAAATTTACTGGTTGATGTCCAAGACACAGATGAGCAAATTATGCTAATACGAAATTACCATGAAGGTAAATCTATTCATAAAGGAATTTCAGAAGCTCATGCCAAATTAAAATTACACTATTACTTCCCTAACATGGCAAAGGAAATTCAAAATTTTATAAATAAATGCGAAACATGTCTAATGAATAAATACGAAAGAAGGCCGATTCAAATACCTAATATTTTAACCCCCACAGCAGATGAACCATTACAAATAATTCATTTAGATATTCTGTCCTTAGAAAAACAGAAGTTTTTGACAATTATTGACAGCTTTTCAAAATTTGCCCAAGCTTACAAAGTTAAAGACCAAAATTCAATCACTATCATATCGAAATTAATAAAATTCTTCTCTCATTTTGGCTTACCCGAAAAAATAATAACCGATAAAGGTACAGAATTTAATAATAAACTATTAACAGAGTTTCTACTCAATAGAAATGTAAAACTGCACATAACTAGTAACAATAATCCAAAGGCAAACGGAAATATAGAAAGATTTCATAGTAGTTTAATCGAAACTATTCGCATCTTAAATAATGAACAACATTTTAAATCTTTACCTATGAAAGAAAGAGAAAGTAATTTATAGTTTAATCGCATACAACAATAGTATACATTCTACTACAAAAAAATTACCCTTTCAAATACTATTAGGACACATGAATAACAATCAGATCGTTCAGCCTGAAGAAATAGTGACGGAAGAATATAATATCAAACACTCACGCATAATGAACGAATTATTTAAACAAGTTAAACAACATATTATCACAAAAAAAGGAAAAATACAGTGAACCTGTTAATGTAAACGTGGACATTCCCCAAACTGTCTATATTAAACAACATAAAAGAAATAGCGGAAAAGTAGAGAAACCTAAATATAAGAAACATACTTTAAAGCAGGTGATTCCGAAACGCGGACATATACTAACAACAAAAGATGTAAAAACTAAAATAGATCAACTAAAGAGACCTCGTATAATTTCAGATATCTTAATATCGAAGGGTCAAGGGGAAAGCACTTCCTCAACGCAACCGAAAATGCCGGAATTAACATAGTTAATAGCTTATATTATTAATAATTATAATTATATTTACGTTAATGTACCTTTTAATAATATTTATAATAATTATAATAATTTAATTTCCTATAAAAATGACTTGCATAATCAAATGAATAATCTGACAGCGAAATATTTTGAGAATGTTAATACCCTATTAGAAAATGCGATTAATAATATTCAAATGAAAATTCACGTTATTCAAAAATCTAACAGAGCTAAACGAGGAATACTTAACGGACTCGGTACCGTAATAAAATGTATAACTGGCAATTTAGACCAAGAGGATAAAGAAAACTATGACAAAATATTAAATTCCATAAGAAGTAATCAAGGAAACATAATAAATAGTATGAATGAACAAATAAAAACTAATCAAAATTTCACAAAACAATTTAATACCCAAATTCAATTAATGAATAAAAATAATGAATTGATAGAAAAAGAATTAAAATCTATGAATGTAGCATTGAAACAAGTCTATGATGATATAGACATAATAGCAATACATCAAATATTTCAAAATCTATTAACATTTAGTAATCAAATTTACATATCCCTATTACAAATTGAGGAAACTCATTCTTCCTGCAGTCTAAACACATTGTACTTTGGATTAATTTCGCGAGAAGAGATAAATCATTATATAAATGAACATACTGAAGAACCAATGAGAGCATTACTTAAAGAAAAGTATATGGATAATAAAATTCTGAAAACCATTTGTTATCTAAACTCAAAATTAGAAATTTTGATTGAAATACCTATTTTTGAACAACAGACCAATATTCATCAAGTTACTCGAATTCCTACATTGAAAAACGAGAATTTAGTAACGATAAATATTCCTACTGGCTTTTATTTTATCGTTAATAAAGAAATTTATAAATTATAAAATTGTGTGTATTAAGGAAAAGTTATTTATCTGTAGGGAAATTAATAATATTAATGAAAATTGCCTTTCCGAAATATACTTTAATAAATTAAACATTCACTGTAAACAAGTCATTCTTGAAAGGCATAATTATATTATAAACATAGATTTTACTAATATTAAGTATATTGTATCTGCTTTTGAAAGCGATTGTGAGAGTGAAATAATTAATAAAAACTTAAAAGGAATATTCCTGACAAATAATTGTAAAATTAACAATGTAAACGATAAATATTCAGTTAGTTTTGGTAGAATGATAAATTTAAAGATAGATAGTAAAAAACATGAAAATATCCCGACTATAAAACCTATTGTAAAACTAACAGGCCTAGAGCAAATTCCTTTAAAACCAATAATACCAATAAATGAGAATAATGAAAACTCACACTCTCTTATGAATAGTATATTGATAATTGTTATATTCATTATAATATTAATTATTAGTACTAAGAAAATTTGTAATAAATGTTCTAAAAGGAAAACTGATAATGCACAATCCATTTCCAATTCAAACATGATTGAAACATAAATCTTTCTAATAATATTTGTCTTAAGGGGGAAGGAGTTATGTAATGAGTAGCTAAGAATCATACCACATTTTGGAATCTAATTTCGGTGAAATGATACCCCTGCCCGCGAAATTCAAAATTAGTGAATAGGTTTTTCATGTTTTATTTAAAATTGTATAATATAATATGATCTCTTCGTATATAATAATAAAAAGGAAACAATTTGTCATGAAAATAAAATAGTTTCAATAATCTTTGTATCTATTTATTCACCCAAAACAATAATTTAAATATTATTTTTAAAATATCTTCAGTTCTAAATGTTGAATTATAATTAAATTTGCATGAAAAAATTATAACAGGTTAGGGAATAAAATATGTGAAAATAAAAAAAAAATGAACTTCGAGAACATTTTTAAAAATACAAAATACATACTTTTTTCATACATTTTAATGTGTTTCTTCTATACTAAACGTTAAATTTGGTTAAACTTTAATATGTTTTGAAGAATTATGTTATACATATCATATAAAAAAAAATCGAAAATTAAACTTCGAGAACATACATAAAAAAATAAAATGTTTAATTTTTTTTTCTCAAGTGTCTGAAGTTCTAATGTTAAATTTTGTTTAGTGTTAGGTACTATACATATTTCTATATGTCTCAGGTAAGTATTTTAAATATTTATCTTTTAATATAGAATATATTCGTAATTTAAACAAATTCGGTAAGTATTTTCATGAAATATAAGGAAGTGGCGCTATGAGTAGACCTAGCGGTGAATAGATAAACTATAATGAAATCGGTGGCTCCACATTTCCTCCCGATTTTATACATTGTCTTACATATTTTTCGCAGCATTTATTTTATATTGCGTTTCGTAGTGTAAAGTTGTATTTTGTTGTCTATTGTATTCCCGTGTTTTGTAATAATTGCAAGCGAGCAGCCAAAGTTATTTTGTCGCAAAAAGATCAGCAAACGAGGTTCTAATTTCTTAAAATCGGGGTAAATAAAAACATTTACATGCGGATGATATAGTTGTTTTGATTGAAAAGGAGGAGTAACTGAGAGAATGATAAAGAGAATACATGGAGTTGGAAGAAATATGAATCTGGTGTTTAATGTTGATAAATGCAAGATATTAGTATTTGAAAAAAGTGAATTGTCGACAGAATGAATTTGGTGGATGCAGTGAAGCTGTAGCAGGAGAATGAGTTTGTATATTTGAGTAGTATGATTGGACAAAATTATCATGAAATTAATTAGAGAGGTTGCTAGAAACGTAAAAGTATCTAAAAATGCTAGGTTCAGTGTATAATGGAGTGGTTGTGCCCATTTTGATGTACGGTAAAGAATGTTGGGCTTGGAAAGGTAAACCTAAAAGAAAACTGACTGCGGATGAAATGAGGAATTTCTCATCATCTCGGTGGGTTCGGTCCGACCCTGATTTTTATGTATGAAACACTGGAAATTTTGCAGAAAACTACTTCTATCTCTTACAGTCTCCATAGCTTCGTCTCCCTCTCTCTCACATTCTCGTGCAGGACGAATGTGTGATTTTATGCTTCACGATTTCAATTACTCAATTATGCGCTTTTGGGGGTATATTTTCTCTTGTAGGTTGTTGTTTGTAACTAAATAAATAATAGTATACTCTAAAACTACAACAAGTATTGGAATAAGCCATTCCAAACATGTTGCAGAGTACCTTTTCCAACAAAATTTAGAAATGATACGAAAAATGTAGCTTACTTAAGAGAATAATATTTTTTTTAGGAAACAAACAATATTAATTTAAACATGTCATAAATTGCTTATTACACAATTCATGTCTTTGTTTTGATTTATTTGGTAATAACTGGCTCCCCGTTATTCCATATTTGTCTTTATTACCTACCACTTGATATTTTTGTCGACAAAATATTATATAGTTAATTTTTTGAGTAATATGTATATTATTATTTAGCTAAACTTATCGCTCTGGCGATCTCAAAAAAAAACCTGTAAAAGTTAACAGACAATTCCGAAACTGTTCAAAACGTCAAACGCGAATTCAGAAATAAATAAAACAAGCAGACGTTACTATAGCAACCGAACCATAATATTTGATATACACAAAAGTAGTCCCAATATAGCAGCTCATTTCAAGGTTGCATGCGCAGTAACAAAATGAAAGGGAAATTATATTGTACTGTCTCAAGCATAAAGCGTAGTATGTACGCATCGCATGTTATCTGTAAGCAACCTAGATGAGTTCCTATTTCGGAGACCTGTACCTACCGCGCTAATATACCGCTGAACACATGATTTGTCGGAAGCCATACGTGATTATTCCAAACGGAGTTATGCTACACTGTTTGTTCGAATGATATTATTTCCAACATAATTTGTAGTGGTGGAATGTGTAGTTCCTAAAATAATGTTGGAGAAAATATTTTATATGCCATGTTTTTAATAGTATATTATAACTGAGGTGGGATGTTTCATTATAGCTTATAGCCGAGGGCTTATGTGTATTACCGAGCGGCGAATCCTTGAGGTGAGATACAGCGCGAGGCTGTGATGAAACTCCCATCGAGGTATGTATACTATTTTATTCACAATCATCCTCTTTTTAAATCAATAATTTTCAGAATAAATCATTAATTTAATATTTTTTGACAGCTATATTAAAATTTGTTTGGCCTACCTTATTATAAGGATCTATGAAAATAGTACTAGGCAACCCCTACATAAACATTTTCAACCCGTGGGGTGGAAGTGAAATCTACTTTTTCGCACCCAAAAGATTATCATTACAGTTAGGAATGGCGTATTCCCAACCTCTAAAAGGTTAGAATCGACATATTATTATAATAATTGTGAATAAACTTAATATTTATTATTATTAAAAAGTAGAGACAAAACATATTTTTCATTTTGGTATTACTACGATGTATAAGGTAGGCGTTGCCTTTCTGCCTACCCTAGCGAGTCGCTACTGCTACGGATAACATATTTAAATAAATAATTTGTTGGTCATCGAATTGACGAAATACAAGAGACAATAAAATCCGGCAAATAGCGACAGGTTAGCATTGGAAGAAAATATGGCAGGTGAAGTCACAAAATGGTCTAAATTGTCATTATTAAGAAACAATGAACAATGATTGTAGGGACAAGAATTTTTAAAATTACCAAAAGAAAACTAGTCATGTGGATACACGAGAAAATATATGTGACCTAAAAATGGAATTAAAAGAAGTTACAAATTCCGAGTGGTGTCAAGTGCACTTGGAAATTTAAGAATCTTTTTAAATGCAACGATTTTTGAATATTTATATATGTTCGATTCCTACGCAACTGTACACGCGCTTGTTATTGTCGATGTATTCCTTCTACTCTCTTTATCATTCGACTTCTGTCTTATAGCAGTCACAGCGATGTGGCGTCTCAAGCAAATTTCATCAACTTAATAATTTTTTTTAGGTATTATTAATTTCAGAGAAGAATGCAAAAATAGAGAACTTTTTTTTTTTAAATGAAATTAACCCCCATTTACATAAATGTGTTATTATATTCATATAAAGAAGGATTTAATTATTTTGAAAATATTTGGATAAATTTATTCTTATCCTACAATACACTAAAACTGAAAAATTACGGAGAAAGTCTTCAACTTCAGAATATTCAAAACCAGAAATGCATGCACAAAATCATTCATATCCCGAATATTCAAAAACAGAATTGCGCATCACCAGAAAGCGTTTCGCCCGAATCATTCAATGACCGAATACGTGGGCGTGCTTTGGAAAACGCTAGTTTGAGAATCGCTGCATTATATGATGATTTCATTTAAATGCAACCTTATGAAAATTATTGTACATAGTTATACGTAAAATGACAAGAAATATGTGCAAGAAGAATGAATGAAATTATTCCGATGAGATTTGAGATAACACACGTAATTTTGAGTGTTCATTACGATAACTTCAATGTCCAGAGATTCACAACACTGAATATACGTACGTTTGTGTGACTGACAGCAGCTGAAAAATTTGTCAACATAACCTATAAAAATAAATATTCCTTTAATTTTCACAAATTTTCTGTTTTGGCACTAAAGTTTCTTTTTATCATCATATGGTTTATTTCCTCAGCCCTAGGGCCTCGGCAACTAAATTCCACATTCACGATAAAAAGCATAACTTCAGTACCTATCTTAATTGATACATAAATAACTATTATTCTGAAAGTACGAACACATATTCTCAATGAAAAACTGGTACATATCTATGACATGATGAATAATTAGCAGAACCATTCGGATACTTATGTACAAGAAGGTATAATAGGGCTGTTACAATAATTTTTATATGCCTTCTAAATATGAAAACTGAAAATATTTCGAAATATTTATTAGATATTTAACAATATATTTTTGAAATTTGGATATTTTGAAAAGTCACGTGTTCTGTTTTCTTTGCGATCCTCAAAATAAGCATTTACTGCTTCGATGGCTTCTTCGTTGGATCGAAATCTCTTTCCACTGAAGAACGTTTTGAGTTTCGGGAAGAGATAGAAGACCGGGGGAACTAAATCGGACGAGTACGGTACATGGGGGACGATTTCAGTTGGGTCAATTTTTATTGAGCAATACGACTTGAATGAGCTGGCACATTGTCGTGGTGAAACAAACTCTTTTTCTTTGCCATTCCCGAGCGTAGTTCTTGAATTGCTGCTTTCAGCAATCCAGCTTGTCTAAAAGTGTGGCGTAGTAATGTCCAGTTATAGTTTTTCCTTTATCAAGAAAATAAATTAGCAGAATGCCTTTGGCGTCCCAAAAGACTGACGCCATTACCTTTCCTGCCGATGACGTAATGTATGTACTAGGATGTCACAGAAGAAGGGGTTATTTTTCATGACTATTTTTGGCGCCATTTTTTTTACCTCCCGCTACCCTTGGTAAGGGAGATATAGGGATCGTGCTAAAAATCGCATATCGAGATTTTGGTAAATAACCACGTTTTAAGGTGCTACAATCCAATTTTAACATTTTCACGATGATATATGTGTGTGTGTATCCTCTTTACGCTCTAACTCAAATACTATCGTTCTGAAATTTTTGAAACCTTGTATTTCTACCTTACTCTTATATGGAAAGATGTCATTAGATTTTGGAGTAAATCAGATAACTGGAAATGGCATTTTATTGGAAGCTCAAAATAGTTTTTCTTCGAAAAATATCTTTAAATGTTATTTTTTCGAGATTTGTTATTAAAAGAATTAAAGTTTTTAAATTTTTTACATGTTTGCGTTAACATTTTTTGTATATATTTTATGGGCAAATTTCTAAAATTATCTATAATTTTAATCCCGGAGCCCCGGAGCCTACGCTTTAAACACAACTCCATAGTTACAAGTTCAGATCTCAAATGTATGTAACTGACAGATATGTCACTGGTAACAAACTAATTATTTCAAATAATAATAATAGTAACGTTTTAAAAAGAAATTAGTAAATGGAACAATAATTATAGGAAAGGAAGCGGGCGTTTACCGAGCGTCACTTCGCTCGAATCTGGGGAATCGGGTTCGATTCCGACCGACGCCAAATATTTTAGAACTTTAAATGGCATTATATTGACCCCTGTGGTGCACTCTCCACGCCAGTAATGGATATAGGTAAGTATATAAATAAATAAAATATATCATCACGGCATATTACTTATTGCTGGGTCTGCCAATCAGCTTTGTACACAGATTTCGGTAACGATGATGACATATTTGTACCTTGCGGACGTTTACCAGGTGTCACCTCATGAACACTTATTGCTGGCGTGGAGAATGCACCACAGGGGTAATTTTTGTGCCATTTAAAATTCGAAATATTTGGCGTCGGTCTGGATCGAACCCGGTATTTAAATTTAATTTAATTTTAAGTATTTACATGAATAAAAATTGAATTAAACGGGAGGTATTGTGTTGGCCACATCAGATTTATATTTAATTATTTACGAAAATAAGAAATTATTAAAAAAATATATTACTAAAAAAATATTGCATATAAACTTTTATTTCAAATAATTTTCGAAAAATGTGAAACAGGTTTATTATCTATTTGGCTTATATTACATCATACATAATGGTATATAGATTGTAACATATTTATAAAAAGTGCAACTAAATATATTCAATTTTTTGTTTTAGCATATTTAGGAGCAATTATTACAATCCTAAACTAAAGCGTCATGGGTGATAACGCTGGATGAGTAGATATGGATGACGCTGAATTGCTGAACCCCGTCGCATAATATTTTATTAAATATTACATTAAAAACAAGACATTTATTGCAAACCAAATATTATACGAAGACAATACATTTAACATCATACGAAAATTATTTATATTGTGATGTACCTACCTACCTATTATTAATTTTTTTAATAATTGTGAAAATGTAACATTTATTCTTACAGTCTATAAATATGTTCATAATAAAAGTTTCCTACGGTAAATACAAAATATTATGTAATTAAGGAATAATATGTAATATATGTTACGTACGATTTTTAAAATTTTGTTACTTATTATTCATTCACTTCATCACTCTTCCCTCTTGCAATACATTATTAATATTTCATACAAATAAAATATTTTTACGTTCGTTAATACTTTTAAAATTATTATTATACATTCAATAAAATGTTCTATTTTCATTTGCTATAGGCAACCTACAAGAGATAATGCCAGATGACATATTTTACTTTTAGGTTTATAACTTGGAACAAAGTATGACTATTACCGAATAGATGGAGACTGTTAAATGTACAAATATTTCTACTTTATCGATTCAGCCATAATTATTCATTTCAGTGCACACTAGCGCTCGCCTCGGCGTAGAAACAAAATAAAAGGGAGTATCATTTCACAAGAAAACTGTGAGAACAGCGTTATCAGTTCGCCTTAGAGGAAGTAGAAGTAATACGTAGTTTTTAGAGTTAGTGTGCATCTAGTTATTGAACAAACCAGTTGTATCTACAATTACGTCTTAAATAAAAAATTTAAAAAGGATTTTGTTGACTTAAAATACTTAACTTATATATATACATATATATATATATATATATATATATATATATATATATATATATATATATATATATATATATATATATTTCATAACTAAGGAAACAATATAACAATTATATAATGTTCTTGGTACTTCAACACCTTCCTTCATTATTTAATTGTTTTAAAATGTTAATTTAATAATTTTTAAAAATTATAGGTACTTGGATAAGCCCAAAATCTTGGCATAATTTCTGGAGACGTGGACTAAGCAAGGGTTGTGAAACAGTCGGCAAGCTAGACTTCACTGTTCACCACTGAATATTTATTTCACCTTCTTGTACTTTTTCTCTTACGAAAAAATGGCGAATAGCTTTATGTTTAGTCCTTTTATGCCAAATCGGATACTGTGATAATTTAATTGCAGCATTGTTGTCTACAAATAACGTTGCAGTTTTGCAGTTTTTGATATGGATATATTTCAAGAGTCTTTTCAGCCATACCATTTCCCGAGCTCCTTTACTTGCAGCTACTATTTCTGCTTCTGTTGTAGAAATTGCAACAGAAACTTGTCTTCGGTTTAGCCAGGCAATAGCACCACCCGAGTAAATAGTGACTACACTTGTTGTAGTTCTACCTGTGTGAACATCACCTCCCAGATCTGCATCGGAGTAACTTTCTAATATTCCTTTCTTGAAATTTTTTCTGTATATAATTTCAAAATCTGCTGTAGGTCCGTGAAGTTGGCCCCTCAAAACCATTATTTTTAAAGTAAATATACATCAAAATATTGTACTTATTATGTACAATTATGTACAATAAAAATTTAATTTTGTACGTTTCTAGTTAGCGTATAATTAATTTATGTCAAAATGGAGGGCCAACTTCACGTAGCCCTTCATTAACAAATGAGATCAATTTTATGTAACCAATAATATTGTACATATTATGTACAATTATGTACGTGTTAAACGAAATTTTGTACTATATTCATAATCCTATAATTAAAAATTAAATATATGGAGGGCCAACTTCACGCAGCCTTTCATTATGGCATGAGATAAGTTTTATATAGCGCATAATATTGTACATATTACGTACAATTATGTACGCATTATACGAAATTTTGTACTACATTCATAATCCTATAATTAATAATTAAATATATGGAGGGCAAACTTCTCGTAGCCCTTCTTTAGCAAATAATGTCAATTTTATAGAGCGCACAATGTTGTACATATATAAAATATTGTACACATTAAAGAAAATTTTGTACTACATTCATAACCCACTAATTAATTATTAATACATTATTAGGTATAAAGTATATAATAGGGTACGGCAGTGGCAGTGTGATTAGAATGTCAGCTTTGTGATCGGCATGTCCGAGCGGTTACACAGCAGCGATATGTTGGATGGGTGAACGCTCAGCGACAAAAAAAAATCACACTGCGGCTCGGTGCTCCCAGCACTTACACCGAAAGGTACAAAAAAAGGTTACAGATTATGTATGTATGTATGTATGTATAAATTGTCATTTTTATATGTAATATTTATACAAATATATACCTACATTGATGTTTACGGGGTACGGATTACTCGTATTTTGTATTATAATCTAAATCATGTATCCTGCTATTTTTAAGTTCCACGGGAAACCTGATACGCTGGAAATTCGATTTTGATAAAAAGTCAAGGGAATGTAAACTAAGTCATATTTATTTTAATTTCTAAACCAAGTTTTGGATTCATTTATGTATTCATTCATTTACGGACGCAAACTCACACACCGAAGTTTTTTTTTTTTTGTAGGAATGTATATCAATTGTTTTACTGATTTAATAGTTAGAATTTCAATTTTACTATTTAGTTCAAATTAATTTCTGTACCTACTTACTTTTTATGGTTAAAGGTCGTATTTCTTGTACTTTTAAATTTGATTTAGCATCGAATTTAAGGCTTTGTATATTTGATCAATTTTTCAATTCAATTTATTATTATTTAATGAATGAATTCTCAAAAATGTAAATTGTTGCTATATTTTCTTGTTATATATAAAAGTCCTTAATATATAGTTTAGAAAGTTTTGGATTGTATTTTATCACATTTTTTACGAAAATCTGTTTAGAGCTTTATCTAAAGTATCACTTCCGGTTAATCAAATGTACCCACAATTTATTACGTTATTTCCGTTGGCATAGAAGTCTCATATACCAAATATGGTGAAAATGATTATAAAAAAAATATAACTTGTAGAAATCATTAGTTATTTATTTTTTGAAAAAGAAATATCACCAAAAATCGTTTAAGAATGAAGTTTCTTCCAACATCGATATGCCTGCTAGAATGTGACATTCCAATTCCGAAATAGAAATTATGTAGGTACTATTGTAGTAAAAATATAAATAATGCGGATCTCGCTTTCACAAAAAACTTATTTCATACAGTTGATAGTTTATGAAAAATATATGCAACTTTACACACCGAGTTTTGCAATTATCTGCTTTTCTATGCAATTTTTAGGAGTTGGTCATTAAAACTTCTTTGCTCCTTTGCAATTTTTTTTGCTACTTTTCTAGTTTTAGGGTCTAAGTGATATGTTTATCATTTATACGTAAAAATAATGTCACATGTTAAATTTATAAAGGGTATATTTTTAGTACCGGTGGAGTAGCGCTTATTAAAATCTTCATATTAAAATAAATTATCAAAATTACATTAAATTATGCTCAAATTAATTATTATAGTATAATACACGCACCGAAAGAAGGTAGGGGAAGTTGGGTTGCCAAAATAACCATAGGTTCCGTAAATTAAATTCCTTGTGGGGTAAGAATATGCATATTCCCAAAAATATTACCTAAATACTGTCAAATGGCATATCTAATATTTGATATACTGTGACGGTATTTCGCTCGGTCGCGAAATCGTAGCGTGGAACAACGTCCTTCTGTTGTCCCTGTGCTGTAGAACGGTTTGCTCGGGCGCCAATCGGTCGGTCGGAAACACAGCACTAGGAGAGATGGGACAACGCCAAAAAGGATTTTGATAGCTCAATGGAGATAGGATTCAGTTTTATTTTCCACAAAAAGAAATCATAATAATTTTGAACATTTTTATTAAAATATGAAAATGAAACGTATTTACAATGGTGATAATGATAACAAAACATAGAAATACAGAAATGAATTACATCCTACCATGGAACAGGCAATATTTGCAAACTGGTTTCGCTCTGACAAATGGTCGACAATAAACGGGCCACGATGGTAAAAAGAATAATAAGATGAGGCAACGCGGTCCGACCGGGCGACAATGGCACTCACCAAGGTCGCGGGGCAACGGTACGGACGGGCAACAATGGCACACACCAAAGTTGCGGGAACACGAGCGGGTAACGATGGCACACACCAAAGTTACGGGAACACGGTACGGACGGTCAACAATGGCACACACCAAAGTTGATAACGGAACGGAAACGGTAACGGTCAACAATCGCGATTTCGGAACGGAACGGGATCGTGTTGGCACACACCAACACCCATCGACAATCGCGATTACGGTACACAGTGGCAGACCCCACTGTACGGAAACAACCGGTTACGGATACCGGTACGGAACACCTTCTGCACTCTCTCACGAGCTGCCGGCACACACCAACAGCGCTGAGTCAGAGGCAGCCAAGGTCATAATCAACTTGCTTACCCGGCACTCACCAGGTTCGCAGTAGACGGCACACACCGTCTAGGCTCGACGTAGAGCTAACGCTCACTTGAGAGAGCACACACTCTCTCTCGGCAGAGAGCACACACTCTCTCTCGGCAGAGAGCACACACTCTCTGAATAAACTGTCGTTTGGGCCCGTATTTATACCCCGAAAAACCGTTAAAAACTTCAAAATAAGTTTAAACATGATTTTAACTATCTTGCAAATACCTGCCATGTTCGAAACATGCTATAAAAAAATATAAAAAATCATACTTCATGAGGAATCGAACCAGCGATCCTCAGCGCGCTAGTCAAGCACCCTAGCCGCTCGACCATGCCGCACCTGACATGTACAGACATCAATCATAAACATTAACAGTGAAACAATATATATTTATTAATACAACAAAAATATATATAAATACAACAAAAAAATATTTATTTACAACAATGGAAACATAATTCAAAATATTCAATATATGGTTTGTGTATTTTATCTATTTACTGAACAAATAAAAAAATAAAAAATATTTTGATAGTGAGACTCGAACCACTGAATCCCACATTCAGAAGCCAACGCGCTAGCCATTAGGCTACCACGCTCAGTGACCATCGTCACAATACATACTTGTGCAACTTTGTCTTAAGGACGAAACTATGTTAATATGGGCAAATATGATGCAAATAGTATAATGAAACTGATTAGGAAGAAGACTTACGTTATCAACCTGAAAAAAACCTTATAAATTGAAACATAACTTGTAGAAATTTTTGGGTGTTACTTATTTTTAGAAGAAGAAAAAAGTACTAGTATTAAGTAATGTATATATATTAATGTTATTTACAATTATTTCTAAGTCAATCGTTATTCCTTTTACGGAATATAAAATTATTTGAAATAATTGTAGTTTATTTTCGTACCATACGATAGCACTACTGAGAATAATCATGTTGTGTCAAATAATTTTCTATTCCGTAAAAGGAATAAGGATTGACTTAGAATAATTGTAAATTCATTAATATATACGTTTCTTTAATACTAGTATATTTTTTCTTCTTTTTTAAAACATATATAACTAATGATTTCTACAAGTTATATTTTTTTTATAAGGTTTTTTTCAGGTTGATGACGTGAATTTTCTGCCTAATCATTTTCACCATATTTGGTATATGAGACTTCTATAACAACGGAAATAACGTAATAAATTGTGGGTACATTTGATTAACCGGAACTAATACTTTAGATAAAGCTCTAAACAGATTTTCGTAAAAAATGTGATAAAATACAATCCAAAACTTTCTAAACTATATATTAAGGACTTTTATATATAACAAGAAAATATAGCAACAATTTACATTTTTGAGAATTCATTCATTAAATAATAATAAATTGAATTGAAAAATTGATCAAATATACAAAGCCTTAAATTCGATGCTAAATCAAATTTAAAAGTACAAGAAATACGACCATTGACTGCGCATGTCACACATGTGTGACACAGCGGTCCTTTCTGGCGTGCGCATGGCACGCTTGTGTGACATCAGTAGGTTTGCATTTCACTGCGCCATTGTTTCGTTAGCATATCGAGTAAGCGTATGAATTTCGGTTAGCGTGTAGCTAAAGGTTAGGGTAGCCTAAAATTTACCGCCGTTTCGCAATTTTTTTTTTATACGTGCTACATTATGGAGCCTGACCTCCCGGGCCCTTCTCGACCTAAAAGGCAAAAAACAACGTTCAAAGATCCGGAACGACTCACAAATGATGAGTTATTAGCGGTGTTAGAGGATTCTGACTCTGAAATAGAAGAATTACTGGGAGTTCCAGATACTGATGACGAGGATATTTTTGAAGCAGGGCGGTCTGAATCGGAGGAAAGTACTGATGATGATGGCGAAGGTAGGAATATTGTTTTTCTTTTGATTTTGCTTTATATCTTATATTTTCTAATTGATACAGATTTGCCTCCACAATTACCTCAAACACATATTCAATTACACGCACCAGCAACCACTCATGTGACTGGAAGTGTTATTCCTACGTGGTCAAGCAAGCCTACAGGATTGAAAGTGTTTCCATTCACAAAAAAAAATGAAATTTTGCAGTTAATTCCGGGGAATAACGAGCCGATTGATTACTTTCGTGCAATATTTGACAATAATATTCTTGATCTAATTGTGAGAGAAACAAATAATTACGCCGAAACTATATTTCTGAGTGCGAGTACCACAGATAAATCACGGATTACTAGATGGAAACCAGTGACATCTGCAGAAATGTTGATTTTCATAGGCTTAGTGTTACATACTGGAACAATTCGCACAAACCGCCTTCAGGATTATTGGAAGAGTCATCCCCTATTCAATTTACAGTGTTTCTCTAAACATATGAGTAGGGATCGCTTTCTACTCATAATGAGGTGTTTACATTTTACAGAAAACGCACCTGCAGGAACTGCAACGGATCGCTTGCATAAAATAAAATCTGTTTTAAATTTTTTCAACAAAAAGATGGCAGATCTGTATTATCCCCAAAGAGAACTTTCATTGGATGAATCGATGGTGCTATGGAAAGGGCGTTTAGTATTTCGCCAATATATACAAAACAAGAAACATAAGTACGGTATAAAATTATATATGCTTACCGAACCTTGCGGAGTGGTATTGAAAGTGTTAGTATATACTGGAACAATGGACAATCTAGGTGGAAAAGGACATACGACAAAAGTAGTACTTGAACTTATGCAAAATTATTTAGATTCGGGACATTCTCTGTACCTAGATAATTATTACAATTCATTTGATTTAGCAAATAAATTAACTGATCGTAAAACGCATTGTACGGGCACTCTAAATTCAAAAAGGAAAAACAATCCCAAGGCTGTCATAGATAAAAAGTTGAAAAAGGGTGAAACTGTCGCAGCATATTCGCATGATATTGTCGTCGGGAAGTGGAAGGATAAACGCGATGTCATATATATTTCGAATGAACATGAAAACAATATGACAGAATATACTGATAGGCGAAATCGTGCAAGGGAAAAACCTACGCCAATATTTTATTACAATAAATTCATGGGAGGTGTAGACCACCAGGACCAGCTGAGTGCATATTATCCTTGTGAGAGGAAAACCCTCAGATGGTACAAGAAATTAGGAATACATCTCATTCACCTCATGTTATTAAATTCATTCTTTTTGTACCAAAAATATTCGGGGCTAAAAAAAAGTCTTTATGACTACAGATTGTCGGTGATAGAACGATTATTGAATGTTCAGGCGATAAAAACTCCTAGAGTGAGGCAGACGGAACACGTACTGTCAAGAATTACAGACAAAGGTGCGGATGGACGGACACACAGAAAAAGGTGCAGAGTTTGCCATGAGCGAAAACAGAGAAAAATGACTCTATATCATTGCGAACAATGTCCTGATCACCCTGGGTTGTGTGTAGGCAATTGCTTTGATGTATTTCATAAATAAACAGAAATTCATATTTTTATGTTTTTTGTTATTTTAACGTTCTCTTTCTATTTTTGATACAATTTTTATTTTTGTCAGAAGTTATGAATTTAGGTTTATTATAATCATCTATTTAGTATTACCAAACATATGTTTTTGTTATCATTCGTTTTACAGTTTTACGATAAGTGTACTTTAGTATGTTTTCTAAGAATAAATGTTCATTTCTTGTTGTAATAACATTTTTTGCTTGCTATTAGACTAAAATAAGCTCATGTCACAGATGCGTGACAGTGCGCACCGGACAACAAATTCGTCGCTAGGTGCGCATGTCACACATGTGTGACATAATTTCCAAAAACACTAAAACCTGTTTATGAGTATATATTAACTATAAATATTGAAGATTCAACACTAAAAGAACAGTTTCATTGAAAAAAACAAAGCCGCATATAGCGAAAGGGCGGATTCTGTGGTCGCAGTCAATGGGTTAACCATAAAAAGTAAGTAGGTACAGAAATTAATTTGAACTAAATAGTAAAATTGAAATGCTAACTATTAAATCAGTAAAACAATTGATATACATTCCTACAAAAACAAAAAACTTCGGTGTGTGAGTTTGCGTCCGTAAATGAATGAATACATAAATGAATCCAAAACTTTTAGAAATTAAAATAAATATGACTTAGTTTACATTCCCTTGACTTTTTATCAAAATCGAATTTCCAGCGTATCAGGTTTCCCGTGGAACTTAAAAATAGCAGGAAACATGATTTAGATTATAATACAAAATACGAGTAATACGTACCCATCCAACATATCGCTGCTGTGTAACCGCTCGGACATGCCGATCACAAAGCTGACATTCTAATCACACTGCCGTACCCTATTATATACTTTATACTTAATAATGTATTAATAATTAATTAGTGGGTTATGAATGTAGTACAAAATTTTCTTTAATGTGTACAATATTTTATATATGTACAACATTGTGCGATCTATAAAAGTTACATTATTTGCTAAAGAAGGGCTACGAGAAGTTGGCCCTTCATATATTTAATTATTAATTATAGGATTATGAATGTAGTACAAAATTTCGTATAATGCGTACATAATTGTACGTAATATGTACAATATTATGCGCTATATAAATCTTATCTCATGCCATAATGAAGGGCTGCGTGAAGTTGGCCCTCCATATATTTAATTTTTAATTATAGGATTATGAATATAGTACAAAATTTCGTTTAACGCGTACATAGTTGTACATAATATGTACAATATTATTGGTTACATAAAATTGATCTCATTTGTTAATGAAGGGCTACGTGAAGTTGGCCCTCCATTTTGACATAAATTAATTATACGCTAACTAGAAACGTACAAAATTAAATTTTTATTGCACATAATTGTACATAATAAGTACAATATTTTGATGTATATTTACTTTAAAAATAATGGTTTTGAGGGGCCAACTTCACGGACCTATCAGCTGTTCCTTTTAAATATCGGAATATTTTCTTTACTTTTACAATATCATTTTGAGAGGGATTTTCTAGAGTTCTTGAAACTACTTCCACTGCATACGTGATGTCAGGCCTTGTTCCAGTCATCAAATACATTAAAGAAACTACTGCTTCACGGTATGGAAAAGTTTTATCTTGTTTGGTTTCTGCTTTCCTTGGTTCTGAATTTTCATCGGTGAATTTACTGACTTGCATCCTTCCATTTGAAATTTTTTAAGCAGCTTTCTAATATAAGTATTCTGACTTACTTTGATACCTTCCTTGTTTTGTTTTATTTCAAATCCTAAATAATAATCAGCAGGTTTATATTTCATTTTAAATTCTGATTGAAGTTTTTCAATAAATTTCTCCGCTTCTATTTGACTTGCAGCCGCTATCAACCCATCGTCGACATATAACACTAATAACAGTTTGCTTCCGTTTGTGTTTTTTTATGTATAAGCATGGATCAGCCGTACTTCTCTTAAATCTGCAATCTTTAAGAAAATTATTGATTCTTTCATTCCAACAACGTGGAGCTTGCTTCAATCCATATAGACTTCTGTTCAGTCTACATACTCTTCCAGTTTTGTTTTCAAATCCTTCAGGTTGCCTGATGCAAATTTCTTTCTTTAAATTACCATTAAGAAACGCAGTTGATACATTAAACTGATGAAGGTACATGTTTTCATTGGCTGCTACACTTAAAATGATTCTAATTGTAGTTCCTCTGGCCACTGGACTAAATGTTTGTTAAATAAATAAATAAAGATTTATTTAACTGTTAAAGTACAAAGTACAAAGACATAGTCACAAAAAAGGAAAAACACATAAAAATATACATTTCACATAGATACAAACTCTTCAATTTTGTAGAAACATTTACATAAAAGAAAAAAATTCAATTTTATTTTAAAAGCTTTCAAATCAGACATAATTTTAATATCATAAGGTAGAGCGTTATAGGACTGAATAGCTTTGTAATAGGCAGTATTAACAAAGAAAGCAGTTTTATGGAGTGGAATACTTAAATCAAAATTATGTCTGGTTTTCATATTGGAGAACACATCTTTGTTAAAAGTGAACAATGACAGGTTATTTTTGACAAAAATAATGACTTCATAAATATAAAGACTTACTACGGTCATTATTCCTAGTTCAACAAATAGGTGTCTACAATGGGCTTTTGACGAGACACCAGCTAAACATCTTATTATTCGTTTTTGGAGTACAAAAATTTTAAGTGCATGTGGACTATTGCCCCAAAAAATTATACCATACTTAATTCTACTTTGAACATGTGTAAAGTAATAAATTTTAAAAGTGTTTGTATTGGTAATGTTTCTAATTTTGTAAATTGTATAGAAAGCAACAGACAATTTCTTGTGTAAATCATCAATATGATTTACCCATTTTAGATTTGAAGCTAAGGTTAGACCTAGAAATTTATTACTTGGCGCAGTTTGTAGAGATTTGTTGTTTACTCGTACAAGTGAACTGATATTTATATTACGTATGCTAAAGATCATGAGACATGTTTTATTGCAATTTAATACTAAATATTAAAAACGAGTACACCAATCTGACATATCATTAACAATGCTTGAGGCCAAAAAGTTGAATTCTTGCACAGAATCCGAACTAATAATACATGATGTGTCATCTGCAAATTGACATAATTTGTTACAATTTATATAATTTTTGTAGATCATTGACATACAAAATAAATAAAATTGGGCCAAGAATTGATCCCTGAGGAACACCGCGTGTTATGAATGACTTAGCAGAATTTATTCTTTCAGTGCAACCATCTACATCGCTATGGAGAGATACATATTGTTCTCTGTTATTTAAATAGGAGCGAATCCAATCACATACATTTCCTCTTACTCCAAAATTATACAATTTCGTAAGTAGTAAATTATGGTCTACAGTACCAAAAGCTTTACTTAGGTCAAAGTAAATAGCACCCACATTTTTTTTGTTATCTAAACAGTGTGATACAAAATTTAAACAATCAAAAATTGCATCAGTAGTATTCTTGTTTGGAATGAAGCCATACTGGTTCCGTGATAAAATATTATGCTTGATAAGGAAGGACATTAAACTTGAATGATAAATTATTTCAAATCTTTTGCTGAATGCGGATAGAACTGATATTGGGCGATAATTATCGATATTATCTTTCTCTCCCTTTTTTTTTATAAATAGGAACTATCTTTGCAATTTTGAGTTTATCTGGGAACACACCAGTTTCAAATGATACATTTATGATGCCACATAATGGTTGTACTATAAAAGGTCTAGCAATTTTCAGTAATGAACAGGGTATCTCATCATAGCCAGCAGATGGTTTATTGCTTACACGCAAAATTGCAGATGACACCTCATGCACATCAGTAGGCATTAAATACATTGTATGAGGTTGGTAATCAATGGGCTGGATATTAGATTTTGTATTATTACCACTTGTTACATTGGTAACATTTTTAAAGTGATTTAAAAGTAATACTACCATTTCCTAGTCATACAGTTTTCTGGATTCTTTAAAATCTTTTATTATTATTAGATATTTCAAGTTTCAAAAGTGGAAAGGCTATATTGAAGTAATGTAAAAAGTAGTCATGGAAAACATTAAATTTAGAGTTAGCACTGATCTCATTATCAACATCTAGCCATGATTCAGTACTAAGTAAATACAAGAAATAGTTACTGTTTGTTTTGCTAAACACTCTTTTAAACATAAATCTTTTAGGCTCAGAAACGGCAGTAGATACATTTAAAAGATAGCTTAAGTGATCAGAGAGAGATGAATATATAATCTCTCCTACAAGTAGATTTTTATTTATATTAGAAAAAATGTAATCTATTTTCGTTTTTGAAGCACTTGTTATTCTAGTAAAACCTGATACACATGAGTCTAACCCAAAAGAGGCAAACAAGTTGTATAACATATTTGAATTTGCAGTATGTATTATTTATTGGGTCAATATTGAAGTCCCCGCATACAATGACATAGTTGATTGAACATATTTCGAACAGTAAGTGTGTTAGCAGTTCGAAAAAAAGATGTATATCACCTGAAGGGGCTCTATATATACTTACAGTAGTATAGTTATTATTTCCTAAGTGACACTGAATACAGCAGTATTCTAAGTGCTGTTCTACATTTTCATGATTTAGCGAACAAATTTCAGCAGTTACATTGCTTGATACGTAGATGGCTGTACCACCACTATTTAAATTACTTGTACAGTAATTTGCTACTAAATTATAGTTTTTAAAACAGTAATTGTCTATTTCATTGTTGCGCAACCAATGTTCAGTAACGCAGATCACATGGGGTTTAGTCTTGTGAGAATACTTTGAATTCAGGGCTCTTATTTCTAAGACTCCGAATATTCATATTGACAGTTTTAAAAATATTTTTGTTAGCACTATTTGATGCAGTATTATTTATTAAGTTACTACAATTTTTGACGTGCGCTCCTCCAAAAAAATATTGTCACGCTGTACTTTCTTTACGTAAAATTTATTTAATAGTACACCACTAGGCCAGTTATCTGGATTTACAATTTTATCGTGATGAACTTAAGGTTTGTTGACCTGAAATTCAATACACTTGCTTTTGCAATAATTTATTTACTTTGTCTATTGTTGTACTCCGTCATATGTTTTTATACTATCAAAATGTTCGTGGGTTAAACACCAAATTATCTGATCTATATAACAACTCTTCAGCTTCTGATTTCGATTGTATAATACTGAGTGAAACTTGGTTAAATGATACAGTATACAACTCTGAAATTTTTAATCATAATTATAATGTTTTTAGAAGTGACCGAGATTTTTCGAAAACAGATAAATGCAGTGGTGGTGGAGTATTATGCGCTGTTAATAATAAATTCAATTCTAATATTATTAATATAAATCTAGATCCTTCATCAGTTGCAGATATAGTTTGTGTACGAGTTCAAATATCAAAAAATAAATCCATATTTATCGTAGCACTCTATTCTCCTCCTCCAACTTCCATTATTCAACTTAATTACATTTACGAATGCATCGAATCCATCCCTGAAATCTTGTATAATGATTTTATAATCGTTGGTGATCTAAATATTTATAAATTATCAGACTATTATATTCATGCCTATACTAATAATATCATTTCATCTTTCTTAAACTTTCACTCTTACCTTTCTGCTTCACAACATAATTTCATTCATAATTCAGATAATAGACTTCTTGATGTGGTTATTTCCAATCTAAAGTGTACAATAGTCCGCGATTCTTGTCCATTTGTTCCCGAAGATAAGTATCATCCCACACTTAACATCACTCTAGAATTTCCTACTAATTTTCAAAATTCATCATTAAATTCTACACCCTCATATAATTTTCGAGCTGCAAATTTTGAACAATTCTATCAGCTATTAAACAATACTGATTGGGATACATTGTTAACTTTCACTGACATAAAAGAAGCATTTAATGAATTTTATAAGATCTTGTACTCTATTTACGATAAATGTATTCCGAAAACTGTCAAGAAAATGTCTTCATACCCTCCATGGTTTTCTAAAGATATTGTTTAGAATACAAGGAACAGGCGGCAAAACCTCGGTTGTACGCCACTGGTAAGTTCCAAGGCTGGACGCCGTCATAGCAAAACGAGTCGCTCGTTCAGCCGGGTTTGCGGTTGTCATAGCAACACCCCATGCTAGGGACATTCCCCTTCCCTCGCTAGCCAAGACAGAGCCCAGGCTGGGAACGCGTTGTGCGATTCATTCGTTCTGTAGTCGCTCTAGCGTGCAGATGGGTCCGGTAGTCTTCGTGTTATTATTGTTCAAATAGCATTGTTGTTCGGTTATTTGAATACTTGTTGGGTTTATGATTCTTTACCATTTTGGTTATTGAATTATTATTTAGTTGATTCAATTTGGGATCATTTAAGATGCAATTATTGAGTTTTCGCTCCCGAGTTTTGTGTAAATTGTATCTTTTGTTGTTTAAATTCTGTTTTGTTTCGGATCATCATTATTTGGTGATTTTATTTGTGTTTATAAGGTTATATTCACTTTAAAAGTTGTTTAGTTCGTGTTAGAAGTATATTAGTACTTAGGGTTTGTTCTCGTTAGCTATGTTCATTGTGAATTGGTTTTTTAGAGCTAATATACTTTGTTTCTTTGGTTTAAAGTTAGTTTGCAGTTTAATTACTAGAATCACATTAATAACTTAGGATTTGTTCTTGTTTAGCTGGAATCAGTTGAAATTGGTGAATTAGGGTTAATGTGATTCACTTAATAATTATTCCATCGTCTTTTGTTTGGGTTTTGCATATTTTGAATTAGTATTATATTATTTATGTCTATTTGGTTTTGAATTAATTTTGTGTTTTGAATAATTGCTCGTGTTAGTGGCATATTGGCGATTAAGAGCATTTGTGTGTTTTGGTTTTGGGTTTCCATTATTATTATACAGTCCACTTCTCATTTTGATATTTGCAAAAATCCATCTTGTGTTTAATCTGAGCTATTGAAAACATTTGGTCCTAATCGAACCGGATTTGTAGACAGTTTGGTTGAATTTAAGTTTTTTTTGTTTTGTTGTTGAAGTTTTTTGTTGGTTTTATATAATTTTGTAAAAATGGACAGTATATTGAAATACCAACTGGATGTGATTATCAATAATATTAGAATGCTTTCTACCTATGCTACGGGGAAAAACGAACATGATCAACGCAGATTCAAAGCTGGTTAAATTAGCAGAATGGGAGACAACGTTTAACGAAAAATATGCCGCTTATCAGTGGGGTTTAGGGAAAATTCAGAATCCATCTTCTGAAGTATTAGGTGAAATTGAACAACAAGCAAATACTTATGTGGAAATATTTAATTTAATTTTGGATATAAAAGTAATGTATGAGGATTTATATTCGGTTGATGAAATAAAAAAGTGTGACAGTGAGAAGTCACTCGCTAGCAATAATGAGTCGATAGTTTCTGCTAATACTACTGCATTTCGAGCAGCATTGCCGCGTTTGGATTTACCAAATTTTGATGGTAACAAATCCGCTTTTATGAATTTTTACGATTTATTTACTCAAATGATCGTAAATAGAGATGAAATTAGTCCAATTGAAAAGTTTCAGTATTTGAAATTGAGTTTGAAGGGTGAACCACTGGATCTTATTAAACATTTGCCAGTGACTTCTGATAATTTTGATGAAGCGTGGAATCTTATTCAAGAGGATTATCATAAACCACGTATGTTGAAATCTATTCATTTCAAAAACATTGTTGATTTAGAAAATTGTCATCATCTTAAGAATATTCTCAATCTTATTCGAGAGAATATAGCTGCTTTAAAATCGTTGAATATTGTCTTTGAGAATGACACAGCTGGTACCGCGTTATTGGAATACATATTAGCAGACAAACTCGATCACAGTTCTCGCCTACGTTGGGAGGCAATCGTAAATAGCGGTAAAGAACCAACTTTATCGGAATTCTTGTCGTTTTTGAAAGATCGTGTTTCTAATTGGGAATCGGCTAATGGTAAAGCAGATTCAGAATCAGTTTCGAAATCAGGTTCGCTTAAAAAATCTTGGAATAGAGCAAATGCTAATAAGAATCATGGTAAAGCCGTGGCATTGGTGACCTCGGCTGAATTATGTCCGCTGTGTAAAGTATCTCACAAATTATATCGGTGTGATGACTTTAAGAAGAAGAAACCTGCGGAACGTCTTCAGTTTGTGAAGGAACAAAGATATTGTTTTTCATGTCTACAAAAGGGACATAGTGTCAATAAATGTACAGTTAAGTACACGTGTAGAAATTGTGGAAAGCTTCACAACACATTGTTGCATTTATCTTCAAATGTGAACACGGTAGAAACATCGTCAAAGATTGCAACCCCTGCGGGTTCGAATCAAATCACTGCACCGACAAGTCAGGGCACTTCAGTGACATTGGCAAATTATCCATCTGAGTCAGATAATAAGTTGAAATCTTACTCAACAACAATGTTACCAACAGCTTTAGTAGACGCACAAGGGCAAACCACTCAACCTCATACAGTACGTGCGTTGTTTGATACTGGTTCACAGTGTAGCTATATTACATTAGACTGTGCAAAAAGATTGAAACTACCTATTCATCATGCGAACATGGGAGTTTTATCAATTGGTGATCGTTCGGTTAATATTGTTAAAGGCCGTGTAACTTGTGAAATTTCTCCTCACGGACAGGCGCGTCCATGGCGTAAGGTAGAAATGTTTGTTGTTGATACTATTACTAGTAACATTCCTAGTGTGGAAATTGACACTAGACATTGTAAACACATTATGCGTTTACAATTGGCAGATCCTTGCTTTGCTGTTCCTGGATCTATTGATATATTGTTGGCAGCAGATGTATTGGCCAACAGTTTAATTGATGGTCATGTTCATGGTAGATTGGGCAGACCAACTGCTTTGAATACCATTTTTGGATATGTTGTACTAGGCCCAATTCCTAGTTTCTTGCAAAGACCTACAACTGGTACTTCTATGAGTCTTTCATTGGAAGAAAATATAAATGATATGGTTACTAAATTTTGGGAACTGGAAAATGTTCCAACATATGTTAAAGTTCCGCCTAGTGAAGATCTCAAAGCTGAGGAGATCTATGTGAACTCTGTTAAACGAAACACACAAGGTAGATATTGTGTTGCTTTGCCGTTCAAAGAGTTCCCACCACCATTGGGAGAGTCGTTCCATAAAGCCAAAGTGTGCTTGGATTCACTTTTGGCACGGTTGAATAAAAACCCTGAGTTAAAGCGTCAATATCAGGAGTTTTTAACTGATTATGAACAACAGGAACATATGACAGAAGTCCCTCATAATTACGATAATGAGGAAACAAATAAGTCTTATTATATTCCTCATCATGGTGTGCTCAAATCAGATAGCACTACCACTGCATTAAGAGTAGTGTTTAACGCATCAAAGGAAACGTCAAATGGTGTTTCTTTAAACGACACGCTTATTGTTGGTCCTCCTCTACAACGGAATTTATTTGCATTGTTGTTAAATATTCGATTTCCGCGTATCTTAATTACGGCAGATATCCGTCAAATGTATCGTCAAATTGAAGTAACGGATGAACATCGTGCGTATCAAATGATCTTGTGGCGTTCCAACGATGGAGTGTTACGAAGTTATCAGTTGAATACTGTCACATACGGATTGAATTGTGCTCCATACGCACGATAGAACAACTGGCTCAAGATGAGAAAAATAGGTTCCCTCTTGCAGCAAAAGTGTTAATGTGTGATGTCTATATGGATGATGTGTTGACAGGGGCAGATGACCTGGAAACAGCGGGAAAAATTCGTAATGAATTGTTAAACATTTTTGAAGCGGGTTGTTTTGAACTCCGTAAATGGGCAAGTAATGAACCGTCGTTATTATTGGATTTGCCGACAGATATGCGACGTATTTCAGACCTTGATTTTGCACAAGATTGTCAAGTCAAATTATTAGGCATACAATGGTCTTCGGCAACAGATGATTTTGTGTATACGTTTAATATAGAAAAACATGAGTGCACCAAGCGTAATATCTTGTCTTGTGTTGTAAAGATATTTGATCCACTAGGTCTTGTGGCTCCTATCGTAATGACATTGAAATGTCTTATTCAGCGCCTTTGGCTTTGTAAAGTAGGATGGGACGAAAGTCCTCCTCAAGAATTGGTAAAGGAATGGTTAGAGTTCCAAGATAACTTGTCACAATTGTCAAAAGTTCGTGTTCCTCGGTTCGTGGGAACGAAACAAAATTTTGATTTAATCGGATTCTGTGATGCTTCAAACAAGGGTTTCTGTGCAGTAATTTATGCACGCACTTCAACTGCAGAAGTACACTTATTATGCGCTAAGACAAAGGTAGCGCCGTTGAAAACAATCTCTATCGCCAGGTTGGAACTTTGCGCTTGTGTGTTATTGGCACAATTGCTAGAAGCTGAAATTAAAGCTGGGGAGTTAGAGATAAACTCGGTTACTGGCTTCACAGATTCGATGGTGGCGTTGGCATGGTTGTCGCAACCACCACGTAATTGGAAAACATTTATTGCTAATAGAGTCGCGATTGTTCAAGAAATCCTTCCAACCTCAATGTGGGCTCATGTCCCAACAAAATACAATGTAGCTGATCCTGGTTCGAGAGGAATGTTACCCACCGAATTAGTCACATGCGATTTATGGTTTCTGGGGCCAGAGTGCTTAAGAAACAGTGAAGATACTTGGCCAATAAACCGCTCGGTGAATGTCACAGATTCAGTTTCGAATTTGATTTCTAGTGAAGAGAAATCAAAGTGTTTGTTGACGAAACCAAATGATAAATTTGTATTGTTTGAACGTTGTTCGTCGTGGAATAAATTGTTACGTTCCACAGCGTATGTATTGCGCTTTATTAACAATTGTCGGAAATCCAGATCGAACAAACTAGAGAAAGGTTGTTTAACAATCTTAGAGTTGCGTAGAGCGCAAACAAAAATTGTTTTGCTGCTGCAAAGAGAAGCATTTGTTGAAGAGATTGCTCTGATTCAACAGAACCAATGCTGTCGCAAGGCCATTCAATCGCTTTCCCCCTTTTTCGATTCAGAGGGTGTACTGCGTGTTGGTGGGCGTCTCCGACACTCTATGTTAAATATCAACCAAAAATTCCCAATGTTACTCCCGTGTAAACATAATGTCACTCATATGTTTGTTAGGTACATGCATCAAACTTATATGCATTTACCACCCCAAGCGTTACGATCACTGATAAGTCATCAATTTTGGATACTACCAGCAAGAAGAACTATTCGTTCAGTTCTTAGTAAATGCGTTACGTGCTTTAAACGTAACCCGATACCTTGTCAACCAGTAATGGCAGACTTACCCGCTTCACGTGTGGTTCCTGCAAAACCATTTTCTAAAGTCGGTGTGGATTATGGAGGTCCGTTTGCGATCACTCTGTCACGTCGACGTGGTCAATCCACAGGGAAGGTTTACCTTTGCTTATTTGTGTGTATGGTAACCAAAGCTGTGCATTTGGAGTTAGCTACTGATTTGTCGGCTAATAATTTTTTGGAAGCATTTCGGCGTCTTATTGCTCGTCGTGGTAAAGTAACTGATGTCTTTAGCGATTGTGGTACGAATTTTGTGGGTGCCAATCGTTATTTGGGAGATTTGACTAAGTTCGTTGTTTCGGACAAGTACAACCAGCATATGACAGAGCAATTAGGCGGCAAGGGAATTACTTGGCATTTTAATCCCCCTTCAGCACCTCATATGGGAGGTTTATGGGAAGTTGGGATAAAATCTAGCAAGAAGTTTTTAAGTCAATTTTTGAACGCGAAGATTTTGACTTACGACGAATTCTATACCTTGTTAACGGAGATTGAGTCTATTTTAAACTCAAGGCCTTTATACTCCATGTCGGAGGATCCGAATGATCTTCAACCCTTGACACCAGGACATTTTTTAGTTACGGAATCCTTGATAGGTTGTCCTGAGGAAACCGTCTTGGAAGTGCCAGATTGTCTCATTATCAGGCAATTATTAAAATTAAACAACAATTTTGGAAATGTTGGTCGAAAGACTATTTGAACACGCTGCAACAGCGTAACAAATGGCAGAGTGCAGGTGTCCTGTTACAGTCAGACGATCTGGTCATAATAAACGACTCACCATTGCCTCCTAGCCAATGGAGAATGGGAAGAGTTTTGGAGGTTTACCCAGGTTCAGACGGTGTGGTCAGAATTGCCAGAGTAAGAACTGCTCTTGGAGAGGTCAAAAGACCGTTAGTAAAGTTGTGCCCCCTACCAAGTAATTAGATGTTGGAGGAAAATGGGACATTTTGGTGGGCGGAATGTTTAGAATACAAGGAACAGGCGGCAAAACCTCGGTTGTACGCCACTGGTAAGTTCCAAGGCTGGACGCCGTCATAGCAAAACGAGTCGCTCGTTCAGCCGGGTTTGCGGTTGTCATAGCAACACCCCATGCTAGGGACATTCCCCTTCCCTCGCTAGCCTAGACAGAGCCCAGGCTGGGAACGCGTTGTGCGATTCATTCGTTCTGTAGTCGCTCTAGCGTGCAGATGGGTCCAGTAGTCTTCGTGTTATTATTGTTCAAATAGCATTGTTGTTCGGTTATTTGAATACTTGTTGGGTTTATGATTCTTTAACATTTTGGTTATTGAATTATTATTTAGTTGATTCAATTTGAGATCATTTAAGATGCAATTATTGAGTTTTCGCTCCCGAATTTTGTGTAAATTGTATCTTTTGTTGTTTAAATTCTGTTTTGTTTCGGATCATCATTATTTGGTGATTTTATTTGTGTTTATAAGGTTATATTCACTTTAAAAGTTGTTTAGTTCGTGTTAGAAGTATATTAGTACTTAGGGTTTGTTCTCGTTAGCTATGTTCATTGTGAATTGGTTTTTTAGAGCTAATATACTTTGTTTCTTTGGTTTAAAGTTAGTTTGCAGTTTAATTACTAGAATCACATTAATAACTTAGGATTTGTTCTTGTTTAGCTGGAATCAGTTGAAATTGGTGAATTAGGGTTAATGTGATTCACTTAATAATTATTCCATCGTCTTTTGTTTGGGTTTTGCATATTTTGAATTAGTATTATATTATTTATGTCTATTTGGTTTTGAATTAATTTTGTGTTTTGAATAATTGCTCGCGTTAGTGGCATATTGGCGCTTAAGAGCATTTGTGTGTTTTGGTTTTGGGTTTCCATTATTATTATACAGTCCACTTCTCATTTTGATATTTGCAAAAATCCATCTTGTGTTTAATCTGAGCTATTGAAAACAGATATTATCAAAGATATAAGACTTAAAGAAAAAAATCATAAATTATTCAAACAATCACATGACTTACTCTATCTCAATTTGTACAAACAATTAAGAGCAAAAATAAAAAAAAAACATATAAAATTAGCTTGCTTCTCGTACATATCAGAAGTTGAGAATAATATTTCGAAAGATCCTAGGAAAATATGGAGTCATTTAAACAATCTGAAAAGGAATACTCGTGTGCCTGGTACAATGTATATTAATGATAAACATTTAAGTTCCACACAAACTATTGTACAAGGGTTCGCGGACTACTTTTCTTCTGTCTATACTGTTCCAAGCTCTTCTACTCTTCGTCCACATACTCCATGCACTTCCTTCTTAGAACCTGTCACTATTAAATCTTTATCTGAAGATGACATACGCATCTCAATTAACAAATTAAAACCTTCGCGTAATCCCGGCCCTGATTTCCTGCCTGCGTACATTATTAAAGGATGCCGAGAACTATTTATCAAGCCCTTCTTTATTCTCTTTAACCTATCTATTTCCACAAACACTTTTCCTTCTATCCTAAAAACTACTTACATCACGCCCATATTAAAATCAGGTGATATAGACAATATAAAAAATTACCGTCCTATTGCCATTTTATCCAATATTTCAAAAGTATTTGAAAAAATACTTTTCAAATACATATATGTATACAGCAGTGGGTAATAATATTTCTGATAAACAACACGGATTTATGCAAGGGAGATCCACAACCACCAATCTCATCACCTTCACATAATTTACCATAAACTCTCTACGTAGTAATTCCCAGGTTGATGTCATTTATACAGATTTCACTAAGGCATTCGATAAAGTTGATCATTATGAACTCGTTCAGAAACTTATATCAAACTTCAATTTTTCACAAGAATTGTCAGCCTTCATTACTTCATATTTATCAAATCGTAAATTATACGTTTTTTACAATAATTACAAATCAAATTATTTTATTCCAACATCCGGTGTCCTTCAAGGAAATAATCTTAAGCCATTTCTATTTAACTTATTCATCAATGATATAACTGCTTACTTTATGCAGATGATATAAAAATTTATAAATTAGTCAATTCTGTTGGAGATTGTACTCTATTACAAGAAGATATTAACAATATTTTAACTTGGTCTTTAATTTACAAATTGCCATTCAACATTGATAAATGTAAAATAATGTCTTACACAATGAAAAGCCAACCGATAGTGTACAATTATGTGATGGATAATAGTAATCTGTCTAGGATTACGAATTGTAAAGATTTGGGAATATTATTTGATCAGAAATGTAATTTGATTACACATTTGAATGCCTGTGTTCGATCATCACATAAAAAACTTGGATTTATTATTAGGAACTCACGTCACTTCCGTAATCATAATACGGTAATAGCACTATACAATTGTTTTATTCGCGCCAAGCTTGAATATTGTTTTTTAGTTTGGAATCCTTTATATAAAATTTCAATTAGAGCAATAGAGAGAGTACAAAAAAAAATTTTACGATACTGTTGGTATAAATTCAAACTGAATATCCAAATAAATGATAATTTTCATTACTCTACTGCTCTTATTGAATTTAATATGATCTCTTTAGAAAATCGCAGAATTCTGCAGTCATGCATATTTCTTTTCAAACTAATTAACAATAACATTAGAGACTCTAATCTGCTATCTGTCATAAATTTCCATGTTCCCCGTACAAGTAATCCTAGACAGATACCCTTTTTTCATGTTACAATGGCAAAGGTAAATTGCGAATTAAAATGCCCTGTAAGGCGCGTATGCTCGTATTACAATGATATTTGTAAGTGTGTAGATATTGACATTTTTAATGATAAATTTAATGTCTACAAACATAAATTAATTCATTATTTTAAAACAATTGTGAATTGATGTTTTTCAATCTTTTTATTATTTCAATTTGTTTACACTGTACTACTTTGTTACCATTAGAATACTTTTTTTGTGTGTATTATATTTTGTAATGTTACCCTCTGTAACTGGGGCGTAAGTCCTGTTGAGTGGTTTAAATAAATAAAATAAAAATAAAAAATACTGATTTTAAAAGATGCATAATTATTATACTTTGACTTTAAAGCTACACAATTGTGATTTAAAATTTCTAGAGATTTCAGGTGATTTTTAATTTCTTCATCCGTTACAGCAGGAGCAAGCCTAGATACAAAAATATATTCGAATTTAGGAACTGCAACTAGTTCAGAGTTCTTTAATTGATTAGAGCCGGAACCATAAACAATGTTTTGTTTTCTATGTTTTTTTCTTCGGTTTTCTACGATTGTAAAAGGTTTTTCATTATTTTTAGGTGCACTGGGAACTGAAGCACTTGAATTATTTTTTAAAGATGATTTTCGTGGGGGAAACCAGAAGACCTTTAGAAGTCAGACTGAAAGAACATCGGACTCATACGCAGAGAGGAGAGACATCAAGATCCGGCATCGCGCAACATTCCTGGGAAAAACAATATAAAATGAATTGGTCTGAGGCGAAAATCATACACAGAGAGGAACACTGGTACAAAAGAAATTTCAAAGAGGCAGCAGTCATCAACAACAACAAGGAGGTCTTCAGCCAACCAAGTGTAGAAATAGGCAATGTGTGGAAGCCGCTGATTGGACGTTTGAATGAACTTAAACTACACTAGTGTTTCTATTTGTTCAATTTTGCTTCGCTAACTTACATTCCGTACGCTTGATCGCTTCACTAATTATGTCTTTAGTATATAAGCTCCAGTAGTCTCTATGTTTGTTAGTAATCACCTGAAGACGATTGCAGATACTTTAGCAATTGAAACGTGTGTTATTATTACTTTTTGTTAAATAAAGACAGTGGAAGTACAGAATAGTGTTATTATTTAAATACAACATTGTCTACTTCATTCAAACGGAAGTCTCGACGATTGGTAATGTGACTTGTTGCTCCATTATCTGCGAACCAGCATTCTTCATTTCTTTCTGTCACAAAAACTTCTGGACTGACTGCTATAAGTGTAGCTCCCTCCGTTGACTTGTTTTTCAAAAACTTGGCTTTAGCTGGTTTTGACGGACGACCATCTGCGATCCAATATCGACATTCTGAAATGTAGTGTCCTTTTTTCTCACAATAAAAACATTTAACTTCTTTTTCTTATTTTGCAACTTCATATCTTGGCCTTTCTTCACGGTATCTGTTTTTGCATGAAGTACTTCTTCGACGTGTTCTGACAATTTTTTTTTCATGTGTACACAACTTTTGTGTCAAATTATTTAAACTTCTGTCTTCTTTATTAATTAATCTCCAACCAGCTGTGAAATAATTAAATTTTTCAGGTAATGATCTCAAAATTTTGCATACTAATAGTATACCTTGATTTGATTATCATCTGGTTACTTTTCAACTTCTTGCTTCAGTTAAATTTGCAGTTTATGGGGCGACGTCTCTACTTAACTCTTCCCCCCTTAAGTGGAAAAACGAAATCGTCAAGAGTTGAGTTTTTGCTACAATTTGGCTGTGGTTCTAATGTGTTCATTTCGATATCTTTAGAATTATTTTCGGGATTATTTATTTCATTTTTCTTTGAGAGATAATCCTTGCATTTCTTAAGACTATCAATTATTAACAATAAACTTAGAATAATTAAAACTATATAGATTATTATATAATGAATAAAACTGTTCGGTTCGTGTGTATAAATGGGTTTTAGGAAGATATCAGTTTCTTTATTAATTTGGAATTTAGATAAGTTTCTAGTTTCGTTACTTAAATGAACAATCTGTGTATTTGTAATATTATTATTTAAATCTATGAGATTTCCGTAGTTATTTATTAGTTCAATTCGATTACTAATTACACAATTTTCGTTATGATATATTCCTTCGAGCTCTTGAATTTCCATGTTATTATTACAGAGATATTTTGCTTGTTTCTTATTTGGAAAGTATAAATAGTTTAATTTTGAATTTTTTATTTGAATAATTGAATTAATTGTCGAGATTTTATTATATTCGCAATATTGAAAGTCTTTATAACAAATGATATTTTCTAGGCATTTTTTGTATTCGTTAGTTTGTAATAAACAGTAATAATCATTATTATTTAATTGAGTACATTTATCTAATAACCTAATCTTACAATTATTCTTAGAATATAATCTATTAACTACGTTTAAAGTTTCGTAAACATTATATAATTTTGTGGGGATAGATGTGTGGATAATATGCTGTAGAGGTATAAAATAATGTGTAGGGAGTCTGAGCTGTATTTCTTGGCGATGGGGTTGAAGCATGGATCGGAAGGGACGCTGCAAGGAAACTTATCCTATTGGTGACTTGGCATACAGAGAGACATATTCAAATTTCAATTTAAAAATTGAAAATAGTATATACCTTCATGGAATATACACGTTAAGAATATTTAAAAAGTTTTTATATACGAGCTGCATGTAGGTATATTGAAAATGAAATATATATATATATATATATATATATATATATATATATATATATATATATATATATATATATATATATATATATATATATATATATATATAGGTGTACATGAAAAACACATTTATTTCAAAAGGAAATATATTTATGCAATAAGTAAATGAAATAAATCATTTTTTTAACACATTTCTTTTGTTGTTGCGCTTTGGCTTCAGTAATATACTGCGGACCTCTAATAGTCACATTTCTTGTATAGCGTGGGTCAACAAGTTCTGGTACCATACAACTAAAATAAAATCTTTCTAACTTTGTAACCACATGAGACCAAAATGATGGATCTTATTTTATAAATTCTATTTTATTGGTATTTTTTCATTGCCAGTCCAAACACCAAATATGCACATATTACGTCGGGCAATATTTAGCTGGCCTTGTATTTGATAATACCAGTTATTTAGAGAGATGAAAATAATGGAGATTCAGTCCTTTGTTAGAAGATTATTATTGAAACAAAAAATACCGACGTTTCGGTCTCAATTAAACAATCATCAGGATTCTGGAAAACATAACGGGGTATAAATATCACGCTCTACAAATTTTAAGAACTGGTTACTTACATGTTTCATTTTTTTTATGTTTGTGTATTTCTGACATCTCTAGTGTGTCTTTCATTTAAATTATTTTCATACCTTAATATTTTAGAGATACTATGTATAATTCATTATATTTTTCAACAAATAAAAATAAAAGAATTTAAACATGTAAGTAGCCAGTTCTTAAAATTTGTAGAGCATGATATATGATATATGTACCCCGTTATATTTTCCAGAACCCTGTTCGATAAATTGAATGGCATGTTTTTCATTTTTTCTCCCATGACAAAGAGCTGGTATGTCAGAAATAGATTTATATAATAGTTTCTCAACTAATTTGTAGCAACTAGTTGTTTCTCTACTTTTGAAAATTATCGCAAAATTGGACGCATTTAGTATTTTTCTTCGTTCCTTACAATAATTAAAACCATCGCTGATTTTATCTATTTGTTTATTTTTTTTTTTTGTTTTTTATTAGTTTCTTCGGGATTTTGTTCTGAATGCGACGGATTTTCAAACTTTTAGTAAATTTTCCTGGACTTTGTCCTTGACACAAAGTTTTATGCAATTCATAGTGAGGTTTTCTTGTATTAATTGATAACAAGGGCTGCATCAGCGCGATGTGCATGAGCGCCTGTTACAATAATCAATGCGTTTGCCACCAACAAATTTTGCTACGATGGAATTAAAGTGTTCGACGACATTGCTATTGCAATTATGTATTAAACTTCTTGTGTGTAATGCTAGTTGTTGTGCAAGTTTTTCCAATTTGGTGTGAACTGCCGGATATTCTAATTTGAACACTCTATAAAAGTTTTCTTCATCCGTTTTTGAGCAAAAATAATCCGCACATTCCGAATGTTCTCCAAAAATATGACGGATTGAATTTGTTACATCACTTTTCAAATTTTTTATGGCGTATTGTCGATTAGTATGGGTCTTCCACTGATTTACTGCTCCAACTACAGCATTTCTTAACTTTAATGTTTTTCCTTCAATTCTTGTTTTTAGAACTTTATTATACCGATTACCTTGTACAAACTGATACATTTTGTTACAAAAATTACGAAGTAAATGGTTAGTGCATTCTATTTTCTCAATAGTTAAATTGTTCTACGGACAACATTCTAAAAAAATTTTATAGGTGCTGCTGTTTCCATCGGCTATAAATTTTCCATATTTGAAATTATACATTTCCATGCTCGTATTACTTATAATAACAAAAACCACGTGTTGAACAATCTTTATAGTTAAAGTTTTGTTCAATGATACATCATACTGCAAACTATACGTGCTCACCTTCGATTTTCTAAATCTATTCTACGCCGCTAGAGAGCAATACTTACTAGCGTATTTAAAATCATTTCTAATGACAAAATTGTAGTACGATATTTACAATATGTGATATGAAATTAATGATATATAAATAAAAACATGTTCATGAAAGTTCAATTTAGGTTTCTGCAGCGCTAATTGTCAAATTTTTTGTTGTGCATATTAAAAAAAATGATGTTGAAACTTTGAATTTCTTTGAAGTTTTACCAAGTTTATTGCCATACTCGTTAACAATTTTAAAAAAGTGGCACTGTAGAACCACGGATATAACCTTTACGTTTAAAATGATTTGAGTTTTAATTTAAATTTTTATATAATACTGGAGTTATAGGTATACAAATAAAGGCATTTTTCTGGTTAAATTAAACGGGTAGAGAATGCTCTTAATAATAGAGCCTGAGCCATTCAGAACTCCTCGTTTAGCTCTTTTTATATTTAATAGTTGATTTTTTTCTTTTATGTGCAATATTAAATTGTTTAGAATATTCCGGTAATTTGCAAATTTTGTGTAATTATTATAATTTTCTAAATTTTGCAATAGTTTAGCGGTATTTTCTTTTCTAGTATGTTGTTGGAATAAATTTTCGAGAGAAATTTTAAGGGTAATTATTTGTGTATTTACCTGGATATGAACTGTTCCAAGATCAAGGATATTGATTCCGGGGTTTTGTTCATCTCGTATGATTTGTAATATTCCATATGGAATTAATCTGTAACAATACGAGGCTTTTTTAATTGTGACAATTTGTGTTTTTTATTCTGTTCGTCTAAAACTTTACCTCTTTCGTTTATGATTTGCTTAACATTTCCTTGTTTGAATTTTGGTTTCTCGATTTTTCCCGAATTTCGTTTATGAATTTTGACGTGGGCTTGTTTAGGAATGTTGAAGTGTTTTTCTTGAGGTCTAGCGTATTTTAATTTACTCTTTTCTATATTACTTTTTACTTGTCGATTTACTTCTTAGGAATTTACTTGTGCGTGTTTTTGTATGTAATCTTCAACCATTACTTCTTCAGGTTGTAAATTTGATTCGAAATTTTGTCCGTATATTATTTTCAAAGGTGTTCGTTTTGTAACAGAATGAATGCTATTGTTGTAGGCTAACAACGCATAATTTAGTCGTTCTTTTATTTTTAGTGACTTGAGAAGTGGGTTTTGGTTTATAATTCTCATTTGCCCAATTAATGAAGAATGGAAACGTTCGACAATGCCATTACTGTTAGAGTTATCTACGGAGATATAATGAATATTAATTTTTCTTAAAGTTAGGTAATTTTGAATTATTTTGTTATTAAACTCTAACCCGTTGTCGTATACAATTTCTTTTGGAATAATAAAATGAGTGAAATATTTTATTAATTTGTTTAATATGGTGATAGCATTTTTATCTTTTATTGCGTATGCCATGGCGAATTTGGAAAAATAATCTACGATGGTAAAGATTTTTACTTATTCAAGTGGTAAGATATCAATGTGTAATTTTTCAAATGGTTTTTCAGCGGTGGGTGTTAGATTAGACAAATATTACATTTATTAATATAATTCTGAATATCTTTTAACATGTTGGGTCAGTAATAAAATAATTTTAATTTATTGTAAGTCTCCGTTATCCCTCTGTGATTTTTTTTTGCTCTCATGATAGTTTTGAATTGTTAGTTGTTATTCTTTGTCTTCTACGTCTTTAGTCATTGTTTTGCACGATACGAGTTTATAACTTCCGCTGTCAAAATAGGTTTGAAGTATAGCATTAAAATGTAGTTTTAAATTTTCAGGAATAATACAATAATAGGTTATACCGGGCTGTAGATAGTATTTTATAATTTTTTTTTATTGTTTCGTTACAATTTATTTTATTTACATATAAGTAAAAGAGTTGGGTTGAATGACCGAATGGATATTGGATATTTTAATATCGTTTTTACCTGTTGTCTCCTTAAAAACATTTTGATTTTTAGAAGTGTTTATGGAAGTATCTAGATAAGTTAATCCGTTAACAGGGGTTTCGTCATCCGAGTGACATGTTTCTGTTGTTTCGGAATGGCCGGTAAGAGTTGTTTCATTTTCTGAACCAGTTTCAACTATAACGGAATCATTGTCGTATTTAAGTTTAGTTCTAAATTTGGGGGTTCTTCATAAACGTTAAAAATAATTGAAGAATTTTCGAAAATCTCTTTTATATAGTTTTCAATTTCGGGCCAGGGAATTTTTATCATGACCGGAACAGATACGTGGTAAATCTAATTCCGTAATCTCGTTTTGAATACAGTATTCAAACAATTTTTTTAGACATGCTTTAATATTTTCAAGTGTAGGTTTTTCGTAATATATTTTTTTTGTGTAAGATGTAATATTAACCTTGGGTGTTTTTGAATAAAAAATTTGTTGTCTAAATTAAAACGATTTTGTAGGGGGTAATGTGATTTGACTTGTTCTGCGAATCCCTTAGATTGTGGGCGATGATCGGTGATAATTTTGAAATTACGGCCTAAAAGATAATTACGAAATTGTTTAGTAGCCCATACGATAGCTAAAAATTATTTTCCTACCGTACTGTAGTGAATTTCATGGTTGTTGAGTGTACGTGATATATACGCGACTAGCAGGTCTTTATTATTTTTATCTCCCTGTGATAAGACAGCTCCGATTGCGTAATTGCTCGCGTCGGTAGTGAGGGGGAAATCTTTTGATAAATCAGGATATTGGAGTATGGGATCGTTGGATAGGAGAGTTTTGCACTTCTCAAAACATTCTTTATATTCTTTATCATATGTCGATCTTACTGTGTTTCTTTAAACAGGTTGTGAGAGGTTTTGGAAAAATCGTTAATAAACCGTTTGTAGTAGCCAAGTAAGCATAAAAATGATTTTATTTCTGGTTTTGTCTTCGGGTTTGGGAAGTTTTTGATAGCTTGAATTTTGCTTGGGTTTGGTTTAACGCCCTCTGTAGTGCTAACGTGTCCAAGATAAGCGACTTCTTTACGGAGAAATTCGCACTTATCTAGTTGGATTTTTAGATTGGCTTCACGTAATCTTTTAAAAACTTTCTCAATATTTTCCAAATGTTCCTGAAGGGATGTTCCTAAAATTATAATATCGTCGAGGTAGACGGAACATATTTTGTTAACTAAGTCTTTTAACACAAAATTCATCAATCTCTGGAATGTCGAAGGGGCATTTTTGAGGCCGAAGGGCTTTCGTTTAAATTCGTAATGTGCCAAAATTTGTCGAGAATGCGGTTTTAGGAATGTCGTCGGGATGGATGTCGACTTGATGGAAACCGGAAGTAAGGTCTAGGGTGGTGAAATAGTTAGATTTGCCAAGTTTATCGAGAATATCGGTTATGTCTGGTATAGGGGAATTTGTCGTCCACTGTCTTTTCATTCAACTTACGATAGTCTATGACAACACGAAATTTTTGTTTTCCGGAGGCATCTTGTTTTTTCGGTACGACCCATATAGGCGACGACCATGGTGAATAAGAATGTTGGATGATGTCATCCTCTAACATTTTATCAATCTGTGATTGCACCTCTTGTTTGTAGATTTCCGGGTATTTATACTGTTTTGCGTGAACGGGAATGTTATCAGTTGTTTTGATCATATGTTTTATTTTACTCGTAAATGATAATTTTTCATGTTCATTTAATATTAGGTCTTTATACCTGTTGAGAGAATTAGATAATGAGCGTTTTTCCTTATCTCTTAAATGCTCGTCTCGTATTTCTTGCCGGTTTATCTCTATATTATTATTGTTAAACTTGCTCTGGTCTAGATATTGAAATTCATATTTATATTTATTAAGAAAGTATACTTCTCCCCTTACAAAATCAAATCTTGTTTCTAATAATGTTATTCCAAATAAATAAATAAATATAAATATTTCATCACGGCATATTACCCATTGCTGGGTGTGCCAATCTGCTTTGTATATACAGATATCGGTAATGATGGAATATTTGTACCGTGTGGGCGCTTACCAGGCGTCACCTCACGGGCACTCATAGCTGGCGTGGAGAGTGCACCACAGGGGTCAATTTTGTGCCATTAAAATTCGATGTTATTCCAGGTATTCCTAAAAGTATATCAAAGTCTTTGTGGAAGTCAAATATGTAACTTTTTATATTTAAATCTTTAAACTTGAAAAATGTAAATTTAGAACCGGTTGACTTTCCATTACATGTGTGTTTAGTGAAATTTTCAGGAAATGTAGTTGTATTTTGTTTAATTAATTTGGGATGAATATAATTTTGCGTCGAGCATGTGTCTAGAAGAATTTTGTAATCTGATATTTGGATAAAGGGTTGGTTACTGAATTTTTTTGTTAGGGATTCGATATTTGTGGTTCGAGTTGGGGAAAATTTTGGGTATCAATATTTTCAATGTATTCGTCCTCGGCTTCTAGTATTTGTTCGTTTTCGATTTGTTCCGCTTGTCCTTGAGATTGATCGAAATTTTCTAAATTTTGAGTGTATAATTCTTGAAAGTTAGGGTTTCGACGGGCAGCGATTTGCCTAGTTTGAATACTCATAGGAGTAGGGTTTCGAAATGATGCATTACGAGCGTTTGCTTGTGGTGCGAATCTTTGTTGGGATTGGGGTGGAGGGTGTACTCGGCTGGCAGGTTGTTGTGGTGGATGATGCATTCAGCTAGTAGATGGAGCAGGATGGGTGACTGATACTTAGGGTAATTAAACTGTATTTGATGTTTAGGCGGTGGTGGCAAGGCTTGTTGCTGTGTTTTTTGTTGTGTATTGCAAGTCATTAGTTACCAAGTTTAGGATGTCTGTGAGTTATCGAGGATTACGGGCAGCTAGTTGGCTTCTAAAAGGTTCTCTACAGTTCTTTATAAAACATTGGACAAAGTATTCGATTGAATTGTCCAAAATAAATTTACTGATAGCCGCCACGAATTTACATTCAATTTTGCTTTTGTAAATGAGATATAGATCATTGAATTTGTTAAAATAATCTAAAATATTTTCTTTGGTTTGTTTGTAATGACTTGCCTCGTACATGAATGTGTGTTCAGACCGTGTGTCAGAAAAATTTTGTTGCAAGTGTTCTTTTAGTTCTGACCACTTATTAAAACTTGACATGTTTAAACTTTGTGCGGCTACTCCGCGAATTTTGTTTTTCAAAGTTAATATTACATTTTTTTTTGTAATTTCTGAAGGGTTAGTTTGCTCTATGAGCGTGTTCGTATCGTCTATTGTGTTAATAAAGTTTGATAGAGACTTTACGTCTCCATCGAATGTTGGTGCTAAGTCTAGCATTTTTAATATGTATTTCATTATTTAGGTTTTGAAAAATGTTTCCTGCTTGCTCAGGCATGTTGGTTAAGGTTAAATTTGCAAGTGTTTGTATAAGAGAATCCAGGCTTAAGAAAAGATAAAATTATATATGACTTACAATAATAAAATTATTTCTCTTATCATAATTTGGTGTCTTCTCCCTGTTGATGGGTGAGAGTTGAAGGTGTGTCAACGCCTCGGTGATAATCGGCTGCTGGCTCGATGCGGCTGCTGGGCTCGCTGCAGCTGCTGGGCTCGCTGTGGCTATGGGCTCGATGCGGCTGCTGGGCTCGCTGTCAGCTATGGGCTCGATCTCGGAGATGTAGCGACTCTGGTGATCCTTGGCGTGAAGCGACTGGAGTACTAACTGTTTCGACGACTCAGTCTACTTCTTCAGCTGTTTCTTCGTTGAATTTATGAATATTTGTGTCGATTTCACGAACACAAATGGTTATGTTCTCAGTGAATTAACCGTTAAAACGGACGATTGCGGATTTTGAACGGATTAAATTCTACGAATTTTCGAATACGCAAACTTTCACTAATCCTACAACGACTGCGCCAGATATATTTTCTAACACGAAAATTATGTTTTTAAAAAGTTTTTTATTCAAACGAAGCGATACACGTACGTACAAGAAATACACACTAAGAATATTACATACTATGTCTTATATAGAGTCTGCAGCGATTATCTCTGTGGGAAGGTGTCCATTTGCACACTTCCACGCTTGAATTTTGTTATATTTGCAGTTTATGGGACGACGTCTCTACTTAACTTATATATTTTTTCATAACTAAGGAAACAATATAACAAATATATAATGTTCTTGGTACTTCAACAATTACGTCATCGCTCGGAATATTCTATCAGAAGCGGCGTGCGTATACTCTTAAGTTAGGGGCGCACGTCATAATATGTTGGACAAACATCGCATTAAAACTCTCTTGGGAAACATTACCATACCTTTTCACAACTAACCACTTCCCAATAAAAATATCTTACAATACACAGGAACCGATCACTATTCATGCATCATACATCAAATGGAAAATGAAGAAGACAAATTGGGAATTATTCAAAACACTCACGAAAATAAGAAACCCAAGAGTACATACAAATAATATTGACAAATTAATATAAACATTTACAAATCAAATAACATTAGCAGCAAATAAATCAATGGGAGAAAGAAAACCATCAAACAGACATAAAATAGTACCGTGGTGGAATAAAAATTGTGAAATAGCCATAAAAAGTAATAAAAAAGCTTTATACACATACAGAAACAAGAAGACGTTGGATAATTACATACAACTGAAAAAATCGCTAGCCGTAGTACGAAAAACCATTCTACAAAGTAAAAAAGAGTCATGGGAAAACTTCATCTCATCTATCACGCCCCACACACCATCTGCAAAAATATGGGAAAAAATTAGAAAAATAGAAGGGTGCCAACAAGGACAAACTTCATTGTTAAAAGTAAATGATGAGCTTCTTACTGATCCCAAAAAAATAAACAATGTTATAGCTGAGACATTTGAGAAATCATCAATGAACAATAACTCCACGAATGAATTTAAACTTTACAAAGCCCAATGAGAAAGAATAACTATACTTCCAACCGAACAAGTAGACCACCCATTTAACACCCCTTTCTCAATTGAAGAACTCAAGGAAGCAATAGACGAAACAAAAGGAAATACAAGTCCAGGTCCCGATGGAATTCCATTCTTATTTATAAAAAAACTTCCCAGAATCAGCTCAAAATCATCTACTAGAAATATACAACACCATGTGGGTAACAAGACAGTTTCCCAAAAAATGGAGAAACGTGTTCACAATCCCTATACCCAAACCTGGGCTAACCAAAACAGATCCTAACAACTACAGGCCAATATCTCCTTCCAATACCATGAGAAAAATATTCCAAAGAATGGTTAACAAGAGACTTGTATGGTTCTTAGAAACAAACAACAAATTGAAGGATACACAAAGTGGTTTCAGAAGAAACAGGTTCACAATAGGCCAAATATTATCACTAAAGGGGAAATCCAAAATAACTTCAAAAATAAACAACACATCGACGCCATATTTTTCGGACTTACAGAAAGCATACGATACCGCCTGGATACAAAACATCTTTAAAACGCTAGACGAAATGGAAATAAACGGCAATATGTTTTACTATATAAAAAAAATCCTAACAAATCGAAAGTTTCAGGTCAAAACACATAACAATATCTCAGACAAAAAAAATACTACAAAATGGCCTACCCCAAGGAGAAATATTGAGTGTAACTCTTTTCCTAATCGCCATTAACAAAATCAACGACTCAGTTCCTTCACACATAAGAACTTCACTATATGCAGACGATTTAGTCATATTGTAACGTTTATTAATATGGGTGAAATGTAAAAATCAGAGATATATTATTAATTAAAATAATACGTTTATTAAACGATAAATAATTAGGATAAAAATTAAAAAGATAATAAAAGTAACTAACACTGTGATTGAATTAATTATAAATAGTAATTAAGATTAAGAATATTATTGAATTCTTAAACACTAAGATTATATATTTAAACAATATTTATATCACTATATTTATTTATATAACTACATTTATTTATGTTAACAACTCGTAGACTATTTATTTATATTACCAACTTCATTGCTCGTTGCTTCTATATATCAGACTATCTCTCCGCTGTCCTTCGGACGGTATTTATACAGTCCCTTATCCTTCTGCAACTTTCTGACGCGACCATCATCGAACACAAAAGAATCACCCCACCGGATGTAATTAACCAGTCTGAACGCGTCTAGGTTTTCTCCGAGGGGATTACGTCATCGCTTGGAATATTCTACCAGTAGCGGCGCTCGTATACTCTTAAGTCAGGGGCGCACGTCACAATATATTTTAAAAGTAAAAATTTAAAAACAGTACAGAAAGAGATCTTCTTCTTCTTCTTCTTCTTCTTCTTCTATAGCCGTACTATCCAAGATGGATATACGCTTCCTTTACTACTTTCCTCCATTCTTCTCTATTTTTTGCGGTATTTATACAGCCCATTATCGTTCTGGAACTCTCTAACGCGACCATTATCGAAAACAAAAGGATCACCCCACCGGATGTAATTAACCAGTCTGAATGCGTATGGATTTTCCCCGAGGGGATTACGTCATCGCTCGGAATATTCTACCAGTAGCGGCGCTCGCATACTCTTAAGTCAGGGGCGCATGTCACACTACCCCCTCCTTAAGACTGTTTCGTCCCGGATCAGTTCTTGATGACGAAATCTACATGTATTACCCTTGGTACATTTGGAAGTCTTGAAGAAGTGACAGTCGATGGTCCGCTGGAGTTCTTCTTTCTGTTCGTTAGGGTTAAAGCTGCAGACGAGAATTTCAATACCGGTATAGCGGAAGAGAATCTCTCACATGTTCCTAACAATACTGTTTCACGAAGTTTTCAAAAGTCGGTTCCTGACCTTTGATCCGACGAACCGTTGCTCTATGATGGTCTTCATGGTTGTCGATTGAAGTGTACTACTCTCGGCTTCCCTGTTGGCATTTTTGTAATTCTGTATATCACGTCGTTTACTCTCTTAACGATCTCATAAGGACCTTTCCAATTTCTCTGCAGCTTTGGTGATAAACCGCGTCGCCTTTGTGGATTGTAAAGCCACACTAAATCCCCAGGTTCGTATCCACCTTTTTCTGCATTGATGTCATACTGGTCCTTCATTCGGTCGCTGGCTGCTTGAATGTTGTGCGGACTTGTTCATGAATGTCGTCCATTCTTCTCCGTAAGTTCGTTACGTAATCTTCCCCGGCCAGGTATTCCCCAGGTTTACTGCCGAACACTAAGTCACATGGTAAACGCAACTCACGTCTGAATAAGATGTTCGCAGAAGTTTGCCCTGTTGTTTCATGCACGGATGAACGATAAGCCATCAGGAACAGATGAAGATGTCGGTCCCAATCTCTTTGGTGGTTGGAGACAACCTTCGACAAATATCGGTTGATTGTTCTGTTCATTCGTTCAACCATGCCATCGGACTGCGAATGTAATGCAGTTGTTCTGGTTTTATTAATTCCTAATATCTTGCAGATATTTTGGAAAACGGCAGACTCAAAATTTCTTCCCTGGTCGGAGTGAAGTTCACGAGGAACCCCGAATCGGCATATACATTCTTTAACTAAAGTTTCAGCGACCGTGGTGGCTTCTTGGTTGGGTAATGGATAGGCTTCAACCCACTTGGTGAAGTAGTCCATGACAACCATGATTTATTTATTTCCGTCGTCACTTTCTGGTCCGGCCACATCAATCGCAATGCGCTCAAATGGACTGCCAACGTTGTATTGACGCATTGGAGCTCTTTGTCGCCTATGCGGACTATTGATTCCAGCGCAAATCACACATTTCTTGCACCAGTCTTTAACGGCTTCCTTGCAGTTAACCCAGTAAAATCGCTGGCGCATTCTTTCTAAAGTTTTGTTGACTCCAAAATGGTCTTCTCCAGACCCGTCATGGATCTCTTTTAAGATGTCAGGTATTCTATTCTTAGGAATGGCCAACTGAGTTTTCTTCTCAGTTTCATCAGCATTCTCTACCACACGCTTTAACAGGCCATCCTCAATCACCATGGAGTCCCATTGCGCCCAGTACGATTTTACACTCTGAGAGTGTGGTGCAACGTCTTCCTATATTGGTTTGCTCTCTTCTGCTTTCCAATCCAATAACATTTTCAAAGTCGGGTCATTTTTTTGATGCTTGCGTAATCCATCGGCCTGCCAAATTTCGTCGACTACTGTTATTCTGGCGATGGTGAAATGCTTCTCTTCCAGTCGACTACAATGCTTGCATTCCTCTTGGCATGGCCTTCTGGACAATGCGTCGGCGTTACGATGGCTGGTACCTGTTCTGTGCTCGATTTTGAAATCGTATTCTTGTAGTCTCTCAATCCATCTGGCCACTTGACCTTCTGGATTCTTGAACTGTAGCAGCCATTTTAAAGCGGCATGGTCAGTTCTTATCAAAAAATTTCGTCCGTATAAGTATTTGTAGAAATGCTTCACGGATTTCACGACTGCCAAAAACTCTTTTCTATACTGTCGACATTATTCTGTTGTTTTACAGACCATATTAATTTATTGTCACCTTCCTCAGTTGTTTCTGTGGCCCAACCTTCATCATCAACTGTATGTACATGTTTGCTCTTGCAGTACTTTGAAAAGTGGTTTTTCTTTTTGCACTTGTGGCAAACTTTACCATACGCCGGGCATTCCCCATAGTTATGTTTTGTTCCGCATTTAGAACATGCTATGGTTTGTTTATTTTTCTTAAAATATTTCTCCTTGTAATCTTTTTTCGAGTTAATAGCGTCTGCAGATACTGTTGCTGCTTTTTCTATTTCTTTCTGTTGTATTCTACTAGATTCAGCTGCACGACAGTATGACATTGCTTTGTCTAGTTTCAGATTCGGTTCTCTAAGCAATCTTTCAAAAAGTAATTGAATACAATTACAATTACTTTAACCAAAATATACTCAAATTACATTTTAAAATAATTACTGTTAGAGAAATGTAATTAAATTACCAATTTCTTTTGCATTGTAATTGACATTTTAATTACTTTTTCAATTACTTTACTAAAAAAAAAAATCTTTCACCTTACATTAATAAAAAAAAACAAAAAATAATATTACACTGTTTAATATGAAATTACAACATAAGTAAAAATAATAAGAGTAATAAAATAAATTTATAAAGAATTGCCGACTCTATAAAATTTTGACGAAGTCGTAGCTACCTTTTTGGATTGAAATTATATGCAACTCGAAGGTTGAACAATTCTTCCTCCATGCACTAATATCTGTTTAGGGTAGGAAAACCTGCCTCACTCCCAGGTAGACACGAAAGTGACCCTTCATATAGTGGGTTTCAAATGTTTTAAAGTGATTTGGAATTTCCGTAACACAAGTTACAGACTGGGTCTCTTTTCAACGAGGTAAAAGTTTGTATATCAAAAATACGAAAAAAATCGAGATTACTTGTAATAAATACGTTGAAAGTGTGGGTATCTTCCCAGACTCACCCTGTATATATATATATATATATATATATATATATATATATATATATATATATATATATATATATGATTTATATGAAACCCTATATGACGACATTGCAAATTCCTTGAAAAGTATATTATTACTATTAGGATTCAGAAAAAATAATAAATTTTAACTTAAGTAAAAGTCCAAAGTACGTCGTACGTCCCAACGCGCATAGGTTGCATTTGTAACCTGTTTTTACACCAACAACGCAGATAAACTACGCTACGCCCGAATTCCGGGGATTCCCTTAATTATTAGTTCAAAATAGTAATTCATATTTTTCAAAAGTAATTGAGTACAATTACTTTTTTTTACAAAGTAATTAATTACAAATTACAATTTGGGAAAAAGTAATTTAATTAGTAATTAATTACCAAATGTAATTAATTACTGCCCAGCTCTGGTCGATATAAACCAAACATGTTTCCCAAGATAGCCAGCCAATACGGTTTCCATGAATCGTTCAAACGTTTCAGGGGCATTGTTCAAACATTTCAGGGGCATTGCAGAGCCCAAATAGCATTGCAGTAAATTCCCAGAGTCCGTTACCGATGGTGAAGGCTGTCTTCTCCTTATCTTTTGTCCAAATCTACTTTCCAGTATCCGCTCTTTAGATCCAGAGTGGAGAAAATCATCGATCGAAGATACACGATACACGATACACTGGATACTTTATCCAGTGTATCGTCTATTCGAGGTAGCGGGTAGCTATCCTTCTTCGTCACGTTGTTGAGTTGACGATAATCGACGCATAATCGTGTAGAGCCATCCGTCTTCTTGACTAACACCATTGGTAAAGCCCAAGGACTGGTTGAAGGTTCGATTACACCTTCCATCTTCATGTCTTCAATATTCTTTCAGCTTCCTCACGCATCGTCAATGGCAGTCGTCTTGCTGGTTGACGGATGGGTCTTGCGTCTCCGGTGTCTATTTTATGATGAACTATATTAGTTCTCCCTTTGGTTTTCTTGTCAAATTAATTAATTAATTAATAACACATGTGTTGTCACGAGTAGACGTGCTTTTGATCGCTCCGTAATTTTTGAAAAATACTTTTTTGTGGTGTTCTTTTATATTGCCAAAGTCATCAAATATAAATTTAAAATGGCAAATACAAGAAATATAACCCTAATGAAAGATACAGTGACCGCTCTACTTACCGATTCTGAATTTATCGACAAATTAGTTGACCAAGTATGTCAACGTCTCGATCAACAACTCCAACGCCAGAAAGACTTCTATGAAGGCATCATATCTCAACTTACGGCAGAAAATAAACTGCTGGAAGGTCGTCTTGACCAGGTCGAGCAATATTCCCGTCGAAATTGTATCCGGATATTTGGAGTTCCAGAAACAGCCAATGAGAATATCGATGAAGTAGTGCTTAACGTTTTCCAAACGAAATTGTCCGTCAATATTTCCAGTGACCATATTGATCGATGTCATCGAACAGGTAAACGTGATTCCTACTCTACTTCTTCCAAACAAAAGCCATCACCACGCCCTATAATTGTAAAATTCACTTCGTACAAATCTCGATCAACTGTAGTAAAAAATCGAAAGAACTTACGAGGAACTAAAATTGTAATCAAAGAAGACCTTACTAAAAGTAACCTTGATTTGTTAAAATGTGCTTCTCTTAAGTACGGTAACAAAAATGTGTGGTCCAGTGATGGTGTTATCTTTGCCAAAGTTGATAATAAAATTAAAAAACTATCGCATCTTGACTTTCCTGTGAAATAGTACATATATGTAAAATACTTTCACCTATGTTATATAATATTAGTGTTCGGAGCGTCAACTTGTACTATTTATGTCTGTACTTTATATATTGGAACATTTGTATTTAAATATATAAGCTGATTACCTTATATTTGTTTATTGGTATATTGTTTTTTTTTATCGTATTGGTATTTCCATTTTAAATTATACTCAAACTATTGATACGAACTACTTATTCTTAACCATTAAATAATTTATTCACTGATATATTCACAAGTCTCCAAAAGTGTTTAAGGTCGTCTACCACTGCTTTGTTTCTATTTACAATTTATTTACTACGACACTTTTACACTATAGAATTTCTAACGGCATTTGCGAAGTTTAATTCTACTATTTGAGCTATTCTTCTATTAATATATATCTTTTATTTCAGTATTACATTACATTTTTATGCATATATATTATCAAAATGTTAGAGGATTAAATACCAAAATTAACACCTTTTACAATAACTGCTGTACATCCGCTTATGATTTAATTTACCTTAGTGAAACGTGGCTAACTGAAAGCGTTTACAATAGTGAATTATTTCCGTCATCATACAATGTTTACAGAGCAGACAGAAAGCTATACATAGGTGGCAAGAAACGCGGTGGTGGTGTCTTATGTGCTATTAACAGTAAATATAAATCTTCTGCAATTAATCTTCAAGTTCATCCTTCTTCCGTTTCTGATATTATTTGTGTCAAGCTTTACACTTCTAGTAATTCCTATATTTATGTTATTGTCTTCTATTGTCCACCACCAATCTGTCACCAACAACTAAGTTATTTATATGAATCCTTAGAAAGTTTTTTACCTTTATTAAATAATAAATTCTTAATTGTTGGTGACTTAAACATTTCAAATCTAATTAACAACTCTTCTTCTCTTTCTCATGATAATATTACAAATTCCTTTGAAAATTTCAAAACGCTATTACATGCAACTCAATATAATTGTATTACAAATACTTATGGCAAACTGCTCGATGTTGTCCTTTCTAATACTCATTGTTTAGTTACTCATCACACCGACTCATTTGTTCATGAAGATCCTCATCACCCATCCCTTCATATTTCTTCCAGTCTTCCTATATACGATAAAATTTCGTCCTGCACAATACAAGATTCTTTTAACTACAATTTTCGTCTAGGAAATTATGATCTATTGTATAATTCACTGTCTGAAGCAAACTGGGATGAAATATACTCACTTATTAACGTTAATGAAGCTTTTAAAAAATTTTATGATATACTTCACTCCATTTTTAAAAATTGTATTTCATATACTAAGCCAAGTCATTCTTTATATCCCCCATGGCTTAACAAAGATATTATTAATAATATAAAATTAAAAGCAAATTATCACAGACTTTATAAAATTGAGAAAAACGTTGTTTTTTTAAACGAATTTAATCGATTGCGGGCGTTAATTAAAAGAGATATAAAAATTGAACATAGAAGATATTTATCTAACATAGAAGACAATATTACAAATGACCCAAACAAATTTTGGTGTTTTATTAACAGTAAAAAACGAACCTCTCGTATTCCAGGTGTCATGCAATTAAATGATAAAACCTACAACAATACTTCTGACATTGTTCAAGGTTTTGCTGACTTCTTTTCCAGTGTATACTCCAATGATCCCTTTCAAGCTGATGATGAACCAGTGCATTATAGTAATACAATCGTAAATATCACTTTTATATCTGAAGATGATATTTTATGTGCTGTGAAAAATCTTAAACCATCACGTAATCCTGGTCCAGACAATCTTCCAGCCTACATACTTAAAGGATGTATTGACATTTTCCTTAAACCTTTTCATTACTTATTTAATCTCTCCATTTCTCAACATATATTTCCTTCTTGTCTTAAACAATCCCACATCACGCCAATATTTAAATCTGGTGAAATAAATAATATTTCGAACTACCGTCCTATAGCTATCCTTTCAAATATTTCCAAAGTATTCGAATCTATCCTATACAAATATATTTACAGTTCAGTACAAAACCAAATCTCTATTCATCAGCATGGGTTCATGAAAGGTAGATCAACTACAACAAATCTCATGAACTTTACTGAATATACCCTCAACTCTTTACACGATAACAACCAAGTTGATGTAGTGTACACCGATTTTTCAAAGGCATTTGACCGTATTAATCATAATGCACTCCTCCACAAATTAAATGTTTACTTTAATTTTTCTCCTGATCTACTTCAATTGTTCTCTTCTTATCTTAGTCAACGTTATATGACTGTTCGTTATAACAACTACAAATCTAACTCGTTTATTGCTACCTCCGGTGTACCGCAGGGTTCTAACTTAGGACCACTCCTATTTCTACTTTTTATAAATGACATTGTCGATAGGGTTGAGCATTCTAAAATTTTACTATACGCGGATGATATAAAAATATTCAAAGCAATTAATTCTACTGAAGACGCATTATTATTGCAGAGTGATATTCACAAAATTTTGTCCTGGTCTTTATCCTCTAATCTTTTTCTTAATTACAGCAAATGTAAAATTATGAGTTATTTTGTCAAAAAATTTGTTTATACCTATGAATACAAAATCAATAACTTTACTCTCGAAAGAATTAAACAATGCAAAGACCTAGGAGTTTTATTTGACGAAAAATTATCATTCAACAATCACATTCATGCTATTGTAAAATCATCCTATAAAAATTTGGGATTCATAATGCGTTCTACCCAATGCTTCTCTAGAATTTCTACTATTAAAAGGTTATATTTTGCGTTTGTTAGATTTAAGTTGGAATATTGTTTACAAGTTTGGAATCCCATTTATAACAAATATATAAGTTTAATTGAATCCATACAACGTAAATTTGCTAGATACTGTTATTTCAAACTTAATAAGCAATATCCTGACTTAGATACTGATTGCAATATCTTATACCAAGAACTGAAACTTCTATCTCTTGCCACCCGTCGAAAATTACAATCATGCATTTATTTATATAAAATACTACACAATCAGATTGACGATCCCATCATCCTTGGTTTAATATCAATTTCTATTCTTCGACCTAATTCACGTAATTTCCAAACTTTTTATTGTAAAATATCACGCACGAATTATGAACTCAAATCTCCTGTTAAAATGCTTTGCTCAAATTTTAATACTATTTCTTGTTCCGTTGACATTTTTGGTGACCTGTTTAACAAATTTAAGTCTGGTTTATATAGTGGTTATCAAGTTTGAGTGTATGTAACATTTGATAATGCCAGTACCTACTAATTACATTTTTTATTTTCATGTATAATTTGTATAAAATTGTTTATATGTTTAAGCTAAGAAAGAAATTTCATAATATGTCTTGTGACAATTCATTATTAATTATATTTGTCAAAATCGACCTGTAATTGGGATTCCGTATCCTGTTGGTTTCGATTTCAATAAATAAATAAATAAATAAAATTGGAACACACCTTGAAATTTTCCAATTAGATTCTTTGCCTTGGTTCTCTGGTCGGGGTCAATTCTAGAAAGGATATTAATATATGGTTGATTAAAGTGTCCGGAACTTCTTGAGATGTGTTTCCATTGGCCTTTACAGTTCGAATAATCGAGGATACTGCCAAGTATTCTCCTACAATTGTTCCTCTATTAAGAACAACCGGATAATAAATTATGTTCATTATCGGAACTGGAATTTCCTGGTTGGCTTTGACCAGTGATTTTCCGACAACTCCAGTGCCAGTTTTGGCATCATCATTTCTGGGCTCAAGCATAACAATACTTCCCTCACAGAAACTACCATGTAAATGTGCCTCCAGGATAGTTTTCACTCCCTTCTTCAGGTTAAGCTTAAAACCGTGCTTTTTCATTGCGTCCATACCGAGTATTAATTCATCTTCAACTTCAGCTACCAGCGCACGATGTTTAAAGGAGGTGTGTCCAATAGTGATGGTGACATCTACTTAGTTGGTTGAAGATGCGTCTTGCCAGTTTTCTTTTCCAAGTCGGGTTTAATTATAGTCTTTGTCGCACCCGTATCTAGTAGCATTTTCAGTGGCCTTCCGTTAATAGAGCCATCCACGTAGATGCTATAGGCTTTATGATGAAGAGATACGACATAACTGATGGATTGTGGGGCTACTATATTACGGGTCGACAGTTGCCCCTTCGCATCAACCCGATTTAGCTTCCCGACTCCTCCCTCTTCCATTGTCGATTCCGTCTTCTTTTGCATTTTTCTGCAAAGTCTCTACGGATGACCCAGTTCACCGCAATTCCAACAGCGGAGTTTCTTTCTTCCGGTAAATACTTCACTTGCAATTCGTCACACCCTCTCATCTAGATCTTCAATGTTTTCATTTCTCTCAGCATCGATATTTCGCACTCGCGATTGGTTACATGAAGCTTGTTTAGCAGCTTCATGCTCTAATGCATGTGAGAGTGCGTCAATTAATGTTTTTGGACGGGCCAATCGCAATTCTTGCTGAGTTTCGCTGTCTCGAACTCCACAGATGAATGATTGAGTGGCCAAGCACTCCAAAACGTTGTCAGAAGCTGTAGGATGTGCGAGACGAACCAAACTGGTTACGTCGGCTTCAAATTCTTGCAGGCTTTCTTTTGGCTGCGTATAGCTAGCAGGCCCATGTCAGCAGAACCTAATGAAAACTAGTGCATATTTTTTTGCTATTTATTTGCCAATTAATTACCACAATGTCAATTTAATTGCCACTTTTTTAAAAAAGATACGGGGGGACTGCTAGCTTGACAATCAAGTTAGTAGTCCCCTGGACTGTAATGCGTTACATTATAAAATATTAGTGTGTAGGAATTAATTGCCATTTAATTGCCACTTATTCATTGAAGATTTAAATAAATTCAGGCAAAAAAGTAAAAAAAATAAAAAATTACTACGATTAACATGACTAAATTCCATATCCAACTGATTACAGCAGAACCCAACAAAATGTATTCTACCATAAAGTTTAGACGTTAATAAACTATATCCCTTTTAATTACTACTAACTAACCGATTAAAATAATATTAAATGAGAATGAATCAATATACCATACTTTTCATCTAACATTGAGTTTTGTAAATTAATTGCTCCAGCAGAACCCAACAAAATGCATTCTACCATAAAGTTTAGACGTCAATAAACCAGTATAAATTATATCCCTTTTAATTACCACATACTAACTGATTAAAATAATATTATATGAGGATGAATCAATATACAGTACTTTCATTCTAACATTGAGCTTTGTAAATTTATTGCTCTAGCAGATCCCAACAAAATGCATTCTACCATAAAGTTTAGACGTTAATAAACCAGTGTAAACTATATCCCTTTTAATTACCACATATTAACCGATTAAAATAATATTATACGAGAATGAATCAATATAATGTACTTTCATTCTAACATTGAACTTTGTAAATTAATTGCTCTAGCAGACCCCAACAAAATGCAATCTACCATCAAGTTTAGACATTAGCAAAGAAGTATAAACTATATCCCTTTTAATTACCACTAACTAACCGATTAAAATAATATATGACGATGAATCAATATACCGTACTTTCATTCTAACATTGTGCTTTGTAAATTAATTGCTCTAGCAGAACCCAACAAAATGCATTGTACCATAAAGTTTAGACGTTAATAAACCAGTATAAATTATATCCCTTTTTAACTAACTAACCGATTAAAACAATATTATATGATAATAATAATAATCAACATACCGTACTTTTTAATTGGTTTGTATGTGGTAATTAAAAGGGATATAGTTTATACTGGTTTATTAATAACTAAGCTTTACGGTAGAATGCATTTTGTTGGGTCCTGCTGGAGAAATTAATTTACAAAGCCCAATGTTAGAATGAAAGTACGGTATATTGATTCATCCTCAAATAATATTATTTTAATAAGTTAGTATGTGGTAATTAAAAGGGATATAAATTATACTGGTTTATTAATGTCTAAACTTTATGGTACAATGCATTTTGTTGGGTTCTGCTAGAGCAATTAATTTACAAAGCTCAATGTTATAATGAAAGTACGGTATATTGATTCATTCTCATATAATATGGTTTTAATCGGTTAATATGTGGTAATTAAAAGAGATATAGTTTATACTGGTTTAGTAACGTCTAAACTTTATGGTAGAATACATTTTGTTGGGGTCTGCTAGAGCAATTAATTTACAAAGCTCAATGTTAGAATGAAAGTACGGTATATTGATACATTCTAAAATAATATTGTTTTAATCGGTTAATATGTGGTAATTAAAAGGGATATAGTTTCTACTGGTTTATTAATGGCTAAACTTTATGGTAGAATGCATTTTGTTGGGTTCTGCTGCAGCAATTAATTTACAAAGCTCAATGTTAGAATGAAAGTACGGTATATTGATACATTCTCAAATAATATTATTTTAATCGGTTAGTATGTGGTAATTAAAAGGGACATAGTTTATACTGGTTTCTTAACGTCTAAACTTGATTCTATTCTCATATAATACTGAGCTCTCTTAAGGTGGCATAGCCATCACAGCTCAACAAGAAAAGATATACATGATAATTTAGAGCTAATTAATTACTAATTAATTGCGCTAATTAAAATTTTATTGCTTTATTTTTTTAAAAAAAATCTATGGCTGAGCTGGCAAAAACCATATGCTGGCTCAGCCAAAAAAAATAGGGGCATATACAGTATTAATGAACATAGCCAAATTAATTGCTATTTAATTGCTCATTGTAAAACATGTTTTTATTACAAAAATGATAACATACGCTGAACTAACAGCAATAAGATCATTTTTAGGTAACAACAGAGTGCGCCTAGATACAAAATGAGTTGTTACAATTAATTGCTCTAGCTTAACGTAATGAAAAGAGTTTCTTTAATTGGTATAACCTTTGTCCCTATTGATACGAGGAATTTTAAATAAATTGCTGCATTATAAACTGAACCAGAAGCAATAAAACCATTTTTTTCCTTTAAAAAAGGATGTTACAATTAATTGCTCTAGCTTAACCTAATAAAAAGGGTTACACTACTTGTCATACCCTTTGCCCTACGTGATAGGAGGTATTTTTAATTAATTGCTGCAATTAAACTGAACTAAAAGCATTAAAACAACAGTAGAATACGCTGAGACTATAAAAAGGGATGTTACAATAATTGCTCTAGCTCAACCTAATAAAAAGGGTTTCAATTCGTGGTATACCCTTTTCCCTTATTGATAGGACGTATTTTTAATTAATTGCTGCAAATAAACTGAACTAAAAGCATTAAAACAACAGCTGAATGCGCCGGGACTATAAAAAGGGATGTTAGAATTAATTGCACTAGCTCAACCTAATAAAAAGTTGCAATTCGTGGTATAAACTTTGCCCTAAGTGATAGGAGGTATTCTTAATTAATTTCTGCAATTAAACTGAACTAAAATCATTATGACAACAGCTGAATGCGCTGGGAGTATAAAAACAGAGATGTTACAATTAATTGCTCTAGCTCAACTTAATAAAAAGAGTTGCACTACGTGGTATAACCTTTACCCTTATTGATAAGAGAATTTTTTAAAGAATTGCTGCAATTAAACTGAACTAAAAGCATCAAGACAATAGCTGAATGCGCAGGGAGTATAAAAAGGGATGTTACAATTAATTGCTCTAGCTCAACCAAATAAAAAGGGTTGCACTACGTGTTATACCCTTTGCCCTTATTGATAGGAGGAATTTTAAATTAATTGATGCAATTAAACTGAACTAAAAGCATCAAGACAATAGCTGAATGCGCAGGGAGTATAAAAAGGGATGTTACAATTAATTGCTCTAGCTCAACCAAATAAAAAGGGTTGCACTACGTGTTATACCCTTTGCCCTTATTGATAGGAGGAATTTTAAATTAATTGCTGCAATTAAACTTAACTAAAAGCATTAAGACAACAGCTGAATTCGCTGAGACTATAAAAAGGGATGTTACAATTAATTGCTCTAGCTCAACCTAATAAAAAGGGTTGCACTACGTGTTATACCCCTTGCCCTTATTGATAGGAGGAATTTTAAATTAATTGCTGCAATTAAACTTAACTAAAAGCATTAAGACAACAGCTGAATTCGCTGAGACTATAAAAAGGGATGTTACAATTAATTGCACTAACTCAACCTAATAAAAAGGGTTGCACTACGTGTTATACCCTTTGCCCTTATTGATAGGAGGAATTTTAAATTAATTGCTGCAATTAAACTTAACTAAAAGCATTAAGACAACAGCTGAATTCGCTGAGACTATAAAAAGGGATGTTACAATTAATTGCTCTAGCTCAACCTAATAAAAAGGGTTGCACTACGTGTTATACCCTTTGCCCTTATTGATAGGAGGAATTTTAAATTAATTGCTGCAATTAAACTTAACTAAAAGCATTAAGACAACAGCTGAATTCGCTGAGACTATAAAAAGGGATGTTACAATTAATTGCTCTAGCTCAACCTAATAAAAAGGGTTGCACTACGTGTTATACCCTTTGCCCTTATTGATAGGAGGAATTTTAAATTAATTGCTGCAATTAAACTTAACTAAAAGCATTAAGACAACAGCTGAATTCGCTGAGACTATAAAAAGGGATGTTACAATTAATTGCACTAGCTCAACCTAATAAAAAGGGTTGCACTACGTGTTATACCCTTTGCCCTTATTGATAGGAGGAATTTTAAATTAATTGCTGCAATTAAACTTAACTAAAAGCATTAAGACAACAGCTGAATTCGCTGAGACTATAAAAAGGGATGTTACAATTAATTGCTCTAGCTCAACCTAATAAAAAGGGTTGCACTACGTGTTATACCCTTTGCCCTTATTGATAGGAGGAATTTTAAATTAATTGCTGCAATTAAACTTAACTAAAAGCATTAAGACAACAGCTGAATTCGCTGAGACTATAAAAAGGGATGTTACAATTAATTGCACTAGCTCAACTTAATAAAAAGGGTTGCACTACGTGTTATACCCTTTGCCCTTATTGATAGGAGGAATTTTAAATTAATTGCTGCAATTAAACTTAACTAAAAGCATTAAGACAACAGCTGAATTCGCTGAGACTATAAAAAGGGATGTTACAATTAATTGCTCTAGCTCAACCTAATAAAAAGGGTTGCACTACGTGTTATACCCTTTGCCCTTATTGATAGGAGGAATTTTAAATTAATTGCTGCAATTAAACTTAACTAAAAGCATTAAGACAACAGCTGAATTCGCTGAGACTATAAAAAGGGATGTTACAATTAATTGCACTAGCTCAACCTAATAAAAAGGGTTGCACTACGTGTTATACCCTTTGCCCTTATTGATAGGAGGAATTTTAAATTAATTGCTGCAATTAAACTTAACTAAAAGCATTAAGACAACAGCTGAATTCGCTGAGACTATAAACAGGGATGTTACAATTAATTGCACTAGCTCAACCTAATAAAAAGGGTTGCACTACGTGTTATACCCTTTGCCCTTATTGATAGGAGGAATTTTAAATTAATTGCTGCAATTAAACTTAACTAAAAGCATTAAGACAACAGCTGAATTCGCTGAGACTATAAAAAGGGATGTTACAATTAATTGCACTAGCTCAACCTAATAAAAAGGATTGCACTACGTGTTATACCCTTTGCCCTTATTGATAGGAGGAATTTTAAATTAATTGCTGCAATTAAACTTAACTAAAAGCATTAAGACAACAGCTGAATTCGCTGAGACTATAAAAAGGGATGTTACAATTAATTGCACTAGCTCAACCTAATAAAAAGGGTTGCACTACGTGTTATACCCTTTGCCCTTATTGACAGGAGGAATTTTAAATTAATTGCTGCAATTAAACTTAACTAAAAGCATTAAGACAACAGCTGAATTCGCTGAGACTATAAAAAGGGATGTTACAATTAATTGCTCTAGCTCAACCTAATAAAAAGGGTTGCACTACGTGTTATACCCTTTGCCCTTATTGATAGGAGGAATTTTAAATTAATTGCTGCAATTAAACTTAACTAAAAGCATTAAGACAACAGCTGAATTCGCTGAGACTATAAAAAGGGATGTTACAATTAATTGCTCTAGCTCAACCTAATAAAAAGGGTTGCACTACGTGTTATACCCTTTGCCCTTATTGATAGGAGGAATTTTAAATTAATTGCTGCAATTAAACTTAACTAAAAGCATTAAGACAACAGCTGAATTCGCTGAGACTATAAAAAGGGATGTTGCAATTAATTGCTCTAGCTCAACCTAATAAAAAGGGTTGCACTACGTGTTATACCCTTTGCCCTTATTGATAGGAGGAATTTTAAATTAATTGCTGCAATTAAACTTAACTAAAAGCATTAAGACAACAGCTGAATTCGCTGAGACTATAAAAAGGGATGTTACAATTAATTGCACTAGCTCAACCTAATAAAAAGGGTTGCACTACGTGTTATACCCTTTGCCCTTATTGATAGGAGGAATTTTAAATTAATTGCTGAAATTAAACTTAACTAAAAGCATTAAGACAACAGCTGAATTCGCTGAGACTATAAAAAGGGATGTTACAATTAATTGCACTAGCTCAACTTAATAAAAAGGGTTGCACTACGTGTTATACCCTTTGCCCTTATTGATAGGAGGAATTTTAAATTAATTGCTGCAATTAAACTTAACTAAAAGCATTAAGACAACAGCTGAATTCGCTGAGACTATAAAAAGGGATGTTACAATTAATTGCACTAGCTCAACCTAATAAAAAGGGTTGCACTACGTGTTATACCCTTTGCCCTTATTGATAGGAGAAATTTTAAATTAATTGCTGAAATTAAACTTAACTAAAAGCATTAAGACAACAGCTGAATTCGCTGAGACTATAAAAAGGGATGTTACAATTAATTGCACTAGCTCAACCTAATAAAAAGGGTTGCACTACGTGTTATACCCTTTGCCCTTATTGATAGGAGGAATTTTAAATTAATTTCTGCAATTAAACTTAACTAAAAGCATTAAGACAACAGCTGAATTCGCTGAGACTATAAAAAGGGATGTTACAATTAATTGCACTAGCTCAACCTAATAAAAAGGGTTGCACTACGTGTTATACCCTTTGCCCTTATTGATAGGAGGAATTTTAAATTAATTGCTGCAATTAAACTTAACTAAAAGCATTAAGACAACAGCTGAATTCGCTGAGACTATAAAAAGGGATGTTACAATTAATTGCACTAGCTCAACCTAATAAAAAGGGTTGCACTACGTGTTATACCCTTTGCCCTTATTGATAGGAGGAATTTTAAATTAATTGCTGCAATTAAACTTAACTAAAAGCATTAAGACAACAGCTGAATTCGCTGAGACTATAAAAAGGGATGTTACAATTAATTGCTCTAGCTCAACCTAATAAAAAGGGTTGCACTACGTGTTATACCCTTTGCCCTTATTGATAGGAGGAATTTTAAATTAATTGCTGCAATTAAACTTAACTAAAAGCATTAAGACAACAGCTGAATTCGCTGAGACTATAAAAAGGGATGTTACAATTAATTGCTCTAGCTCAACCTAATAAAAAGGGTTGCACTACGTGTTATACCCTTTGCCCTTATTGATAGGAGGAATTTTAAATTAATTGCTGCAATTAAACTTAACTAAAAGCATTAAGACAACAGCTGAATTCGCTGAGACTATAAAAAGGGATGTTACAATTAATTGCTCTAGCTCAACCTAATAAAAAGGGTTGCACTACGTGTTATACCCTTTGCCCTTATTGATAGGAGGAATTTTAAATTAATTGCTGCAATTAAACTTAACTAAAAGCATTAAGACAACAGCTGAATTCGCTGAGACTATAAAAAGGGATGTTACAATTAATTGCACTAGCTCAACCTAATAAAAAGGGTTGCACTACGTGTTATACCCTTTGCCCTTATTGATAGGAGGAATTTTAAATTAATTGCTGCAATTAAACTTAACTAAAAGCATTAAGACAACAGCTGAATTCGCTGAGACTATAAAAAGGGATGTTACAATTAATTGCACTAGCTCAACCTAATAAAAAGGGTTGCACTACGTGTTATACCCTTTGCCCTTATTGATAGGAGGAATTTTAAATTAATTGCTGCAATTAAACTTAACTAAAAGCATTAAGACAACAGCTGAATTCGCTGAGACTATAAAAAGGGATGTTACAATTAATTGCTCTAGCTCAACTTAATAAAAAGTGTTGCACTACGTGTCATATCCTTTGCCCTTATTGATAGGAAGTATTTCTAATTAATTGCTGCAATTAAACTGAAAAAAAGTATTAAGAAAACAGCTGAATGCGCTGGGAATATAAAAAGCGATTTTACTATTAATTGCTCTAGCTCAACCTAATAAAAAGGGTTGTACTACGTGTTATACGCTTTACCCTTATTGATAGGAGGAATTTTTAATTAATTTCTGCAATTAAACTGACCTAAAAGCATTAAGACAATAGCTGAATGAGCTGAGACTATAAAAAGGGATGTTACAATTAATTGCTCTAGCTCGACCTAATAAAAAGAGTTGCACTACGTGGTATAACCTTTACCCTTATTGATAGGAGGAATTTTTAATTAATTTCTGCAATTAAACTGACCTAAAAGCATTAAGACAATAGCTGAATGAGCTGAGACTATAAAAAGGGATGTTACAATTAATTGCTCTAGCTCAACATAATAAAAAGGGTTGCACTACGTGGTCTACCCTTTACCATTATTGATAGGATATATTTTTAATTAATTGCTGCAATCAAACTGAACTAAAAGCATTAAGACAATAGCTGAATGCGCTGGGAGAATAAAAAGGGATGTTAGAATTAATTGCCATAGCTCAACCTAATAAAAAGGCTTGCACTCGTGGGATACCCTTTGCCCGTATTGATAGGGTGTATTTTTACTTAATTGCTACATATAAACTGAACTAAAACCATTAAGACAACAGCTGAATGCATTGAGACTATAAAAAGGGATGTTATAATTAATTGCTCTAGCTCAACCTATTAAAAAGGGTTGCACTACGTTTTATACCCTTTGTCCCAATTGATAGGAGCTATTTTTCATTAATTGCTGCAATTAAACTGAACTAAAATCACTAATACAACAGCTGAATGCGCTGGGAGTATAAAAAGCGATGTTACAATTAATTGCTCTTGCTCAACCTAATGAAAAAGGGTTGCACTACGTGTTATACCCTTTGCGCTTATTGATAGGAGGAATTTTAAATTAATTTCTACGAACAAACTGCACTAAAAGCATTAAGATAACAGCTGAATGCGCTGAGAGTATAAAAAGGAATGTTAAAATTAATTGCTCTAGCTCAATTTAATAAAAAGGGTTGCAATACGTGTTATACCCTTTGCCCTTATTGATAGGAGTTATTTTTAATTAATTGCTGCAATTAAACTGAAATAAAAGAACTAAGACAACAGCTGAATGCGCTGGGAGTATAAAAAGGGATGTTAGAATTAATTGCGCTAGCTCAACCAAATAAAAAGGGGTGTACTAAGTGTGATACCTTTTGCCCTTATTGATACGAGGGATTTTTAATTAATTGCTGCAAATAAACTGAACTAAAACCATTAAGAGAGCAGCTGAATGCGGTGAGAATATAAAAAATCTGATGTGGCCAGCACAATACCTTCCGTCAATCCTGTGTATTATGTACAAATTCCATACATAAATTTTCTTGCAAAAGATTTTAAATTTTTGGTATTTTATGATTCCCTTTCTCGGCAACGGAATTCCATACTCCTGATAACAAACAAATCACATGAAATAAGAAAATCATGAAGTTTTGAATGAAAAATTATGACACTTGTCAGTTATGGACATAATTAATTGCTGTCATTTTGATACGGGTCCCCATATCTGCTTGCCAAAGACAGCAAAGTCATGTCACTGCACGCGCCCTATACATAATTTTTTGCAAAAGATCCTATATTTCCAGTAAAGTTATTTCATAAACAAACTATGAAAATTGCACTTGACACTGACATCTTCTTCTTCTTTAGTTTTCCCATTCGTTAGGGAGTCGCTATTTTAATTTTCTTCTTCCACGAATTTTTGTTTTGCGTGTCGTCCTCATTCAGTTCCTTTTCTCTCAAGTCTTCTGCAATACAGTCTTTTCATCTTATATTTGGTCTTCCTATGTTTCTACCACCTTCTATTAATTTCTTCATCTCTCCTCATGACATGTTCAAACCAATGTAATCGTCTCTATTATATCTAAAAACTTCTAACACTAGAGTACTTCCCTTATTTTTTCATTCAATTACTTGCTTTTTATTGATACTGACATCTGTCAATTTGAATTACCTGAATATATTAGCAGTTTCCAGGGTTATGTTAGCATAGCTGGCTGAATTATGAAATTTAAACGAATTTTTTATCTTTATTATTCTTTAACTCTATATCTGTTGAATATGAAATATAAATTGCAATCAAATCGTATAGAGAATAATATATTCTTTAAGTTATAATAACATTTAACTGAGTTTTTCAAGAAAAACTGTTAAAATCTTCAAATGAGGATACTTCCGGTTGACCAATTATAACCAAAATCTAATCAAGTCTGCATATGGTTGTACGGAAGAGGAATATGCAAGAATTGTAATTTTTGGAATTCTAGTATTGGAGATATCGTGCATGAAACTGCGGTCACATACACACACACATACACACACACGCGCGCATACGAACACACACACACACACATACAGACATCATCGTAAAAATAGTAAAATCGTATTGTAAAGACCCTAAAACGTGCTTATTCAATGAAAACTCACCACCGAATTTTTTGACCAAAGACAATACCTTCCTTACCTATAGGTGACGGAAGGTAAAAAGGGATGTTGATGTTAGAATTAATTGCGCTAGCTCAACCAAATAAAAGGGTTGTACTAAGTGTGATACCCTTTGCCCTTATTGATACGAGTGATTTTTAATTAAATGCTGCAAATAAACTGAACTAAAACCATTAAGACAGCAGCTGAATGCGCTGAGAATATAAAAAGGGATGTTAGAATTAATTGCGCTAGCTCAACCAAATAAAAAGGGTTGTACTAAGTGTGATACCCTTTGCCCTTATTGATACGAGTGATTTTTAATTAATTACTGCAAATAAACAGAACTAAAACCATTAAGACAGCAGCTGAATGCGCTGAGAATATAAAAAGGGATATTAGAAATAATTGCGCTAGCCCAACCAAATAAAAAGGGTTGTACTAAGTGTTATACCCTTTGCCCTTATTGATACGAGCTATTTTTAATTAATTGCTGCAAATAAACTGAACTAAAACCATTAAGAGAGCAGCTGAATGCGCTGAGAATATAAAAAGGGATGTTAGAATTAATTGCGCTAGCTCAACCAAATAAAAAGGGTTGTACTAAGTGTTATACCCTTTGCCCTTATTGATACGAGCTATTTTTAATTAATTGCTGCAAATAAACTGAACTAAAACCATTAAGAGAGCAGCTGAATGCGCTGAGAATATAAAAAGGGATGTTAGAATTAATTGCGCAAGCTCAACCAAATAAAAAGGGTTATACTAAGTGTTATACCCTTTGCCCTTATTGATACGAGCTATTTTTAATTAATTGCTGCAAATAAACTGAACTAAAACCATTAAGAGAGCAGCTGAATGCGCTGAGAATATAAAAAGGGATGTTAGAATTAATTGCGCTAGCTCAACCAAATAAAAAGGGTTGTACTAAGTGTGATACCCTTTGCCCTTATTGATACGAGTGATTTTTAATTAATTGCTGCAAATAAACTGAAATAAAACCATTAAGAGAGCAACTGAATGCGCTGAGAATATAAAAAGGGATGTTAGAATTAATTGAGCTAGCTCAACCAAATAAAAAGGGTTGTACTAAGTGTGATACCCCTTGCCCTTATTGATACGAGTGATTTTTAATTAAATGCTGCAAATAAACTGAACTAAAACCATTAAGACAGCAGCTGAATGCGCTGAGAATATAAAAAGGGATGTTAGAATTAATTGCGCTAGCTCAACCAAATAAAAAGGGTTGTACTAAGTGTGATACCCTTTGCCCTTATTGATACGAGTGATTTTTAATTAATTACTGCAAATAAACAGAACTAAAACCATTAAGACAGCAGCTGAATGCGCTGAGAATATAAAAAGGGATATTAGAAATAATTGCGCTAGCCCAACCAAATAAAAAGGGTTGTACTAAGTGTTATACCCTTTGCCCTTATTGATAAGAGCTATTTTTAATTAATTGCTGCAAATAAACTGAACTAAAACCATTAAGAGAGCAGCTGAATGCGCTGAGAATATAAAAAGGGATGTTAGAATTAATTGCGCTAGCTCAACCAAATAAAAAGGGTTGTACTAAGTGTTATACCCTTTGCCCTTATTGATACGAGCTATTTTTAATTAATTGCTGCAAATAAACTGAACTAAAACCATTAAGAGAGCAGCTGAATGCGCTGAGAATATAAAAAGGGATGTTAGAATTAATTGCGCAAGCTCAACCAAATAAAAAGGGTTATACTAAGTGTTATACTCTTTGCCCTTATTGATACGAGCTATTTTTAATTAATTGCTGCAAATAAACTGAACTAAAACCATTAAGAGAGCAGCTGAATGCGCTGAGAATATAAAAAGGGATGTTAGAATTAATTGCGCTAGCTCAACCAAATAAAAAGGGTTGTACTAAGTGTGATACCCTTTGCCCTTATTGATACGAGTGATTTTTAATTAATTGCTGCAAATAAACTGAACTAAAACCATTAAGAGAGCAACTGAATGCGCTGAGAATATAAAAAGGGATGTTAGAATTAATTGAGCTAGCTCAACCAAATAAAAAGGGTTGTACTAAGTGTGATATCCTTTGCCCTTATTGATACGAGTGATTTTTAATTAATTGCTGCAAATAAACTGAAATAAAACCATTAAGAGAGCAGCTGAATGCGCTGAGAATATAAAAAGGGATGTTAGAATTAATTGCGCTAGCTCAACCAAATAAAAAGGGCTGTACTAAGTGTTATACCCTTTGCCCTTATTGATACGAGCTATTTTTAATTAATTGCTGCAAATAAACTGAACTAAAACCATTACGACAGCAGCAGAATGCGCTGAGAATATAAAAAGGGATATAATAATTAATTGCTCTAGCTGAACCCAACAAAAAGAGTTGTACTACGTGTTATACCCTTTGCCCTTATTGATACGAGGGATTTTTAATTAATTGCTGCAAATATTAGGTTGAGCTAAAGCAATTAATTATTACATCCGTTTTTATACTCTCAGCGCATTCAGCTGCTCTCTTAATGGTTTTAGTTCAGTTTATTTGCAGCAATTAATTAAAAATAGCTCGTATCAATAAGGGCAAAGGGTATAACACTTAGTATAACCCTTTTTATTTGGTTGAGCTTGCGCAATTAATTCTAACATCCCTTTTTATATTCTCAGCGCATTCAGCTGCTCTCTTAATGGTTTTAGTTCAGTTTATTTGCAGCAATTAATTAAAAATAGCTCGTATCAATAAGGGCAAAGGGAATAACACTTAGTACAACCCTTTTTATTTGGTTGAGCTTGCGCAATTAATTCTAACATCCCTTTTTATATTCTCAGCGCATTCAGCTGCCCTCTTAATGGTTTTAGTTCAGTTTATTTGCAGCAATTAATTAAAAATAGCTCGCATCAATAAGGGCAAAGGGTATAACACTTAGTACAACCCTTTTTATTTGGTTGAGCTAGCGCAATTAATTCTAACATCCCTTTTTATATTCTCAGCGTATTCAGCTGCTCTCTTAATGGTTTTAGTTCAGTTTATTTGCAGCAATTAATTAAAAATAGTTCGTATCAATAAGGGCAAAGGGTATAACACTTAGTACAACTCTTTTTATTTGGTTGAGCTAGCGCAATTAATTCTAACATCCCTTTTTATATTCTCAGCGCATTCAGCTGCTCTCTTAATGGTTTTAGTTCAGTTTATTTGCAGCAATTAATTAAAAATAGCTCGTATCAATAAGGGAAAAGGGTATCACACTTAGTACAACCCTTTTTATTTGGTTGAGCTAGCGCAATTAATTCTAACATCCCTTTTTATATTCTCAGAGCAATCAGCTGCTGTCTTAATGGTTTTAGTTCTGTTTATTTGCAGTAATTAATTAAAAATCACTCGTATCAATAAGGGCAAAGGGTATCACACTTAGTACAACCCTTTTTATTTGGTTGAGCTAGCGCAATTAATTCTAACATCCCTTTTTATATTCTCAGAGCAATCAGCTGCTGTCTTAATGGTTTTAGTTCTGTTTATTTGCAGTAATTAATTAAAAATCACTCGTATCAATAAGGGCAAAGGGTATCACACTTAGTACAACCCTTTTTATTTGGTTGAGCTAGCGCAATTAATTCTAACATCCCTTTTTATATTCTCAGCGCAATCAGCTGCTGTCTTAATGGTTTTAGTTCTGTTTATTTGCAGTAATTAATTAAAAATCACTCGTATCAATAAGGGCAAAGGGTATCACACTTAGTACAACCCTTTTTATTTGGTTGAGCTAGCGCAATTAATTCTAACATCCCTTTTTATATTCTCAGAGCAATCAGCTGCTGTCTTAATGGTTTTAGTTCTGTTTATTTGCAGTAATTAATTAAAAATCACTCGTATCAATAAGGGCAAAGGGTATCAAACTTAGTACAACCCTTTTTATTTGGTTGAGCTAGCGCAATTAATTCTAACATCCCTTTTTATATTCTCAGAGCAATCAGCTGCTGTCTTAATGGTTTTAGTTCTGTTTATTTGCAGTAATTAATTAAAAATCACTCGTATCAATAAGGGCAAAGGGTATCACACTTAGTACAACCCTTTTTATTTGGTTGAGCTAGCGCAATTAATTCTAACATCCGTTTTTATATTCTCAGAGTAATCAGCTGCTGTCTTAATGGTTTTAGTTCTGTTTATTTGCAGTAATTAATTAAAAATCACTCGTATCAATAAGGGCAAAGGGTATCACACTTAGTACAACCCTTTTTATTTGGTTGAGCTAGCGCAATTAATTATTATATCCCTTTTTATATTCTCAGCGCATTCTGCTGCTGTCGTAATGGTTTTAGTTCAGTTTATTTGCAGCAATTAATTAAAAATAGCTCGTATCAATAAGGGCAAAGGGTATAACACTTAGTACAGCCCTTTTTATTTGGTTGAGCTAGCGCAATTAATTCTAACATCCCTTTTTATATTCTCAGCGCATTCAGCTGCTCTCTTAATGATTTTATTTCAGTTTATTTGCAGCAATTAATTAAAAATCACTCGTATCAATAAGGGCAAAGGATATCACACTTAGTACAACCCTTTTTATTTGGTTGAGCTAGCTCAATTAATTCTAACATCCCTTTTTATATTCTCAGCGCATTCAGTTGCTCTCTTAATGGTTTTAGTTCAGTTTATTTGCAGCAATTAATTAAAAATCACTCGTATCAATAAGGGCAAAGGGTATCACACTTAGTACAACCCTTTTTATTTGGTTGAGCTAGCGCAATTAATTCTAACATCCCTTTTTATATTCTCAGCGCATTCAGCTGCTCTCTTAATGGTTTTAGTTCAGTTTATTTGCAGCAATTAATTAAAAATAGCTCGTATCAATAAGGGCAAAGAGTATAACACTTAGTATAACCCTTTTTATTTGGTTGAGCTAGCGCAATTAATTCTAACATCCCTTTTTATATTCTCAGCGCATTCAGCTGCTCTCTTAATGGTTTTAGTTCAGTTTATTTGCAGCAATTAATTAAAAATAGCTCGTATCAATAAGGGCAAAGGGTATCACACTTAGTACAACCCTTTTTATTTGGTTGAGCTAGCGCAATTAATTCTAACATCCCTTTTTATATTCTCAGAGCAATCAGCTGCTGTCTTAATGGTTTTAGTTCTGTTTATTTGCAGTAATTAATTAAAAATCACTCGTATCAATAAGGGCAAAGGGTATCACACTTAGTACAACCCTTTTTATTTGGTTGAGCTAGCGCAATTAATTCTAACATCCCTTTTTATATTCTCAGAGCAATCAGCTGCTGTCTTAATGGTTTTAGTTCTGTTTATTTGCAGTAATTAATTAAAAATCACTCGTATCAATAAGGGCAAAGGGTATCACACTTAGTACAACCCTTTTTATTTGGTTGAGCTAGCGCAATTAATTCTAACATCCCTTTTTATATTCTCAGAGCAATCAGCTGCTGTCTTAATGGTTTTAGTTCTGTTTATTTGCAGTAATTAATTAAAAATCACTCGTATCAATAAGGGCAAAGGGTATCGCACTTAGTACAACTCTTTTTATTAGGTTGAGCTAGAGCAATTAATTATTACATCCCTTTTTATTCTCTCAGCGCATTCAGCTGCTGTCTTAATGGTTTTTGTTCAGTTTATTTGCAGCAATTAATTAAATATACCTCATAATAAGGGTAAAGGTTATACCAAGTATTGCAAACCTTTTCAATAGGTTAAGCTAGAGCAATTACTTTTAACACACGTTTTTTACTCTCAGCGCGTTCTGTTGTTGTCGTAATGCTTCTAGTTGTTTAATTGCAGAAATTAGTTAAAATGTCCTCGTATCAATAAGTGCAAAGGTTATATAAATAGGACAACCCTTTTCATTAGATTCAGCTAGAGCATTTAATTCTAACACCCCATTTTCAGCTCTAAGCGTACTCTGCTCTTGTCTAGAAATGATATTATTGCTTCTGTTTCAGAGTTTATATGCAGCAATTTATTTAAAATTCTTCGTATCAATAGGGACAAAAGTTATACCAATTAAAGAAACCCTTTTGCTTACGTTAAGCTAGAGCAATTAATTGTAACACCCCATTTTTTATCTAGGCGCACTCTGTTGTTACCTAATAATGATCTTATTGCTGTTAGTCCAGCGTATGTTATCATTTTTGTAATAAAAACATGTTTTACAATGAGCAATTAAATAGCAATTAATTTGGCTATGTTCATTAATACTGTATATGCCCCTATTTTTTTTTGGCTGAGCCAGCATATGATTTTTGCCAGCTCAGCCATAGATTTTTTTAAAAAAATTAAAGCAATAAAATTTTAATTAGCGCAATTAATTAGCAATTAATTAGCTCTAATTTATCATATATATCTTTTCTTGTTGAGCTGTGATGGCTATGCCACCCTAATAGAGCTATAATACTGTGCATTTTGTAAGGTTCTGCTAGAACAATTAATTTACAAAGCTCAATGTTAGAATTAAAGTACGTTATATTGATTCATTCTCATATAATATTGTTTTAATCGGTTAATATGTGGTAATTAAAAGGGATATAGTTTATACTGGTTTAGTAACGTCTAAACTTTATGGTAGAATGCATTTTGTTGGGTACTACTAGAGCAATTAATTTAGAAATCTCAATGTTGGAATGAAAGTACGGTATTGATTCATCCTCAAATAATATTATTTTAATGGGTTAGTATGTGGTAATTAAAAGGGATATAAATTATACTGGTTTATTAATGTCTAAACTTTATGGTACAATGCATTTTGTTGGGTTCTGCTAGAGCAATTAATTTACAAAGCTCAATGTTATAATGAAAGTACGGTATATTGATTCATTCTCATATAATATGGTTTTAATCGGTTAATATGTGGTAATTAAAAGAGATATAGTTTATACTGGTTTAGTAACGTCTAAACTTTATGGTAGAGTACATTTTGTTGGGGTCTGCTAGAGCAATTAATTTACAAAGCTCAATGTTAGAATGAAAGTACGGTATATTGATACATTCTCAAATAATATTATTTTAATCGGTTAGTATGTGGTAATTAAAAGGGACATAGTTTATACTGGTTTATTAACGTCTAAACTTTATGGTAGAATGCATTTTGTTGCGTTGTGCTAGAGCTATTAATTTAGAAAGCTCAATGTTAGAATGAAAGTACGTTATATTGATTCATTCTTATATAATATTATTTTAATCGGTTAATATGTGGTAATTAAAAGGGATATAGTTTATACTGGTTTAGTAACGTCTAATCTTTATGGTAGAATGCATTTTGTAGGGTTCTGCTAGAACAATTAATTTACAAAGCTCAATGTTAGAATAAAAATACGTTATATTGATTCATTCTCATATAATATTGTTTTAATCGGTTAAAATGTGGTAATTAAAAGGGATATAGTTTATACTGGTTTAGTAACGTCTAAACTTTATGGTAGAATGCATTTTGTTGGGGTCTGCTAGAGCAATTAATTTAGAAAGTTCAATGTTAGAATGAAAGTACGTTATATTGATTCATTCTCATATAATATTGTTTTAATCGGTTAATATGTGGTAATTAAAAGGGATATAGTTTATACTGGTTAGTAACGTCTAAACTTTATGGTAGAATGCATTTTGTAGGGTTCTGCTAGAGCAATAAATTTAGAAAGCTCAATGTTAGAATGAAAGTACATTATATTGATTCATTCTCACATAATATTGTTTTAATCGGTTAATATGTGTGGTAATTAAAAGGAATATAGTTTATACTGGTTTAGTAACGTCTAAACTTTATGGTAGAATGAATTTTGTTGGGTTCTGCTAGAGCAATTAATTTAGAAAGCTCAATGTTAGAATGGAAGTACGTTATATTGATTCATTCTCATATAATATTATTTTAATCGGTTAATATGTGGTAATTAAAAGGGATATAGTTTATACTGGTTTAGTAACGTCTAATCTTTATGGTAGAATGCATTTTGTAGGGTTCTGCTAGAGCAATTAATTTAGAAAGCTCAATGTTAGAATGAAAGTACATTATATTGATTCATTCTCACATAATATTGTTTTAATCGGTTAATATGTGTGGTAATTAAAAGGGATATAGTTTATACTGGTTAGTAATGTCTAAACTTTATGGTAGAATGCATTTTGTAGGGTTCTGCTAGAGCAATTAATTTAGAAAGCTCAATGTTAGAATGAAAGTACGTTATATTGATTCATTCTCATATAATATTGTTTTAATCGGTTAATATGTGGTAATTAAAAGGGATATAGTTTATACTGGTTTAGTAACGTCTAAACTTTATGGTAGAATGCATTTTGTTGGGTACTACTAGAGCAATTAATTTAGAAATCTCAATGTTAGAATGAAAGTACGTTATATTGATTCATTCTCATATAATATTGTTTTAATCGGTTAATATGTGGTAATTAAAAGGGTATAGTTTATACTGGTTTAGTAACGTCTAAACTTTATGGTAGAATGCATTTTGTTGGGTTCTGCTAGAACAATTAATTTACAAAGCTCAATGTTAGATGAAAAGTATGGTATATTGATTCATTCTCATTTAATATTATTTTAATCGGTTAGTTAGTGGTAATTAAAAGGGATATAGTTTATTAACGTCTAAACTTTATGGTAGAATACATTTTGTTGGGTACTGCTATAATCAGTTGGATATGGAATTTATAAGTCTTATGTTAATCGTAGTATTTTTTTATTTTTTTTTACTTTTTTTGCCTGAATTTTTTTAAATCTTCAATGAATAAGTGGCAATTAAATGGCAATTAATTCCTACACACTAATATTTTATAATGTAACGCATCACAATCCAGGGGACTGCTAACTTGATTGTCAAGCTAGCAGTCCCCCCGTATCTTTTTAAAAAAAGTGGCAATTAAATTGGCATTGTGGTAATTAATTGGCAAATAAATAGCAAAAAAATATGCACTAGTTTTCATTAGGTTCTGCTTACATGGGCCTGCTAGCTATACGCAGCCCTTTCTTTTGGACTCTGATGCCGGTTCCTCACTTGCGTCTGGTACACCTGCTCCAGATGCGCATTGCCATGTCGCATATCCAACCGTTTGACTAGTTGGTCGTAGTTTTCCTGTTCTTCTTCCTTCAGCGTTTGAAGGATATCGATAGCTTCTCCACGCAACGAGACAGTCAACGCTGTAGCCTTCTCCGTGGGTGTCCAGTTATTTGCTTTCGCAGCAGCTTCAAATGGTTTTAAATAGTTCGGCCACGAAAATTGTCCATCAAATTCCGGTGTTTTGATGTGCATTGTTGTACCAGTATCAGGTTTCACTAGTTTCCTTCCTTCTATTAGATCTGCCTTACCTACTTCGGAATTTGGCATTGACGACGATGTAATTTTAGTAAATTTTTCTCGTAATTCTTCGATCTTCTTGTCGTACAATTTTTCTTTTAATATTTTGGAATTTTCCTCTGATTTTCTAGAACTCGCCTCCAATTTTTGTTCTAAAGTTTGCTTCAGAATTCTAGAATTTTCTTCCAATTTTTGTTCTAATGTCTTCTCCGGAAATCCAGAATATTCTTCTAATTTTTGTTCTAATGTTTTAGAATTTTCTTCTGCTTTTCTAGAAATTTCTATTAATTTTTGTTCTAGTGTTTCAGTCAATTCTTCTTTTAATGTTCGAGAATTTTCTGTCATTTCCTGTTTTAATTTAGCAATGTCGGACGGGTCAAATAAGTAATCGTCGGGATTTTCATCAGAATCGATCAATGCCTCTCGCAGTCTTTCTTGAAGCACTGACTTCTTTCCTGTTGTTTCCAAATTCCGTTCTTCCAGTTCTCTCTTGAGATCACTTACTTTTAATTCGCTTAATTTTAATTGTTTAGTCACCATTTTATTTATTTTTATTTATACTTCACAGTTTAATAACAACCCCACACCTGACACCAATTGTAACGTTTATTTATATGGATGAAGTGTAAAAATCAGAGATATATTATTAATTAAAATAATACGTTTATCAAACGATAAATAATTAGAAAAATATTAAAAAGATAATAAAAGTAACTAACACTGTGATTGAATTAATTATAAACAGTAATTAAGATTAAGAATATTATTGAATTCCTAAACACTAAGATTATATATTTAAACAATATTTATATCACTATATTTATTTATATAACTACATTTATTTATGTTAACAACTCGTAGACTATTTATTTATATTACCAACTTCATTGCTCGTTGCTTCTATATATCAGACTATCTCTCCGCTGTCCTTCGGATGGTATTTATACAGCCCCTTATCCTTCTGCAACTTTCTGACGCGACCATCATCGAACACAAAAGAATCACCCCACCGGATGTAATTAACCAGTCTGAACGCGTATGGGTTTTCTCCGAGGGGATTACGTCATCGCTAGGAATATTCTACCAGTAGCGGCGCTCGTATACTCTTAAGTCAGGGGCGCACGTCACAATATATTTTAAAAGTAAAAATTTAAAAACTGTACAGAAAGAGATCTTCTTCTTCTTCTTCTTCTATAGCCCTACTATCCAAGATGGATATACGCTTCGTTTACTACTTTCCTCCATTCTTCTCTATTTTTTGCTACATTTCTCCAGTTTGGGATCTTTAGCCGTTTCACGTTCTTCTCCACCTCTTCTTTCCATCAGCTTTTTGGCCGTCCCCTTGGTCTTGTTAGCATGGGTTTTGCATTGTATATTTTACTGACGTTTCTTGTGTCTTCCATTCGTGTTACGTGTCCTAGCCATCTAAGACGTTGTGTTTTGATGACAGTGATTATGTCTTTATCATCGAAAAGTTCTGCGATCTCGAAGTTCATTCTCGATCTCCAGTAGCCGTTTTCGTTTATTGCTCCAAAAATTCTACGTAGGATTTTACGTTCAAATATTCTTAGGGCGTTTTCATCCAATTTAGATATAGTCCAGGTTTCAGCCCCGTATAATTACTACGGGTCTAATGATTGTTTTATGTACAGGGTGTTTCCTTTAAAACAACCAGCGCTTTTTTGGGCGAACTAATAACTTTAGAGAAAAATGTTATATACAAAAAATTACCAGGAAAAAGGGCTTAATTTATGAGGAATAATAAATAAAAAATTCAACCAGTGGTTCTCAAACGGTAGAATAAAATTATATTTTTTTAAATGGCAACCTATATAATTTTTTTGTCCATTAGATAGAGAATTTTTTTCTGATTTCAACGATATAAATATGATATGGGGTTGTATAACAATTATTTCGAGAAAAATGATATTAAAAATCAGAAATAATTTTACAATATTGAAGTAGGCGATGCAATAAACAACTATTAATACGAATATTGCCTAGGTTACGATAGTATATTATTTTCTTATATCTAAAATAACTTGTTTTACTAAGAAATTCATAATAACAAATGAACTACATAACGAAGAAATATCAAAAGCCGTGAAAATCTTCGTATCGTAGAATTTAAATTTCTTTCACACTCTCCATACATAACAGTAAGATTAAAATAGTCTAAATTTGTTAATTCTTGCAACTGCAAAGACATTTTTTTATTAATAAGTAATTAAACAATTACGAAAACAAACACTTAATAACGTAAGTAACAAAACTATCTGTCACCTGTATCATTTGTTTGCATTTGTTTATTGCATAGCCTACTTCAATATTGTAGAATTATTTCTGATTTTTAATATCATTTTTCTCGAAATAATTGTTATACAACCCCATATAATATTTATATCGTTGAAATCAGAAAAAAATTCGCTATCTAATGGACAAAAAATTTATATAGGTTGCCATTTAAAAAAATATAATTTTATTCTACCGTTTGAGAACCACTGGTTAAATTTTTTATTTATTATGCCTCATAAATTAAGCCCTTTTTTCCTGGTAATTTTTTGTATATAACATTTTTCTCTAAAGTCATTAGTTCGCCCAAAAAAGCGCTGGTTGTTTTAAAGGAAACACCCTATATATTAATTTTGACTGTTCTACTGGTGTTTCTTGATTTTATAAGATTTAGAAAATATACTAGCATTTATTTCCCAGAATAATGCGCCTTTTAATTTCTTCACTGATGTTGTTTTTGTTGTTGATTGACGATCCCAGGTATGTAAATTCGTTAACTACTTCGTATGTGACGTTATTAAACATTATATTTTGGATGTTAATATTATTTCTATTATTTCTCGCCATTTTAGTTTTATTTTCATTAACATTAAGGCCGAATGATTTTGCTGCAATGTCAATTCTCGCCCAGATTTCTTCCATTTCTTGTAGATTTTTACATACTATGACTATATCATCCGCGTAAGCTAGGACAATATGCGCTTTTTGGAATATGGTTCCTTTAGTGTTAGCTTGGGATTGTCTTAGTGCCATCTCCAGTGATATATTAAATAATAATGGTGCGAGCGCGTCTCCTTGTTTTAGCCCGGTATTAGTCAGGAAAGGTTCTGAGGTATCACCTTGTACTCTTACCATAACTTCTTGATCTTCTGTGCAGATCTTGGCTAGATGTATCAACTTTTCTGGGTATCCGAGTGTTTCCATAGCTACCCACAATTTTGATCTATTCACAGAGTCGTATGCGGTTTTGAAATCCACAGACATAAAGTATATTTTCAGGTCGTGTTCCCAGCACTTCTCCATTGTTTGTCGTAGGTAAAAGATATTGTCGGTTGTGGATCTTTCTTGTCGAAAACCTGCTTGGTAGTCCCCGTGATATGTTCTGTTAAAATTCTCAGTCTTTGGTAGAGGATATACGAGAAGATCTTGTACACTGTGTTTAGTAGAGATATACCACGGTAGTTTTCACAACTTGATATGTCTCCTTTTTTGTGTATGGGTTGTATGATGGTATGTCTCCACTCTTGAGGCATGGCTTCGTTTTCCCATGTATGTTTGATAATTTTGTGTAATCTTGTGATAAGTTCCTCGCTTTGCATTTTCAGGAGTTCGGGCGCGATTGTGTCGTATCCTGCTGCTTTGTTTGAATTGAGAGTTTTGATTGCGTCTCTTATTTCTTCTTCCGTTGAGGGTGATGAATTTTGTTGCGACTCTGTGATCTGTTGTGTAGCACATTCGATCGTGCTTTCGTTCATGTTTTCATTTTCTGTCGTTTCTTTGTTAAGTAGGTTTTTAAAATAGGTTTTCCATCTGTTTACTATTGCAGCGTTATCATTTATTAGAGTTCCGTCAGTGTCTCTTATTATGGTATTTCGTGATTTAAACGATCTCCTGAAGCTGTTAACTAGTCTGTAGAATTCTCGCACCTGTTTTGTGTTGTACTGCGTTTCTATTTGTGCCAGATCGTTCGTTTGCATTTGTCTTTTCTTATTTCTCATAACTTTGAAGGCTACTTTTCTCTTTCTTTTGTATTCTTCGTTGTTGGCCCTTGTGTTTCTTTGTATGACTTTTTCTCTGGCTTCATTTTTCTCCTTTATTGCTTTTCTACAGTCTTCATCAAACCAGTTCTTCGTGTTCGTTTTTCTTTGTATGCCAAGATGTCTTTCGACGCAATCTTTTATGGTTTCCTCTATTGTCTTCCAGTTACAAACTGTAATACTGTTTATATCTGGTAGGTTTTCTGTGAGTTTTTGATCTATATCGGTTATGAGGTTTTCTTTTATAACTTCATCTTTTAGTTTTTCGATGTTGTATCTTTTGATTGGTTTTCTGTTTTGGTGATCTCCATTTGATATTCGGTATCGTATTTTTATTTTCACCAGATAAGAGATACAGGAGGCAATAAATAATATTGTACAATAGTCAAAACTTACAGGATTCAATTTCTCGGAACGGAAAACAAAAGCCATACATTTCACTAAACAAAAAAAATTACACAAATATAAAAATAAAACTAAGACATACCTTTTGTAGATAAAATAAAAAATTTAGACGTGATAATTGATAAGAACCTTACTTGGTCTGAACACATTAAACATCTGAAGAAAGAATGTTAGCTCAAAATGAACATACTAAAAATATTGGCTCACCGCAAATGGGAGGCGAATAGAACATCAATTTTAAACATAATACAAAATTCTCATAAGATCAAAACTAGAGTATGCAAGTATCGCCTTCTCAGATGCAAAACAAAACAAATTAAAAATACTAGAACTAATACGGAACAAAGCCATTCGAACAACAACAGGAGCATACCGAACAACTCCAATAGACAGCCTACTATGTGAAGCAGAAGAACAACCGCTATATTTTCGACGGAAACTCTTAAGATCGAGATATAGCAACTCAGCAACCCGAGCATCCCGACATTTAAACTTTTTTTTCCAAAGATCAGAAGAAAACATAATTCCAAAAAATAGAACACCCATCCAACAACTCTATTCAAAGACCTACAATACATCCACCACCTATTCCAGAATATTGAAAACATATCCCTACATAAAATCCCACCCTGGATCATACAGCTACCTAAAACAAACCTATTTTTAAACCAATACAATAAAAACAACACACCCGAGAAGCTGTACAAACAACTACAGACCAAGAAACGTTACACGTATATACCGATAGTTCACGGATTAACAATGAAATAGGCGCTGCGTTCATAATAAAAGAACAGATTTTCAAATTCCACCTTCCACAAGAAACATCCATCTTCACCGCAGAAGCATACAATATTTTAAAAGCCACAGAATACATTAAAGACAACATACAAGACAATAAAAACATCCTATTCAATTCAGATTCACTAAGCCTAGTGCAAGCATTATCAAACAGAAAAACAAAAAATCCCCTAATACAAAGAATACAAGAAAACATACAATTTAACAAAAGAAAACACATCAACTTTGACCTCATATGGATACCATCCCATGTGGGTATCAAAGGAAAGGAGGAATTAAACGAAGCAGCAAAGAAGCTACCAAAATCAAAAATGTTGAGAAAATAAGCATACCACGGGAAGATCTCAAAGTTATAATTAAAAATACTATAAACCAAGAGTGGGCCAACTACTGGGAGGGTAAAACAGAGACCAAACTATGAACTATAAAGAACGGAACGAAAATGTGGCAATCACCAAATGAAAGGAAATTACAAATAATAATCCAGACTACGAATGGGCCACACAAAATATACCCATGCCCATGAACATCTTATAATTAAAATCAACCCAAAAATTTGTGAAGTCTGCTCAACCACCATCACTGTCAGAACCAAATACAACAGCAACACAGAGACACAACATACCAATCACGAAAAAGAAGAACAAACAGATCTAATAAATGAAATATAATTATAAATAACCACCCATATCAAATATAATGTAAAATAAACATAATAAGTACAATGTAACAATAATATATAAACATATGGGGTCTCGTGGCCGCGTGCCTGAGTGTTTGGTTGCGAATCTGGAGAACCGGGTTCGATTCCGGCCGACGTCAAATATTTCGAATTTTAAATTGCAAAAAAATTACCCATGTGGCGCACTCTTCACGTCAGCAATGTGTGCCCGTGAGGTGACGCCTGGTAAACGCCCGCACGGTAAAAATATGTCATCATAATTACCGAAATCTGAGTACAAAGCAGATTGGCACACCCAGCAATGGGTAATATACCGTGATGATATATTTATTTATTTTGTATGTAAACGTGTATTAAAGTCGAAGGCTCATCTTTAAATAAATAAAAAAATACTTATTTCTGAAAATATCGCGTATTTTGATTTTTCATTTAATCGAAACCTTAAAACAGGATTATTATAGTGCATCGTCCTACTTATCCTTTTATTTATATTTTAAGATAGTTGTCACCCGAGTGTACCATTCAAAAACTTGTTCTATGTTCAAAAAAAAAAATTAAGCTAATGCAGTTTATATTTGCAATAACTTATATTTTTTAACATTATATTATATTATATACACAAATAGTTAAAAGTTAATATCAAACACTGTAACATGAATTTTCTTTATTTTTCCGTAGAAATTATTATTATTATCATTTTTTAACTGTACCACTCGCACTAACACATACACAAGTGTCGTATTTCAATATACTCACACTAAAGTATGAATGTTGAAAAATAACTGTGGCAACGTCGCACCTAGACATTTATTGGTACATTCGGGTATAAAAGTAATGATATTTTGAGATATATTACGAATTCTAAACTACAAATGGAAACTGCAAAACAAATTAATATACATATTTCTTTCTTAAAATTACAAAAGTAGTATTATACTGTTTAAACTTTTCATACTTTTCAGGTAAAATACCCATTTAAAAAATATTTCCTTCGAATGTATGTCTGAAATTCCTTTAACCAAAGATCACCTCTTATTCGCTAATATCAGTGCGTGCGTGATACTCCATCTGGAACGCTTGAACTTGGTTGTCAAGTATAGTTCTACCTATTTATCGTACCTTCAGTTTATAATTTTCTAGAGGCAATAAAATTAAATCTGGGTGGTAAATAATTCTCAAACTTTTACTTAAAATCCGTTAATTAGTTTTCTATAACATACTAATTTTTCGATGTCGGTATGGATATAAAAGTTATAATTTAAAATGTTGTGTTTATTTTGCCATTTCCAATTCTTCACGTGTTAAAAAGGCCAAATTTAATTGCAAATATCTCAGGTACCGCGTGGTCAATTGTTTTAAAACTTGAAGAGCAGGTAGATTATACTTCAGTTGAGATGTCAATTAATTCTGGGTGAAATGATTTCACGATATAACTACCTTAAATAAATGCTGCAAACCTTTCTCTAGATAAGAGCCGACGAACAATTATGCAGATAAACTAACATTGCGTGATGCGTGTTGAAAATATTGTGAACAGCCGAAGACATATTATATATTTACTTCAGCAATTAGTACGTACATATTACAATTAACTCTTTTCGTTTTGTTCTAATAAAATTTCCTATCACCTGTATTTTCGTCGTTTTTCAAGTAGAATAATTAATTCCGTTTTTATGTAAAATTAATTGCATTTCATTTCATACTATGTGCAACTGATATAAAACTAACAAGCGTTAAAATTAATTACCGATTTTTTTAGTTTAATTTGTTAAACAATTTTACAATAATCCTGCATTTAATTGTATTTTCGTAATGTCACATATTACGAATTAAAGATAAACTCTTTGTGTAAACAAAAATATGTATGTATTATATTACATTTGTGAATAATGTAATGTTTGTCCAATATAAATTCAAGTTCAAGAGGGGAAATAACAATTTATTGATAGTTAGGTATAAAAATGGTACCTATATGTGATTATAAAGGACATAATGACAACAATCAAGTGTTTACAAGTGTTACACTTTGACTAGTACATGTAATGAAATATTGCGAATTGCAAATGCGTCATTGAAGTGGGAAAATGTCTGCATTCATTTTATAGCCTAAGGCCGGATGTAGCGCTGTTCGCTGTGCGTCGAATCACTTGTAGACTTGTACCTTTGCACCACACTCTGACTCTGACTTAGTGTTGCCAGTTCTAGGAAAAATTCTCTAAATTTAGGGAATTTTTCATTAGTTTGAGAAAAAAGGGAATTTTTCTGAACATTGCATTGTGCTTAGGTATATTTAAAAAAATTATACTAGCCTTGCGAATACACGCGTAAATCGACAAAAATATAGGCCACCTAGCAATGAAGAGCCGAAGTTTGGCTGCCAAACAGGAGATGGACATGATATTGCAGTTTCTAATAATACCCTAAACTACGCAAAATAACATTCTTTCCCTGCGGGGAATCCTCGAATTATGTTTTATAATGCCTAGTGCACACGGAGAAACTTTTAGTCAAGTTTCCGAAAATTTGTTTCCCAAGAAGAAGAAGTATGAAAAGTTGCCCGAAAGTTAACGGCGCCGTTAAAACTCGAGAGGTTTTATGGAAACTTTTTGACGTGCACCTAACTTCTCATCTATTATGACACTTGTAAAGAAAAAGAGGTTAGGATCACAAAAACTTTGTTACAATAATTCTTGTTTATAAAAATTGGTTTATTCCAGTGTAGTTTATTCAGAAATCTTATGTAGTTTAGTTTACTTCATAAATTTAGTTCTGTTAGAATTATTAGTTATAAGCACATATAGTTTAGTTTATTTCTCCATTTACTTTTAGTTAAATTTAATTCCTACATGTAATTTTGTGTACTTCTTGTTCTCTTTCGAAAAAATAATTCTCCAAGAGTCTATAGATTTAGAGAAAAATTACCAGTTTTGAGGAAACTTTTATTTTTCTCGTGTGAACACACGGTACGTAGATGCAAAAGTTTCTCCAAAACTTCTTCTTCTTCGGGAAACAAATTTCAGGAAACTTTACTAAAAGTTTCTCCGTGTGCACTAGGCATAAAGGGAGTGAAATATATATAGGGTTATGGGACCTTAATGGAATTTCAATATTCAATATAAAATATTTTATAAATTAACTACTATAGTTTCTCATTATAATAATAAAAATTATACATTATATACATCTTTTTTTGCAATTGAATGTTTTGGAGTGGGATACGGTGACGTGAGTGTGTTCGGGAATTTACATCTTACCTTCGGGTGCATACTCAACGCCCGAATATTCAAAACCAGACTATTCATGCACAGAATCATTCAAATCCCGAATATTCAAAACCAGAATATTCATACACAGAATCATTCAACGCCCGAATATTCAACACCTGAATATTCAAAAACCGAATGAAAAAGTTTAGGCTACCTGTCACTAGATGTCACTACGAAAGCTAGTTCAACGCGTGTTCAATGGTGGTGCAACATATGCGTTGTCGATAATCTAGTGAACTTTAATTTGGTCAAAAGAAAGTAAGTGGACATACGTCTGCATTCAATCCATTCAACTGTCCACAGCAACTGTCAAAAGTGACAGCTACGCTCATAAGAGAACATATACTAAAAAACAAATTAATAAATATTATATTCCAAATTAATAACATATGTTTGGTGAACGTTTATTTCTTTTAGAACGAGTTAGCCACTATTTGATAAGGTGATTACAACAGGTATCACAAAAATTTGTGTAAGAATACTGCCAATTGAATTTTTTAAACAATATTAGCTTACTTATAATTTATTAATTTTATTTATAAAATTTCTTTTACAAATAGGAGATTTGTGTCATATTATGTAGCAGCTTTCTGTTAAATTGATATATGTATATCTTAATTAATTCCACTTGTAATACTTTGATGATTTAATTGTGGAGCAAAGGAATGTCAGGAATGTAAATAAATAAATTTACTCATTTTTTAAAGCAAACGAACACATTTTATTCAAATATATACAAGCCCAGGTTCATAATAGTTAGCCAGCTAACATTTTCAAGAAATTTTCCACAAAATTCTTTCGTTTACTTCAAATATAGACTAAAAACTGTGGACCAAAAGACGTATGATAATAGCTCGACCGGCATTTAAAAGGTTTGGCACAAGACATATGGGACAATAATCTAACAGAAGAATTTGCAGGGCTTGTGAATACAATGCCTAATAAAATTAAAGATATATTTATAAAGGCGATATAACCCCTTCCCATTATTAATTGGTGGAGTACTTAAATAACATATACAGTTTTTGTAAGTTTAAAATCTATATTATAAAGTAGAGGATAGAAATATCTCACCATTTTTGTAGGTTTTATAATTTGTTTATAGGAAATGTAAACTGATTGAACTATTATGAACCTCGGTTGGTATTCACCCTACAAAATTGTATGCACCTCTTACAGAAAATACGTTTGTATTTGACATAAATAATTATTTTATAAAGTAACTAAAGTGAACAAAAAAAAAACGATGTGGTGCTGCTGATGAAGCAATTGAAGCTATGGAGATGATCCAGCCAAAAAGTCTGTTGTAGTCAGCACAATATGGTCTGTTTTCTGTAAATACCTATTTTGTATAAATTCCACATAGAATGTTTCTTGCAATAAATATATTTCCAGTACAATTATTTCTCAAACATAATATTCTGACATCTGCCCATCAATTATATTTACAGAACAGATTATGTTTCCATAGTGGTGTATAGCAAGATTTATGAGACTTAATTTCTTTATAATAACCAAAATCTAATCAGTTTTTTATTTGGAAGCAAACTCAAGTATATACAAAAATTATAATTGTAGTATTGGAGTTATCGAACCTGAAAATATCAACACACACATACACAAACACACATACATACACATACATACATCAGACAATTGTAAAAATGGTAAAATTGTATTGTGAGGACCCTAAAACGTGCTTATTCATAAGAATCACTCCATCGATTTTTTTGACCAAAGACAAAGGTTTGTTCGTTCCGCTACCCTGCATCTGCCACAAACATATACAGTTTTTGTAAGTTTAAAATCTATATTTTAAAGTAGAGGATAGAAATATCTCACCCTACAAAATTGTATGCACCTCTTACAGAAAATACGTTTGTATTTGACATAAATAATTATTTCATAAAGTAAGTAAAGTGAACCAAAAAAAAACGATGAGGTGCTGCTGATGAAGCAATTGAAGCTATGGAGATGATCCAGCTAAAAAATCTGTTGTAGCCAGCACAATATGGTCTGTTTTCTGTATAAACCCATTTTGTATAAATTCCACATAGAATGTTTCTTGCAATAAATATATTTCCAGTAAAATTATTTCTCAAACATAATATTCTGACATCTGCCCATCAATTATATTTACAGAACAGATTCTGTTTCCATAGTGGTGTATAGCAAGATTTATGAGACGTAATTTCTTTATAATAACCTAAATCTAATCAGCTTTTCATTTGGATGCAAACTCAAGTATATACCTACAAAAATTATAATTGTAGTATTGGAGTTACCGAACCTGAAAATATCAACACACACATACACACACGCACGCACATACGCACACACACACACACACACACACACACACACACACACACACACACACATACATACATCAGATATAATTGTAAAAATGGTAAAATCGTATTGCGAGGACCCTAAAACGTGCTTATTCATAAGAATTTCTCCATCGATTTTTTTGACCAAAGACAAAGGTTTGTTCGTTCCGCTACCCTGCATCTGCCGCAATCCGCGGAGGTGTAATTTGCTGTTCTATCCAGTGCTTGGTTAACTGTAAACTTACTAGATTCTGTTCGTTCCATTTTTCCAGTAACTTGCGGTAAAAGGCCGAGGTAGCTGGTAGTAATAATTTTTACAGTGAGCCATGACTATTAGGAAAAAACTGATATTTTTCAATAAGTACATGCTATGTAATGTTAGAATTGAAATAAATAAATAAATGTCATTGTCATATAAAAATAAATATATCATCACGACATATTACCCATTGCCGGGTGTCCCAATCTGCTTTGTACACAGATGTCGGTAATGATGAAATATGACCATGCGGGTGCTTACCAGGCGTCACCTCACAGACACTCATTGCTAGCGTGGAGAGCACACCACAGGGTTCATTAATATTCGAAATAATTTTTGCCGTCGGTCGCGATCGAATCCGGGTCCTCAGATTCGCGACCAGGCACATGGCCACGAAATTTATAATAAAGTAAATTTATTTGATAACAATAGTAAACAATTAAAATAGTGGCGAATGGAATACTATATTTTATTGGAAATAGTCACTAAATTGTGCAAACATCGACATTAAAAATTCAGTAATTAGCACTAAAGTAATCCATTATAAGACGATTTCATACAAATGTAGTGTTGCCAACCGTATGATAATTATTATATATGTAAGATAATTTGGGCAAGTGTATGATGTACAATAGTAATTTTTTACGTAAAATGATAAAAAATATGTGCAAGACGAACGAACTAAATAATTCCGATGAACAAGTTTCAGATAAAACATATAATTTTGAGTGTTCTCTACAATAACTTCAGTGTCGGAGATTAGCAATATTGAATGTCAAACTGACATATAACCTATAAAAATAAATATTCCTGTCGGTTCTACAATTTTTCGATTTCAAATAAAATTTAATATGCACCTCTGCACTGAAGTTCCTTTTTATTACTCATATGCTTTATTTTCCTCGGCTACAAGAACCCCGGCAAATAAATTCCACATTCGTAATAAAAATAGAACTTCAGTGCCTTGATACATAAATAACTACTTACTAAGTATCCTTTACAAATATAATAGAACCTGAAGTATTTTCTAAAATAAATAATATGGCGGAAACGGATTGAACAGAAAAATAATTTTTAGTCATTTAAATTATTACCACGGCGATAGGCAGTAAATTGCAAAATACAGCATAGCGGAGCAAACAAACCTATTTTCCTTACCTAAAAGGTGACGGAAGGTAATAAATGGAAGTAAAAATTCTTTTCAAAAAAATATTTGGGTGGCTCTGAAAGGGCCGATTTAAATATGTAAAAACACATTTTACATATGTATTGTGGCGGATGTGGACAGTTTGTGGTTACTGTAAAAAAACAAAGATATATTTGTAAAAAATAATTTAAAATCAAATAAGTATACCTACTATAATGGTAATTTTATAATACTAGCGACAGTTCGTGCTCTATGAATTTTTAGATTAACAGTGTAAATGAAAAAGTTGTTTAGAATTAAAATCTACGTCGAATTTGTTTATTTTTATTGTTTTATCTTAATATGATATTCTACGTTTTTTCGCAGTACCAATAAAAATACATTTTAAAAAATCCTTTGAATTGAAATAATATCTGCCCTGCACAATAGGCAACGATCTCTATTCCTAATTACATTAGCATACTCTGTACACATACACAGGTGGCCGCATTGGAATCATAGTTGTTCAAATTTCAGGACTGGTGTTTTATAAAATAATAATAATATGAATGAGAAGTTCAATACAATACATCAATATTTGCAAAATTTCTGATGCTTCTCCTTCTCCCTAACTAAAAGTTACTAGAGTTAGTTATAGTATCGTTTATCTGGAAAATGAAATAAAATGTGCTGTCAAAATAAATGCCTAAGGCCTCAGTCTTTAATAATAATAATGTTATCCCGCACTACGAGCACATTTTCATAACAAAAGCGCTTTTACAGAGCGCACTTTCATATTGTATTCTTATGGGGAGAGTGCTCCATAAAAGCGATTTTATTAGAAGAATGTGCTCGTATTACGAGCCACGCGCCACAGGTAGATGTTTAAATTTTTTTTGGAAGATATTGGCAAATACAAGTAAAAAAATCTGATGTGGCCAGCACATTACCTTCAGTCAGTTCTATGTACAGAATGTCTGCCGTAAGCGGACCACCATTCCTAACTTTCTTATTTGAATATATTGGGATATTTCATTAAGAATACGAACCAGGCGGAAAAATTTGGAAATAAAAACAAGGGAGCAATTTTATTTCATTCGTATGTTTTTACATACGCACGTAGTGTATATAATTGAAAATAGATAATAGAACTAATATTTACAATTAATTAAACTACTATTATCCAATATGTGCTCTCCGTAAGAAAAAACAAATCTGTGATCATAACCTAACAACTACTAACTAAAGTATTTAAAATGAAAAATAATAATTAATCTTCCGCTACAATTAATAAAACAGGATACAAGCCAATAACTCTACCTAAAATAATAATAAACACTGAGAGAAAAGTCAAAATACAAGAAGAATCAAAGAAAAACTCTTAACAGCAATGATACGCTTATGGAAGTTACACAAATGTGCAATGTGCCCCCTTGTTGAAAGTTTAACGTTGGTGGTACACAACGCCATCTCTACATAATGAAATATCCCAATAGCAAAAATGTTATATTTGTATTTAAATAAGAAATATAATATTTAAATTTGAAATAACTCTTTTTTTTTTAATTTTAAAGGCATAGTGATAATGAACTTTTATATTCAGATAAAAAAATCTTTTAAATGGTATCACTTTCAATTTAGCATTCTATTAAAAAAATGTTATTTTGTTGAATAAGTCGCGTATTTGATGTTCAATTGTTTTGCATTTTTCACCGTTAAATTTTTCATATAATATCGCCTAACTTTGTCCATTTAACCGTCTTTCTATATCTTCAAATAAGAAAGTTTGCAATGGTGGCTCGTTTATGGCAGACACCTGTACGTATTTTACACCAATTCCATACAGAAATTTCCTTCTAAGAGATCCTATATTTCCAGTACATTGCCTTCCGTCAGTTCTAGGTATTTTGTACAAATTCCATACAGAAAGTGAAAGTTTGTAACAAAAGTTTATATATTTCCAGTAAAATTATAATACAAACATGCTATGTCAATTGCACTTGATACTGACATATTTGAATCAGAATTTTCTTAATATAGTAGTTGTTTCCATGGTTATAGCATAGCTTGCTGCTTATGACATTTAATTTCTTTATAATTTTTTTAACTCTATGTTTATTGAATTTGAATTATAAAATGCAATCAAATCGTATAGAGAATAAAATTTAACAGCGCTTGTTCAAGAAAAACTGCAAAATTCTTCAAATGAGGGGACTTTCGGTTGACGAATTATAACCAAAATCTAATCACGTCTGCACATGGGTGTAAGAAAGAGAAATACGTAAAAATCGTTTTTTTTTTTGTTATCGCGGCTGAAATTATCGTCACACACACATACAGACATCATAGTAAAATCGTATTCTAGGGACCCTGAAATGTGCTTAATCATTAAAAACTCACCATCGAATTTTTTGAATAAAGACAATACCTTCTTTACCTAAAGGTGACGGAAGGTAAAAACAATGTAATATTATTAACACGCTTGCGAAATGAGAGCGCCGAAGGAAGCAATTTTTTTTATCGTTATTAACTTCCATGTATTATACAATTTTAAGTGGCTCCCATCAAACCCAAACCATAACAAATACAAGCTATCAGTGTCATGGTGGCCACTGTTTTCAAATTTCACATGGTCAAAGTGCTTAAGTTACCGCTGCCATATATGATTAGCTTTACGTAGTCGTGCCATAAATACTGTCCCTAATACAAGGGAGGCTTATTCTAGATAAAAAAGAAATCTGATAAAAAATGAATGTGATTTTATTGTTACATAACTATTAATTTAAAAAAAAATACTCAAAATGACCGGCTCGTTCTTTGACACACCAAAAGCGGTAGTCCAAAGGATTGAGGTCTGGACTCCCAGAGGGCCAATCTTCAACGACAATAAATTTCGGTAAATTCAGCTCTAACCAGCGTTGCGACGACTTCGCTTTGTGTGCGGGCGCTGAATCTTGCTGAAAAATCCAGTGCTTACCAGCGAACAAGGAGTCATTCAATGGCTTTACAACTTGCTCTAATATGTCGCTCTGGTAATTTCCTGCTCACGTTTTTACCCCTTGTTCGCAGAAATGCAACTTCATAACACCGTCATACGACACCCTCCACCAAACCATCACTGACGCTAGGTGGTGACCCCTTTCTACCTTCGGGATTTTCTCTGCAGCTTCCCGAGAGCTATGGGTATACATTCAATCATTTTGGCGGTTGAATTTTTCTTCTACAGTGAAAAAATTTTCATCCGTAAAAAGAATTTGCCGATGACTTCCGTTTGCGTGTCGCTGGAATAACATCTTAGCTCTCGTGGCTGTAAATCGCTGCCCTGTGCTTCTGCGATAAGTTCCGAGTTTAAGATCTTTCAGAATGCGTGACATGGTTCTAGCGGGGAACTTCATGAACTGCACATGATTTTCTGATTCCAGAGTGGATTTCTCCAAATTCTCTCGCGAACAGATTTGACGGCTGCTGGATCCCTAGTTGTGCATGGTAAACAAACTTCTTCGTAATTTTCAGAAGTTTTAACAAATTGAAAATCTCTACTGATGTTTTGTTGCACTTGTATAGCGCAATCACTGCTACACGGTTCTTTTTAATACCCCACTCCATGTTTACTTCATGAACCAAGTAGGAACGCATGAACTATCGGTTTGAAATTAATGATTTACAATATTTTGACAGATGAAAAAAACAAATGCTCAAGGCACTCTTAATTTTATTTTTATATATTTTTTATCGTGTTTTATACTCAGGGACAGAATTTATGGCACGACTACGTATTTGAATAAAGATGTGAGGTGCAACAAAAAAATAGAGCGACTTTATAAAAATATATTTATTTTTAAAAAAATAACCAGAATAACAACTTATGAAAGAAACTTAAATTAAACAGAAAATAAAGAAAGTTACTTATTAATACCTACTTTAATAATTATTTATAGTATCTCCATCCGTTATAATTTTAAATAATTACCTGGAATTATTAATATTATACCTTGCAATATTTTTGTCAATGGTTTCCAACAGATTTTCAATTGTATTAAAGATCAGTGACTATTTGCAAGTTATAGACACATATTCAAATCGGCTCATTACTCCTTTTTCTTTCACCATTCTCACACGGTTATAAATAGGACAACGCAGTTTCGAAATATGAGTTCACCATGAAATTCTCTTTCTTATTATGTATTACACGATTTGAGTGAAAGAGTGGGTCACAAATAAAACACACTTCAATTCCAAAGAAATTTCTGTAATATTTTGAACAGATTCATATCGGCAAATTTCAAACCTAATAACCATTCCTCAGCAACAATCGTGCAAATTCATGAAAGGAAAAAAAATCATGTCGAATTCAAACCATGTTATAATGTCTTTAACGGTGTCGGATTAGTGGATGAAATATGAGAAATTTGCTGATTTGGCATTTTCTATCATTTAGGGAATTGTTACTACATCATGAAATAATATTAAAATAATTTTAGAAGATAGTGGGCTCAACATTTCTGAATATTTTTACATTATCAAAGTTGTTTGATTTAATTCAAAGCACAAATTGTCTATAAAAAGAGCGAAAATAGGAGATGTCAGAGCAGAGCTTTATACGACGCCAAACCAAAATTAACAACGATTTTATGTGTATTATAGATTGCCATGTAGACATAGCCCATAATCATCGATGTTTGATAGAACTTTGCATTATTCACGGTTCTCGCGAAACGATTTTTTTACTATAATCTTTGTAATCAAACTATGAATCTGTATTGAGAAAAATAACATTTATTTCGTGTTATGATAATATACATACTTTATAATATTGGCACTTCGTGTAGAAAATGTAACTGTAATTGTTTATTTATTAAACGGTAGAACGGTTTATTATTCAAAAAATGTTTTAAGTTCCACATATTTTCCGTAGACATGCCTATACTGTACCTATTATCTAGATTTCAGTTATTCAATCACATCGTATATAATTATCGATGAAGCTGTCATTTTTGACATTTGAAAACGTATGTCTATTATCATTCTCATCTAAATAAATTAAAGTACACTACAATATTATGAAACTATAGTCAAATTTTGACTCTGTCGGGTATAGTAATAAAACTATAAATGAACTATAAATATCACAATTATGATAAAGCGGCATATCCTTTACTTTTTGCAGTATAATACTGTTTGGCATCGGCCCATATTTTTGAGCCGCTCTATTCATGCATTGAATCAAACGTCTACCAGGTATGTATAGGAAAATAGCCTTACAGTCCTTTAACATAAATGAATAGAGCGGCTCAAAAATATGGGCCGATGCCAAACAGTATTATACTACAGAAAGTAAAGGATATGCCGCTTTATCATAATTGCGATATTTATAGTTCATTTATAGTTTTATTACTGTACCCGACAGAGTCAAAAAAATTGACTATATCTGTTACTCTCGGTACGCTATGAGGTCACGATAACCCCTTCAAAATTTTAATAATTTATTTCTGATAAACTACAAATAATTAATCGATTTAAAAAAATACGGATATTTTATTTTTTTGTTTAATATCATATATGTAAAATATCAAAATTGGGAATGTCTTCAACGCCCGAATATTCAAAACCAGAATATTCAAAACCAGAATATTCATGCACAGAATCATTCAAATCCCGAATATTCAAAACCAGAATATTCATACACAGAATCATTCAACGCCCGAATATTCAACACCCGAATATTCAAAAACCGAATGAAAAAGTTTATGCTACCTGTCACTAGATGTCACTACGAAACGTATGCATTGTCGATATTGTAGTGTACTTTAATTTATTTAGATGAGAATAATAATAGACATACGTTTTCAAATGTCAAAAATGACAGCTTCATCGATAATTATATACGATGTGATTGAATAACTGAAATCTAGATAATAGGTACAGTATAGGCATGTCTACGGAAAATATGTGGAACTTAAAACATTTTTTGAATAATAAACCGTTCTACCGTTTAATAAATAAACAATTACAGTTACATTTTCTACACGAAGTGCCAATATTATAAAGTATGTATATTATCATAACACGAAATAAATGTTATTTTTCTCAATACAGATTCATAGTTTGATTACAAAGATTATAGTAAAAAAATCGTTTCGCGAGAACCGTGAATAATGCAAAGTTCTATCAAACATCGATGATTATGGGCTATGTCTACATGGCAATCTATAATACACATAAAATCGTTGTTAATTTTGGTTTGGCGTCGTATAAAGCTCTGCTCTGACATCTCCTATTTTCGCTCTTTTTATAGACAATTTGTGCTTTGAATTAAATCAAACAACTTTGATAATGTAAAAATATTCAGAAATGTTGAGCCCACTATCTTCTAAAATTATTTTAATATTATTTCATGATGTAGTAACAATTCCCTAAATGATAGAAAATGCCAAATCAGCAAATTTCTCATATTTCATCCACTAATCCGACACCGTTAAAGACATTATAACATGGTTTGAATTCGACATGATTTTTTTTCCTTTCATGAATTTGCACGATTGTTGCTGAGGAATGGTTATTAGGTTTGAAATTTGCCGATATGAATCTGTTCAAAATATTACAGAAATTTCTTTGGAATTGAAGTGTGTTTTATTTGTGACCCACTCTTTCACTCAAATCGTGTAATACATAATAAGAAAGAGAATTTCATGGTGAACTCATATTTCGAAACTGCGTTGTCCTATTTATAACCGTGTGAGAATGGTGAAAGAAAAAGGAGTAATGAGCCGATTTGAATATGTGTCTATAACTTGCAAATAGTCACTGATCTTTAATACAATTGAAAATCTGTTGGAAACCATTGACAAAAATATTGCAAGGTATAATATTAATAATTCCAGGTAATTATTTAAAATTATAACGGATGGAGATACTATAAATAATTATTAAAGTAGGTATTAATAAGTAACTTTCTTTATTTTCTGTTTAATTTAAGTTTCTTTCATAAGTTGTTATTCTGGTTATTTTTTTAAAAATAAATATATTTTTATAAAGTCGCTCTATTTTTTTGTTGCACCTCACATCTTTATTCAAATACGTAGTCGTGCCATAAATTCTGTCCCTGAGTATAAAACACGATAAAAAATATATAAAAATAAAATTAAGAGTGCCTTGAGCATTTGTTTTTTTCATCTGTCAAAATATTGTAAATCATTAATTTCAAACCGATAGTTCATGCGTTCCTACTTGGTTCATGAAGTAAACATGGAGTGGGGTATTAAAAAGAACCGTGTAGCAGTGATTGCGCTATACAAGTGCAACAAAACATCAGTAGAGATTTTCAATTTGTTAAAACTTCTGAAAATTACGAAGAAGTTTGTTTACCATGCACAACTAGGGATCCAGCAGCCGTCAAATCTGTTCGCGAGAGAATTTGGAGAAATCCACTCTGGAATCAGAAAATCATGTGCAGTTCATGAAGTTCCCCGCTAGAACCATGTCACGCATTCTGAAAGATCTTAAACTCGGAACTTATCGCAGAAGCACAGGGCAGCGATTTACAGCCACGAGAGCTAAGATGTTATTCCAGCGACACGCAAACGGAAGTCATCGGCAAATTCTTTTTACGGATGAAAATTTTTTCACTGTAGAAGAAAAATTCAACCGCCAAAATGATTGAATGTATACCCATAGCTCTCGGGAAGCTGCAGAGAAAATCCCGAAGGTAGAAAGGGGTCACCACCTAGCGTCAGTGATGGTTTGGTGGAGGGTGTCGTATGACGGTGTTATGAAGTTGCATTTCTGCGAACAAGGGGTAAAAACGTGAGCAGGAAATTACCAGAGCGACATATTAGAGCAAGTTGTAAAGCCATTGAATGACTCCTTGTTCGCTGGTAAGCACTGGATTTTTCAGCAAGATTCAGCGCCCGCACACAAAGCGAAGTCGTCGCAACGCTGGTTAGAGCTGAATTTACCGAAATTTATTGTCGTTGAAGATTGGCCCTCTGGAAGTCCAGACCTCAATCCTTTGGACTACCGCTTTTGGTGTGTCAAAGAACGAGCCGGTCATTTTGAGTATTTTTTTTTAAATTAATAGTTATGTAACAATAAAATCACATTCATTTTTTAACAGATTTCTTTTTTATCTAGAATAAGCCTCCCTTGTATTAGGGACAGTATTTATGGCACGACTACGTAAAGCTAATCATATATGGCAGCGGTAACTTAAGCACTTTGACCATGTGAAATTTGAAAACAGTGGCCACCATGACACTGATAGCTTGTATTTGTTATGGTTTGGGTTTGATGGGAGCCACTTAAAATTGTATAATACATGGAAGTTAATAACGATAAAAAAAATTGCTTCCTTCGGCGCTCTCATTTCGCAAGCGTGTTAATAATATTACATTGTTTTTACCTTCCGTCACCTTTAGGTAAAGAAGGTATTGTCTTTATTCAAAAAATTCGATGGTGAGTTTTTAATGATTAAGCACATTTCAGGGTCCCTAGAATACGATTTTACTATGATGTCTGTATGTGTGTGTGACGATAATTTCAGCCGCGATAACAAAAAAAAAAACGATTTTTACGTATTTCTCTTTCTTACGCCCATGTGCAGACGTGATTAGATTTTGGTTATAATTCGTCAACCGAAAGTCCCCTCATTTGAAGAATTTTGCAGTTTTTCTTGAACAAGCGCTGTTAAATTTTATTCTCTATACGATTTGATTGCATTTTATAATTCAAATTCAATAAACATAGAGTTAAAAAAATTATAAAGAAATTAAATGTCATAAGCAGCAAGCTATGCTATAACCATGGAAACAACTACTATATTAAGAAAATTCTGATTCAAATATGTCAGTATCAAGTGCAATTGACATAGCATGTTTGTATTATAATTTTACTGGAAATATATAAACTTTTGTTACAAACTTTCACTTTCTGTATGGAATTTGTACAAAATACCTAGAACTGACGGAAGGCAATGTACTGGAAATATAGGATCTCTTAGAAGGAAATTTCTGTATGGAATTGGTGTAAAATACGTACAGGTGTCTGCCATAAACGAGCCACCATTGCAAACTTTCTTATTTGAAGATATAGAAAGACGGTTAAATGGACAAAGTTAGGCGATATTATATGAAAAATTTAACGGTGAAAAATGCAAAACAATTGAACATCAAATACGCGACTTATTCAACAAAATAACATTTTTTTAATAGAATGCTAAATTGAAAGTGATACCATTTAAAAGATTTTTTTATCTGAATATAAAAGTTCATTATCACTATGCCTTTAAAATTAAAAAAAAAGAGTTATTTCAAATTTAAATATTATATTTCTTATTTAAATACAAATATAACATTTTTGCTATTGGGATATTTCATTATGTAGAGATGGCGTTGTGTACCACCAACGTTAAACTTTCAACAAGGGGGCACATTGCACATTTGTGTAACTTCCATAAGCGTATCATTGCTGTTAAGAGTTTTTCTTTGATTCTTCTTGTATTTTGACTTTTCTCTCAGTGTTTATTATTATTTTAGGTAGAGTTATTGGCTTGTATCCTGTTTTATTAATTGTAGCGGAAGATTAATTATTATTTTTCATTTTAAATACTTTAGTTAGTAGTTGTTAGGTTATGATCACAGATTTGTTTTTTCTTACGGAGAGCACATATTGGATAATAGTAGTTTAATTAATTGTAAATATTAGTTCTATTATCTATTTTCAATTATATACACTACGTGCGTATGTAAAAACATACGAATGAAATAAAATTGCTCCCTTGTTTTTATTTCCAAATTTTTCCGCCTGGTTCGTATTCTTAATGAAATATCCCAATATATTCAAATAAGAAAGTTAGGAATGGTGGTCCGCTTACGGCAGACATTCTGTACATAGAACTGACTGAAGGTAATGTGCTGGCCACATCAGATTTTTTTACTTGTATTTGCCAATATCTTCCAAAAAAAATTTAAACATCTACCTGTGGCGCGTGGCTCGTAATACGAGCACATTCTTCTAATAAAATCGCTTTTATGGAGCACTCTCCCCATAAGAATACAATATGAAAGTGCGCTCTGTAAAAGCGCTTTTGTTATGAAAATGTGCTCGTAGTGCGGGATAACATTATTATTATTAAAGACTGAGGCCTTAGGCATTTATTTTGACAGCACATTTTATTTCATTTTCCAGATAAACGATACTATAACTAACTCTAGTAACTTTTAGTTAGGGAGAAGGAGAAGCATCAGAAATTTTGCAAATATTGATGTATTGTATTGAACTTCTCATTCATATTATTATTATTTTATAAAACACCAGTCCTGAAATTTGAACAACTATGATTCCAATGCGGCCACCTGTGTATGTGTACAGAGTATGCTAATGTAATTAGGAATAGAGATCGTTGCCTATTGTGCAGGGCAGATATTATTTCAATTCAAAGGATTTTTTAAAATGTATTTTTTATTGGTACTGCGAAAAAACGTAGAATATCATATTAAGATAAAACAATAAAAATAAACAAATTCGACGTAGATTTTAATTCTAAACAACTTTTTCATTTACACTGTTAATCTAAAAATTCATAGAGCACGAACTGTCGCTAGTATTATAAAATTACCATTATAGTAGGTATACTTATTTGATTTTAAATTATTTTTTACAAATATATCTTTGTTTTTTTACAGTAACCACAAACTGTCCACATCCGCCACAATACATATGTAAAATGTGTTTTTACATATTTAAATCGGCCCTTTCAGAGCCACCCAAATATTTTTTTGAAAAGAATTTTTACTTCCATTTATTACCTTCCGTCACCTTTTAGGTAAGGAAAATAGGTTTGTTTGCTCCGCTATGCTGTATTTTGCAATTTACTGCCTATCGCCGTGGTAATAATTTAAATGACTAAAAATTATTTTTCTGTTCAATCCGTTTCCGCCATATTATTTATTTTAGAAAATACTTCAGGTTCTATTATATTTGTAAAGGATACTTAGTAAGTAGTTATTTATGTATCAAGGCACTGAAGTTCTATTTTTATTACGAATGTGGAATTTATTTGCCGGGGTTCTTGTAGCCGAGGAAAATAAAGCATATGAGTAATAAAAAGGAACTTCAGTGCAGAGGTGCATATTAAATTTTATTTGAAATCGAAAAATTGTAGAACCGACAGGAATATTTATTTTTATAGGTTATATATGTCAGTTTGACATTCAATATTGCTAATCTCCGACACTGAAGTTATTGTAGAGAACACTCAAAATTATATGTTTTATCTGAAACTTGTTCATCGGAATTATTTAGTTCGTTCGTCTTGCACATATTTTTTATCATTTTACGTAAAAATTTACTATTGTACATCATACACTTGCCCAAATTATCTTACATATATAATAATTATCATACGGTTGGCAACACTACATTTGTATGAAATCGTCTTATAATGGATTACTTTAGTGCTAATTACTGAATTTTTAATGTCGATGTTTGCACAATTTAGTGACTATTTCCAATAAAATATAGTATTCCATTCGCCACTATTTTAATTGTTTACTATTGTTATCAAATAAATTTACTTTATTATAAATTTCGTGGCCATGTGCCTGGTCGCGAATCTGAGGACCCGGATTCGATCGCGACCGACGGCAAAAATTATTTCGAATATTAATGAACCCTGTGGTGTGCTCTCCACGCTAGCAATGAGTGTCTGTGAGGTGACGCCTGGTAAGCACCCGCATGGTCATATTTCATCATTACCGACATCTGTGTACAAAGCAGATTGGGACACCCAGCAATGGGTAATATGTCGTGATGATATATTTATTTTTATATGACAATGACATTTATTTATTTATTTCAATTCTAACATTACATAGCATGTACTTATTGAAAAATATCAGTTTTTTCCTAATAGTCATGGCTCACTGTAAAAATTATTACTACCAGCTACCTCGGCCTTTTACCGCAAGTTACTGGAAAAATGGAACGAACAGAATCTAGTAAGTTTACAGTTAACCAAGCACTGGATAGAACAGCAAATTACACCTCCGTGGATTGCGGCAGATGCAGGGTAGCGGAACGAACAAACCTTTGTCTTTGGTCAAAAAAATCGATGGAGAAATTCTTATGAATAAGCACGTTTTAGGGTCCTCGCAATACGATTTTACCATTTTTACAATTATATCTGATGTATGTATGTATGTGTGTGTGTGTGTGTGTGTGTGTGTGTGTGTGTGTGTGTGTGTGCGTATGTGCGTGCGTGTGTGTATGTGTGTGTTGATATTTTCAGGTTCGGTAACTCCAATACTACAATTATAATTTTTGTAGGTATATACTTGAGTTTGCATCCAAATGAAAAGCTGATTAGATTTAGGTTATTATAAAGAAATTACGTCTCATAAATCTTGCTATACACCACTATGGAAACAGAATCTGTTCTGTAAATATAATTGATGGGCAGATGTCAGAATATTATGTTTGAGAAATAATTTTACTGGAAATATATTTATTGCAAGAAACATTCTATGTGGAATTTATACAAAATGGGTTTATACAGAAAACAGACCATATTGTGCTGGCTACAACAGATTTTTTAGCTGGATCATCTCCATAGCTTCAATTGCTTCATCAGCAGCACCTCATCGTTTTTTTTTGGTTCACTTTACTTACTTTATGAAATAATTATTTATGTCAAATACAAACGTATTTTCTGTAAGAGGTGCATACAATTTTGTAGGGTGAGATATTTCTATCCTCTACTTTAAAATATAGATTTTAAACTTACAAAAACTGTATATGTTTGTGGCAGATGCAGGGTAGCGGAACGAACAAACCTTTGTCTTTGGTCAAAAAAATCGATGGAGTGATTCTTATGAATAAGCACGTTTTAGGGTCCTCACAATACAATTTTACCATTTTTACAATTGTCTGATGTATGTATGTGTATGTATGTGTGTTTGTGTATGTGTGTGTTGATATTTTCAGGTTCGATAACTCCAATACTACAATTATAATTTTTGTATATACTTGAGTTTGCTTCCAAATAAAAAACTGATTAGATTTTGGTTATTATAAAGAAATTAAGTCTCATAAATCTTGCTATACACCACTATGGAAACATAATCTGTTCTGTAAATATAATTGATGGGCAGATGTCAGAATATTATGTTTGAGAAATAATTGTACTGGAAATATATTTATTGCAAGAAACATTCTATGTGGAATTTATACAAAATAGGTATTTACAGAAAACAGACCATATTGTGCTGACTACAACAGACTTTTTGGCTGGATCATCTCCATAGCTTCAATTGCTTCATCAGCAGCACCACATCGTTTTTTTTTTTGTTCACTTTAGTTACTTTATAAAATAATTATTTATGTCAAATACAAACGTATTTTCTGTAAGAGGTGCATACAATTTTGTAGGGTGAATACCAACCGAGGTTCATAATAGTTCAATCAGTTTACATTTCCTATAAACAAATTATAAAACCTACAAAAATGGTGAGATATTTCTATCCTCTACTTTATAATATAGATTTTAAACTTACAAAAACTGTATATGTTATTTAAGTACTCCACCAATTAATAATGGGAAGGGGTTATATCGCCTTTATAAATATATCTTTAATTTTATTAGGCATTGTATTCACAAGCCCTGCAAATTCTTCTGTTAGATTATTGTCCCATATGTCTTGTGCCAAACCTTTTAAATGCCGGTCGAGCTATTATCATACGTCTTTTGGTCCACAGTTTTTAGTCTATATTTGAAGTAAACGAAAGAATTTTGTGGAAAATTTCTTGAAAATGTTAGCTGGCTAACTATTATGAACCTGGGCTTGTATATATTTGAATAAAATGTGTTCGTTTGCTTTAAAAAATGAGTAAATTTATTTATTTACATTCCTGACATTCCTTTGCTCCACAATTAAATCATCAAAGTATTACAAGTGGAATTAATTAAGATATACATATATCAATTTAACAGAAAGCTGCTACATAATATGACACAAATCTCCTATTTGTAAAAGAAATTTTATAAATAAAATTAATAAATTATAAGTAAGCTAATATTGTTTAAAAAATTCAATTGGCAGTATTCTTACACAAATTTTTGTGATACCTGTTGTAATCACCTTATCAAATAGTGGCTAACTCGTTCTAAAAGAAATAAACGTTCACCAAACATATGTTATTAATTTGGAATATAATATTTATTAATTTGTTTTTTAGTATATGTTCTCTTATTAGCGTAGCTGTCACTTTTGACAGTTGCTGTGGACAGTTGAATGGATTGAATGCAGACGTATGTCCACTTACTTTCTTTTGACCAAATTAAAGTTCACTAGATTATCGACAACGCATATGTTGCACCACCATTGAACACGCGTTGAACTAGCTTTCGTAGTGACATCTAGTGACAGGTAGCCTAAACTTTTTCATTCGGTTTTTGAATATTCAGGTGTTGAATATTCGGGCGTTGAATGATTCTGTGTATGAATATTCTGGTTTTGAATATTCGGGATTTGAATGATTCTGTGCATGAATATTCTGGTTTTGAATATTCTGGTTTTGAATATTCGGGCGTTGAGTATGCACCCATCAAAATTTAGTCACATACCCCATAAGATTTTCTAAGGAATTTATAAAATATTTTTTTGAGGAAATGAAGGGAATTTTTCAAAAATAATTTAGGGAAATTAAAATTTTGGACCTGGCAACACTGGCCTGATTTTCTGTTTTGTATTGGCTAACCTGCGAGCCTGTTTGTGAGTTTTATGACGTTTGTTAAGGTTATTTATCTGTGATAAGAAGTAATATGGTCAAAATCAGGCAAGTGTTTTGTCTGTTATGATTTTGTTCAAGTGTTTAAATACTTTGGCAAGCGAAAATGCATTTTTCAATACCAGACACGCAAGAAATAAATGATGACAATGGGTCAACATATAAAGTAATTTGATTTATGTATTCAAAACAATGCGATAACATTTAAGCAAATATTTGTTGTAGGGGTACAACATCCATTTAAATGGTGTTTTTCACTGTACCGTAAGATTTAAACAACTTCATAATCTTCACGAACAACTTAGGAAAGAATATGGGGCTTCAACTCTACCTCCATTCCCACCGAAAAAACTATTACCCCTGACTGCTAGCCAGTTAGAAGAACGAAGAGCTCTTTTAGAAAAATACATTCAATCGAGTAAGTTGCAACTACTTTATCTAAATAAAAATCTTTAAATCAACGCTTGTCTTTCCAGTTGGTCAAGATCCGAGGTTAGTGACATCAGAATTGCTAAATGGCTTTCTTCTGTCAGCTCAACAAGAAACTAACTGCGAGAAACGTCAAGAGATGAATTTAGATGTTTATATTATGAATGGTTATCAAATTTCACTCACTGTGTTCACTACAGATAGGTCAGAACAAGTGCTAATCAAAGCTTGTAAACAGATTAATCTTCCACAAGAATATGTCCATTATTTTTCACTGTGTCTCATTAAGAAGGAAGATAATGGAGACATCAACATTTTACGTAAACTACAAGATTTTGAATCACCATACATATCGCATAAATCCATCCAAGAAACGAATAAAGTAGTATTAAGAAAAAGGTAAGTGTTTTTGAGGTTATATCCTATCTCACGCCAGCGTACATTGCTTTATTTGACCCAGATTTGGCTATTTTTAAAAATATATCACATATTTTCTCTCGTATTTTCTATAAAATTTATTGAACACCGTGAAAACAATATTAATGAAAAAAGTATTTGATTTGTTTTTAACACATTATATGTGCAATATTGTTCGCAAAAATTGTTTGTTGCTAAAGCATTAAGTATTTTATATAAATGCAGCAATTATTCTAATAATAGTGAACAAAGTTAGGTTGTAGTAGTCGATTATGATGATAAACTTGATATTTTAACTTTTATTGATGCAATGCATTCCACTGTAATTAATTGGGATGCTAATTCTTATCTGGATGCAAATATTAATTCATTCATTACCAGTACACAAAATTTAATAAAGTTGCTCTTAACTACCAAATGAGTAAAATAAATATTTTTTTGTTTACTTTCACAAAAAAAAAACTTTTTATAGATGAAACTTTGACATTTTATGTTTCGCACGACAATAAAGACAAACAATAATATTACTTTCCTAAAACTAATGTATCAGTTTATACATATACCGGGTCTCTACTTTTTTATGGACCATAGGAAATACAATGGTCAAATTTTCATATGACTGTGATTTCTGCCCTATTAATTTTAGAACAAAAGTGTAAATATAAAAAATGTTCATCAGCTTTTCTTTGAGCAAATGTTACCTAATTATTTTATGGGAAAATATTTCAAATAAAAGTTATAGAGATTTAAATTATGCATATTTAAATTATGCATCTAAATCATGTAAAACTATTATTTTTAGCTCTTCATATAAACGTCAAAATTAATTATAAAGTAACAGTTATTTTTACCTGTTAATTAGAACGAAATTTAGATTACAGTAGTAAATTAAAACAAATATAAAAAGGTAAACATCTTTAGTTTTATTTGATAGTTAAAAATCTTTTCACGTGATTTAGATGTAGAATTTAAATCCCTATAACTTTTATTTGAAGTGTTTTTGTATAAAATAATTAGGTCACGTTTATGCAAAGAAAAAGTGATTTCCATTGTTAAATACATATGGCACACTTTTCGATTTACATCCTGTACTACTTCTGTTAGAAATTACTTTTTTGTTCAAATATACCGCGTCTTCTTTTAACACAAGATCATGCACAACTATAAAATCAAAAATGCATGCACTGCTTGATTCATAAATTACCACATAATTTCAAACAAATGTTGCAGCTTTTACTCAACAGATGACAATAGTATTAAAATGAAATAATTGTAGGAATATATTTCTTTTGTATTATAATACGTAAATTGTAAATGTTATTTGAGTGGAGAATAAAATTACGTATTAATAAAGTAAGGTGCAATAATTACAAAATACATTTATTTCATAACTAGTTCAGAGTTAGTTCAGATCAGTACTTGCGCGGCAGTTCAAAAGAAAAAAATTAAAATACTTTATAATAGATCAACTAGAAATATTTAATTCAGAAAATAATATAGTAATTCGTATATTTTTTAAATACTCACACATACGATGGAAAAAGCAAAACGAAGTATTATTGAAAATATATTTTATTGATGGGCAGCCTGTACATAATATATGTAACTTCAATTCTAAATATCCTCTATTCTCATCGCATTTTAATGGCACAAAATTGGCCCCTGTGGCGCACTCTCCACGCCAGCAATTAGTGCCCGTGAGGTGAAGCTTGGTAAGCGCCCGCACGGTACAAATATTCCATCATTACCGATATCTGTGTATGAAGCAGATTGGCACACCCAGCAATGAGTAATATGCCGTGATGAAATATTTATTTTATTTATTTTATTTCTCTCTTCTCTGTACAAAAATCAATAATAAGAAGTTATATCAATTACTAGTTACACTTGTATTTTTCTTGTTCCATTTGAACATATAATCTAAATAGGGTTAACAGTTGGCATTGAAATTTAGCCAGAGATTATTATAATATAATACCGGGTGTCTAATTGAAATCTGTTATATGGGGAATATAATTTTTTATTTTTATTTTACTGAGTTAGGTACCTATTAATTTTAGACAAGAATGTTTCAAATAAAAGGTCATAAAGGCAGCCCGTTTTTCTAGGCGTATCATTGGGATCTCGGAAACCTATAAGAGATACAAAGTCTGTTAAATTAGAGCAAAGTTGTCCCATTAGTAAACCATTTTAAAGATGTTTTGTGTTTTTCCCGAAAAAATCATAGGTCACTAGATAAATGCAAAAAATCTTATTTTACTGATTTTTATTTTTACAACTATCTTCTAAATACGAAATAATATGGATTTTTTTATCACTGTTATATTTCAAGTATCATGTCAAAATAATGATTTTTATATGGGCACTGTATTAGAAAATTACACCATTGAAAAGAATTTTTTGTAGCTTTCCAACGATGTATAATTTGCTTATGTTAATTTGTTTCAAACAGCAAAAATGCAATAATTATTAATTTTATAGAAAATATAAAAGTGTGTAAAGAAGTGCATACCAAAATTTCATATTATTTCATATTTAGCAGATTTAACCGACTTTGTATCTCTTTACCCTGGCTCCACACATGCGTAGATTAGAATTACCAGACGTCCTCTTTTCACCGGACATGTCCTCTTTTTTGGCGTAAAGGTCCGGGTCCGGTATCTTTTTTCGTTTTCAATGCTTTTGTCCTCTTTTTTTTCAAATCCAAAATATATTATATATTAAATTTTATAATGTTTGACGTACATATATAAAAATATGTGAGTTATTTTTTTGCTATACCTGGTCACAACGCTAATAATTGAAAGGTTCTTTTCACTAATGAATACTCAGTGGACAGATGAAAGAAATAGATCAAAATAGTTAAGTATATTAATAATTCAATTTAATTTTAAACAATTTTCATGCAAAGATTTTTATATTTTTTTATTGGTTTATAAGACAATTCTAAAACAAATTGGGGAATCTTAAACTTAAAAGTATCGGAATATGTATCTTATTCATTCCCCATTGAACGGCTTTAATGTCATTATATATCAAATAGTTATGATTTTTTTTTAGTGTTAATCAGTTATGATATTTTAAACAAAATATGATTTCTGCATGTTATTTAATTAATCAGTAAAAGTATTTTCTTCCTAGATCTGTTTTGTAATTGCACCTATCTAAGTATATATTTATGCCAATATCTATAGGATTTGTGCTAATAAAGTTGCATAAAATTCGACCACGCCCCTTTTTCTGAAAAAAAAAATCGCCCCCGGCGGTTTGGGCTTCGCTTCACTTAGCGTCCTCTTTTTCAACTGTACAATTCTGGTAACCCTAGCGTAGATGGATATTCGTTAATGGGGATTTTACTCAGTGTTCCCAGGTCAGTTTCATGGTCAGGCAGTAGATTTTCGTAGAAACAACAGTAGAATCAGAAAATAATAATATTTATCAAATAAAAAGTGAAAAACATGGTTTTTAATATTTATTTTTATTCTCATAAATATTTTTTTGTAAACATAAGTAACTTTAAAATTATTTTATTGCAAACTTTACATAAAACCCCCTCTTCAGATCTCCCTTTAGTAAGCCAACTTTTAAAATTTTCGTCTTCCCATTCTGACTTGTATTTTTGTTTGTATTTACTTTTTTTGGAACAGATGGGCCTTCTTTGCCGGAATCATAGTCTGAATTATTTGAGGAACTAAATAAGACAGAATATAATAAATAAGATAATAAATTATACATGAAAAAACATACCTCATTATTCAACTAGAACAACAAGAAAAAATATATGAACCACACTAGCCCAAACTTTAAAACTACTAAATAACGCCGAACGTGACACACATAGAAATGACTCAGAATGACGTTCAAATAAAATAATTCAATGGTTAAATTGAGGGATGTAGAAACAAAGGTAACAATATCCACTTTGACAAGTTTTGAATAAACAAGAAAAAACGATTTTTGTTAGTTTAAGTTATATCTTTTTGTTGAAAATTTACTAATGACACCATGAAAGCATTAAAATTATATATTTTAATTATTTTGCGTGGAAAAGTTAATAATATGAAAGATATTTAAATAAAAAGTTTGGAGATTGTTACTTTTGTTTCTGAACCTTGGATATTGTTACTTTTGTTTCGGAATAAAGGAGATATGGTTCGAAATAAAGAATTGTCATTTTAAATCAATTGTATTTTTATATACTTTAAATTACAAAAACATTCAAATAAATTGGCAGTTAAACACATAAATCAACAATTTTATCTACCCGTTGACAAATTATATCATCTCGGTCTCCTTCTATTAGATTTTGGTTCGAATTTAAAACATCGCAATAATATTTAAGATCCGGTTTTTCTTTCCAATCGTCGCCGTAATGTTTTTGTAGCAAAGATTCTACATCTTTTAATTTTGCTGTCTTTATAATACATTTATTAATTTTAATAATATTTGGTTTAATCATATTGACAGTTTTAAATTTTTTAGTTATGCATTTTGGCTCCCAAATTTGAAAATTATAGTGAGGCTCCCCGCGTATATTTATTATTAATCAAAAACTTTCAATGTATTAACAATTCGGCAGTAAACATCAAACAGAATATAAAAGCAACTAAACAGACATCATCTGAACGCAAATCTTTCATGTGATTGGTTGAAATGGAGATTGTTATTTTTGTTAGAAATTGATATTTGGAGATTGTGATGTTTGTTACTGACACCGATTTTTCAGCATGAATTTGAGTGGGATATTGTGATTTTAGTTAAGGAAACTTATTTTAAGGTTGTAGAGCATGAGCAGACGATTACAATGATGTGCATAACTCATTTTCATGAAAATATGGAGATTGTTACGTTTGTTTCTACACCCCTCAATTAGGGAAAGGGAGGAGAAACCCTGAACAGAGAGCGATTAAAAATACACTACTCGTTGAACTCGACGCGTCATCTTTTAGAATTGCCTGTTCAAGGCAGTGTTCAACTAACGCCACTAACTTCATCTATTATTATCTATAATATTTATTTTTTAAGATTATATTTTTAAGTACATTGTGGGTTATATTTTCACCTTTTTCCCGAAGTCTCGAACTAAAATTAACAGTAGAATTTACACTTCAGGCAATAGAACAGTAGCTAAAGATCCAAAACAGTAGATCTACTACAAAAACAGTAGACCTGGCAACACTGATTTTACTGTTGCCATCTACTGAGTTTTGAAATAACCTCTTAGAGAAAGACGACAAGCTCGAAGAAAGAGACAGTCAAGCACTATCATGACCTCTTAGATCGATTTTAAATAAAACAATATTAAAGTAGTCTTGGTCTTGGAGAGATTGACGTTTATCATCAGCTGACAGCTGATAAATATGTAACTATGGACCTACTACATTTTAATGACTGTGGCGTCATATGAGATATGCCCTCTAGTGGATTTTTTCTAAATCATTGGGTGGGTGACACCATGTTGCCAAATAACGAGAATGAAATAAAATAAATTTATATTTGTTAAAAATTATGAAGAAAACAACAAATTAAATATTTTTTCTGTTACAAACAAAAATATATCTAATAAAAAAATACATATATGTTATGTAAAATTTATGTTTCACCAGAGATTGTAATGTCGGTGTTTCGATTGTTTTGGTACACGGAACAAAACAATTTTGGTATCATAATAAACATAATAGGTAAGCAAGTTTGAAGTACAAATATGCAGTAACATAACAGAATAAGAAAACAATTTAACCCACACAATTGTATCGTTTTCTTCTAATATTTTTATATTGTGGACATAACCTTTTTTAGGGTCTGCATAATTTGCAGAATAAGTCCGTTCTGCAGATTGATCAACATTTTGCAGAATGACAGTAAAATGATTCTGATTCTGCAGAATGGGGGATATATAATTATTACGACAATCTAGAGTAGTTGTTTATTATCACATGTGCCTTCTAAATAAAGTAATTTCATACATTTCCATTTTCAACCCCTAAATACGTTTTTCTGCAGAATAGACTGATTCTGCAGAATGGCGGATATATAAATATCATGACAATCTAGAATGGCTGTTTATTACTACATGAGCTTTCTAAATAAAGTAGTATCATACATTTCCATTTTCAACCCCTAAATACGTTGTTCTGCAGACTGATTCTGCAGAACAACGTATTTAGGGGATGAAAATGGAAATGTATGAAATTACGTAATGTATGTCATAGTAAACAAGAAATTGAGCTGCGGTTGAATAATTTCTCTACTGGAGCATCATTCTGCAAATTTAGTTCGTTCTGCAGAATAGGCCTGTTCTGCAAATTATCTTTACCCCCTTTTTTATAAAACTTATATCCTCTTTCTGAATTCCATCTGTTCCTTATCTATTTTTAAAGCATAATAATAATAATAACTTTATTTGTACTACAAGCAGAGCTTATTACAAAGAGGGTTGGTACAATTTTATGGTTTGTGTTTAATTTTGTAAATCGTATAAAGTGTTAGTAAAATAGATAATTCATATATCACAATATAAGTACAGTTGAAAGACATAAATATGTAATTTTAAGATAAGTAGATGTATACTATTAAGTGTATTTTAAAATTATACTTAAAATAATAAATATAAGAGCACACTGGTTCACATTCACATTTGTAGACTAGTAACAGACAAATAATGTTGCGTGGTTAATATTATACGTACGCAAAGTGTAACTGAAGTTTTCGAGATTTTAGTACATTTAAAATTGATAAATAACATACGTTTTAAAATACATAAATATAATAAATAAGTTATAAAATACGATGTGATTGTAGTGTAAGAAACAATCATAATATAATAAATACTTAAGAAATATAACGAACATAATTAAAATTATGTAATTACAACAAATAGAATGAAATTTGGTACGATTACGGTTGTACAGAAAAAATAGAAAACTAAATAAATGCCTCTGGATTGAATAAACAATATTGAAATTAAAATACATGAATGAGATGAATAAAGTATGGTGTGGTTGTAGTGTTACTTTCAACGTTTTAACATAACGTAACACTAATACCTTTTAAATTAACATAGAAGAGATGGTTTTAAGAAAATAAATACATACATATGGTATAAAATGAACAGCATTAAAATGGGTAGATCAACATAGTTAATGCACTGATGCTTTATTCTGGGATTTGCACAGTTTATAATAGTTTTAATTTTAAGGTTTTTTTAAAAAAAAATCCTTTTTTTTTGCTCACACACTGTCAGAGATATCGGTATAACAGGCCGTCCGCGAAATGTCACTATAAAACTCACGTTCACTGCTTTTACACAAAGTTTTTAAATTTATTTTATTTTATTGATTTAAGTATTGATTGAATTAACAACACTATTAACGATTGAACGGCCCATCCACGAAAATATTCACTAAACTGTGCACTTTTAGTTATTTTCTATGAAGTTTTTTATTTTTAGTGATGTCACTATGTAGTTAAAGATGTTATATATTTTTCTTCTGTAAGGTCTGCTAACAAATTTTTGATGTTATCTTCATTTTGATTTCGGCTGGATTGTCCTAAAAATTACTTCTTATTGGCTCAAATATAGGGCACTGAAATAGAAAGTGATTCAATGAATCCTCTTCGTATCTATTGCATAGTGTGCAGATTACGTCAGCTGGAAATTTTTATATACTGCCATTTTGATATAATTGGGAGTTGCTTTTCTTTGCGATACGTAATTGACTTACTATTCGTAGTACTCGGAGTGGGATGCTCCATGCTCATGCTAGATAGTGCTGAGTAGTCACGCCAAGATACGTGTGTGAATTAGTAAATTTTATGTCCTTTCCTTGGCATCTGTAGGTTCTGTTTCGTTTAGGAGGTCTTCCATTATGAAAGTGCATAACTTGAGTTTTTTCTGCACTAATTTGTAACTCCCATGTATTGCAATAGTTTTCTAGTGCATTTAGTTTTCTTTGTATGTCTATTTCAGAACGTGCTACAAGAACTATGTCACCCGCATATTGTAAGCTCATGATGTTTGTATTTGGAGTTATGTATATTCCTTCGAAGTTTTGCTTTCTGTAGTATATTTCCAAGTCAGGGATTATAGAATGCAAACAGAAGAGGACTTGTGCATTCCCCTTGGCGGACACCTTTTGTATTTTGGATTGATTTACTTAGATGGGTATTTACTGAAATTTGTAGGCTGGGGTCTCTGTAAATATTCTGTAAAAGTCTAATGATTTTTCCATTGACACCAATTTCATAGGCCTTGTTCCATAATTTCACGTGTGGTACAGAGTCAAATGCCTTTTTAAAGTCAATGAACATTGCGTATATCCCATCTTTATTTGTTAGCATGCGACTTTTTATTATTGTGTTCATAATGAATAAATTATCTATGCACGACCGTTGTTTCCTAAAGCCAGATTGTGCTTCTGGCAGTATCTTGTGGTTTCAATCCAAGTTTGTAACCTATTATTTACTATAAACGTTAGTAATTTCGTAATAGTGTTTACTAGTGCTATACCCCTGTAGTTATTAGGGTCTTCTTTATTACCTTTTTTATGTAGGAGTGTAAGATTAATTGTTTTCAGAACTGTAGGCAGATCTTCATCGTTTAGAAAATGGTTTAAAAGATTTTTTAAGTAAATTTTGCATGTTTCTGGAAGGTATTTTAACTGTTCGTTAGTTATTCCATCACAGCCAGGGCTTCTAATTTTTAATTTTGTAGTGCAAATTTATTTCGAAGAGAACAATTTCACCATCAAGATATGGGTGATGAACATCTATTATATATATATTGTTGTATTGATTGTTACATTTGTATGAAACCATTCTTCATAAAAAAAATTCATTCTTCAATACTGATTGGGTTTACATTGTAATGCTTTTACCGTTTTCCAAAATTGTTGTTGATCCTTTATGTTTAAAGTTTATTTTTGATCCCTTCTTTTTGTTTTTTCTTCTCTTCGCCGATTTGAGTTTTGTATTTTTTCTCATTTCTGTGTATTTCTGAATATTGTCAGTGTTGAAGTTGTTGGCTTTCAGGCTCGGAGTCATCTTCTGGTGGCTTTCTTAAGGTCGATTAAGGGTTGATTAAACCAAGGCTTATTTGTTTTTTGTGTATTTGGGACCTTAACTGTTATTCTTTTAGCGACATTTCTTTTTAAACATATGTCGTTCATTGCTGTCCGTAGATTGTAATACATGTTTTCTGCACATTCATTCATAATGTCTATATCGGAGAAATAACTTTCCATTGCTGCTGTATATTGCAATATATTGTCACTGTCCCACGTGAGCTTTATTTTTCTGTAGTAGTAGTAGTTTCTGAATCTTGTTCTGCACATATTTCTACTAATAGTGTTAACGAGATCATCATGTGGTCTGACAACACTATTTCTGTAACAACAGAAAATTCCAGGATCAATTTCAAAGAGTTCAAGTCGATCCAGATATGATCAATTATACTTTTTCCATTTTTACTAATGTATGTAAAATTAGCTGTAGTGTGTTTGGACGATCTGCCGTTTATCAGGAGAAGATTTTCGCCTTCCATGACTTCTAATAGATCTTTACATTTTTTTTGTTTATGACAGTGTTCATTGTTGTTCTAGTACCTGTAAGATTACAGTTTAAAAATAAAAGATCATCAGCTTGATTTAGAGATCCAACTCTGCCGTTAAAGTCACCTCCAATTATTACCGAGTGATTAGAAAAATTTTCTATCATAATTTTCTTTAAATCAAATTCAAAATTTGCTTTGCAAGTAACTTGCAAATAATTCTAAAATTGTGTTATAGTCGTAACTAGGGGAAAATATACTACGGCAAGAATAATATTATTGGTTTTTTATTTTTAATTCTGCAAACATCCAGTTTTGTTCAGAAGAAATGATTTTAAATTCATTTATGTTGGATTTGACAAAGATTAGCAGTCCATCGATAGCTCTTCCTGTTCTTTTTTCTTTAACTGCTTCTCGTTGATATAAATAGTAATTTTTTAAAAAGTGTGGAGATTCTTTAATTTTAAATTGTGCCCAAGTTTCATTTAAACATATTATTTCATGTTCAGTGAGTATATGCTCTTCAAATATGATTATCTTAAATATATTGCCATAACCTTGAATGTTCTAATACATTACTTTTGCTCTGTTTTGGAGTTTTGATTGACAAGTTTTTTGACTGCGTATTTCGACGGGTCATTCTGGTCACGTGGTTATCGAGTGGCCTTTTAGTGGGATTTTTTTCATTTTTGGCATTCACAGTATTATTGGCTATAAGTTTTTCAGATTTGGGAGTGTCCAGATAGTTTTTCTCTACGATATTTTTTATTTCTGAATGCTGAGCAGAGTTTTCTGAATTTTTGCTTTTATTTATTGAATTACTAGTAGATGCCCCGTTGTTTTCGAGCAGTACCATATTTGTAATTAAAAAATTATTTTCAGTCATCTATGTACTTCTTTAGGTGTTCCTAATTCTATCTCCTCAAATAATCCACTTCTGATGTTTATTTCTTGCAATGATATAGACTTCCTCCTGGTTGATGGGATATTATGGTCTTCTTGTATATCATTCTCTTGAAGATCTTCTACAGAAAATATATTGCCGTTGGTAACTAATTTGTCGTACTTTAGTCGTGGTTTTAAGCCCTCTTTCTTGACTTTTAGTAATTGCGGTTTCAAATTTACCTTGCTTCCACTACGCTAGCGATATAGTCATCTTCTATATAAATTCCTGTTCCTTTTAAATGCTTTGCCTATTTTTATAGTATTCATCGCATTTACTATACCTAAATTTACAGTTTTTTTAAAAAATTGTTGTACATGTATTTGGTGACATTTGAAATTTAAATGTTATACACCATATCACCCACCTGCGCTAAAAGTCAACTGCGCACTATGCCCATCTCACTTTTATTAATATCTCTCTTTTAATGTAATAGGTCCATTAAACTTCATGTAAATACAACACAAAAGTTACGACTGAAAATAAAATATGGAGGTATATGAATAAATTAATGTCTATGCAGGTGTTTCCTTTAAAACAACCATCGCTTTTTTGGGCGAACTAATGACTTTAGAGAAAAATTATTTATACAAAAAATAATCAAGAATAGGGGGTTAATTTATCAATAATAACAAACTGAAAATTCAACCAGTGGTTCTCAAACGGTAGAACAAAATTATATATTTTTAAATGGTACCCTATATATTTTTTAGCCCACTAGATAGAGATTTTTTTCTGATTTGAACGATATAAATATTGTATAGGCATGTATGACAATTATTTCGAGAAAAATGGTATTAAAAATTAAAAATAATATTACAATATTGCAATAGGCTATGCTATAGACAGGTGTGTTACCTAGGTTACACTAGTAAAGCTATTTTTTATTACATTAATTCTCTATATAATGGGCTAAAAAAACATATAGGGTACCATTTAAAAATATATATTTTTGTTCTACCGTTAGAGAACCACTGCATGAATATTCGGTTTGTTATTACTGACAAATTAGCCCTTTATTTTTGATCATTTTTTGTATATAACATTTTTCTCTAAAACCATTAGTTCGCCCAAAAAAGCGGTGGTTATGTTAAAGGAAACACCTGTATTAGATTAATATTTTATAATAGGGTATTCTCTCATGATCACAAATATTAAAAATATATTAAAAATATTAAAGTTGATCGGTAAACAAGAGGAAAAACAAATTAATTGTTCCAAAAGATATAAAGCATTTAAATTTTGCTGATGTACTATTTGTACTACCAATGGGATACTAGTTGAAATCCCTATTCCATGTTCAAGTTTGATAAGAGGCCGAATCTTAAGTACGCACATACTCGGGTCTACTTCGGATCGTTCGGGAGTATTCGTGTACAGCTGTCTTAACGAGTACATACCGGAACTCAGAAGTCTTATAAATTCAATTTTTTATAAGTTCGAAAACGACGACAGCCGAACATGCTTCGTTTTCTATCGTAGAAAGTTTTGAAATCCGTATTACTCAACTAAAATTTTGTGACATGACTATTGTTGAACGTGAACGTCATTTAAAATTGTTTTGTGAAATAAATTACAAAATATTTAATATGTTTCATATAATGAACACATTATAAAAATTATTAAATGCCGTAAGTAAGAAGGTGCATATTGAAATAGGATATAATTTGTAAAAATTAACTATCTTTTATATTAGGTTTTTTGACATTTTAACAATATTTTAAGAAGAATAATAAAAAAATGAAGGATATATTATAATAATAACAATCACAGTAAACAAATAACAGTGGCATATTGCAAGTGTACAGCCACAAGTTTCTGATGTTTTGATTTTAGCACATTGGAGAAATGAACATAAGAGGTTACTATCGACACCAGGTATTTCGCATTTTAGCATAATGTGTTTTCTAAAATTAATGAGCTACTATACCGCAAAACGAGTACAAAACCTGTAACATTGTATGTAATCATCTACAATTGATCTACTGCAAGCAGAAACTCAAGGTATTTTACACACTGATAACACTATAAGAAAAGGAAATATCAGATGGTTTTGTTCCAGTTCTGCAGTATTCTTACCAATACACTGTATCTCCTGCTCCTATTGCTAAAATTTAAGCTAATGATGTGTTAGTCACTATTTAAAAACGAAAATTTTATTCAAATTTATATATTATTGAATGATTCTGATTATACAAAAATTATTTTTTTTTACCAATTTTTGGTAGTACGTACATTTGCAAACGCACAGACCCGTGGAGAGGTGTTACGGCCCCTGAGGTAAAATCAAACTAGCGGCCCCCCCTCAATGCTGGGACAAAGAAAAGAGTACTATACTTTTTAATTTGTAAAATATTATTAATGTGGATAAATTTATAAAGTAATAAATATATTATAATATACAAATATTATTATATTATATATACAAATTATAAACATAGGTAAATGGCGGGAGGTACTGTGTTGGCCACATCAGATTTTTTACATGTTACTTGGTCTGACAAGTTATACATGACGTTCATTTTTTAAAATACTTCGAACAAAATTCAATTTTACCACGTCTTTAAATTAGGTTTACTCGGGCATCAAAAGCGAAAATTTGAGATTTTTTATATCCAAAAATTCAGAATTTTATTCTCTAAACCTTTATCTTTACATAATGTTTTATGGGACATATAATATTATTCGAAAAAAACTGTTTTCCTATGTTAAACGCCTATGCCACGGTTTCTCTAGTTTATCCTGTATACGAATAAAGAAACTCCAAATTAGTGTTTATTATTTTGTTTGAATACTTGTTCTAGATATAGATATTTTTAACCATGATTTATTATTCAACAATTCTTTATGTTCTCCCATTAATTGCTCACATTCGTGTCTTTTTGGGGCTTTTTATTTTTAATGTGGTTTTTAAAATATTCTTCAACAACACGCTTCTGATTAACTGTCCATGGCACAAGTATTTTCTTACGTTTAACAGAATGTCTATTTATTTCTAATATCCTATACTTAATATAAATAGGTACTCTTTATAGAGGTGATGTTCAGAACTGCCGAACATGTAAAATCATTCATTCGTAATTTCCTGGTTCCGCAAATACTTTAAGTAAAAAAGCTACAAATAAAAGTTGTGAGCATAAAATTGATTTTGTATACTTTAGTATTATTTATTTGCATTAGTAATTGTTCACTTTAACAGAAATAACTAATAATAATAAAAATTAAGCTAACTTCATAGATAAACCACTAAACATTTCTTAATTTAAATGTTTCAACTCTATGGCTATCGCTATGTTTGGGGTGATTTTCAATATTTTTTATATGTACTTTTATCGTTACAAAGCATACAAAAATAATTATTCGTTTAGGTGCAAAGTTTTAAGCTATACAACTTTTATTTGAAGCAATTTTACCTAAAATAATTATAGAATCCAGAAATTACGAATATATGATTTTACATGTTAAAGTCCTATGTTTAGGAGTGCCAGTCATCAGGGTGGTATATGTTTTAAATTAACGATATCTTGAGAAATGAGAAAAATATTTACAAAAAAACAATTACTAGGCATATTCCTTAATATGTTCATAGGTCTTATGATTTTATTTAAAAAAAATATATATATTCGCTTGTAATGTGCTGCATTACTTTTTTATGTTACTCTATTTTCATGTGATTTATCGGAACTTTATCCTTACATGCTCGATATCTGCCGGGAAAGTTGTAGAGTAAATCGTGTTTAAAAATTAACTCTCAACCATAACTGCGCAGTTTTCGACGGAAACATGTGGGATTCACACAGAAAAAAACACAATTCCCCTATTTAACACAGTTTCGCCAAGTAAGTGACTTACTTCAAGATATGTAAGTTCGTAAGAAAATTCAAAATCTGATCCACAGTTTTCAAAGTTCTAAAATTTAATAATAAGTACTGTAATGGAACATAAAACACTTTTCGTTATTACGAGTTAGTAATTATTTACACAAATTTCTTGTCATTATTAAAATTGTAATAAACAACACAGATTCGTATCTATGGCAAAACACAAGTAAAATGAAAACTGCCTCGACGTGCAATGTTGCCATATGCCCGGGTGTCTTTTTGACACGAAAAGAAATATGTACGAAAAATATACAATTCCTATACACTAGCGATAGTAGCGCACCAACTGGTAATTGTTGAAACTAGCAATATTCACATATTTTCACTTCGCATACAATTTTAGACCCCCCTGAAATTTTGTCACTAACATCCAGAGGGTGAAAGCTATGTGAAATACTACATGAGCAATTTGACACCCGGTATACGGGTGCCATATTACAGTGGGTTCCAAATTATCCGTAATTTGTCAATGTATGGGTGCCAAAATGATAGTGGGATTTATATATATATATATATATATATATATATATATATATATATATATATATATATATATACCGTGTGTCCCAAACAAACCTTGACATAGGCGGTTAACATGGGAAAACAGTTTTTTGCAAATAAGCAGAAAATTAAGCCATGCTATTGAACATGATAATAGTACATTACCTCCTGTACGTTATTTAATACTAATTACTACATTATCAGTGCATAAATTAAAGAAATTTATAAATAACTGTCAATCAATATTTGTTTCAATATTTTATTATGTAATAAAAAATATTTGCAATTGTCTTGTGGCTGAATGGTTAGCGTGTCTGCCTATGGAATGAAAGGTTTTTTACAGGTTGGGGTTCGAGTCTCCATCAAGCTAAACTTTTATTTTTTATTTATAAATTAATTACGAATTGTAATATATTTTTTAAAATATTCACTCGATCGTTAGCGTTTAAGAAATTCATTTTGACACGAATATTTGATATAAACAAAACAAAAAACCAAACAATAAACATATTGTTGACACGAAAAGAAAAATACTTTAAATATTTTTTTATAGAAAAAGCTTATTCCTAAATTATTGTAATTGGAAATAGAAGATAGATATTGAAATGCATAACAATATTTTATAAATAAAAATTGGTTTTAACAATGACAAAAATTGATTACAACAATCAAAATATGGATTTAATAAAAATGCATAATTCTTTCTTTTGATCTTAATAATACATGATAACAACACAATGAATATGTGTATGTTTTGTATTTTTACCGTATTTATAAAGGAAAAGTGGTATAGTTTAAAATCTTGCTTTTGACGGTTACTACTTCCATTGAAATTACTATTATATCGTGATAGAAACTTATTTGTAATTATTTAATTAATTCATCCATATTATCTCATAATATCTTAAATATAATTTGTAATTAATACATAAATAAAAAATAAAATGAAAAGTTTAGCTTGATGGAGGTTTGAACCTTAACATACAAAAGTTGCATTATTCCACGGGCAGCCAATCATTCAGCTACAATAACATTTGAAAATATTTTGATATTACAGGATAAAATATTGAAACAAATATTTATTGACATTCATTTATAAATTTCTTTAATTTATGCAATGATAATAAAGTAATTAGTATTAAATAACGTACAGGAGGTAATGTACTATTATCATATTAAATAGCATGGCTTAATTTTCTGCCGGACACTTTTTATTTACAAAAAACTATTTTCCCATGTTAAACGCCTATGTCAAGGATTGCGTGGGACACACGGTATATATATATATATAAAGATTTTAGTAAATTACATATTTTTGATGTATTTATTTTCAAAGATATAACCAACTCATTTATATACTTCACAACTTAATATAAAAATTTTGAATTCATATTTGTATTGAAATAATATGTAATTACATTTTAATAATAAATTAAAACAATAGAATCTACTGCCCAGTCTTATATGGTTTAAATAAAAGTATAGTTAACTTAACCATCATTATTAAAGATGGAAATGATGAAATTACTGGATTGCAGTCAAAAAAAAATATTTAAAATTCGGCCTCTACCGGTTTCGGCATCTCCTATGCCTTCTTCAGGAGGTGAAAATTATTTTCTTTGCTTATACACATTAAAAAAAAATTAACAAAAAATATAACAACACACGTAGGACGTCAAAACAGTTAAAAAAAAAATATAATAAATAACATTTTTTTTTTTTAAGGGTGCCGGAAATTTCATATATATATATATATATATATATATATTTATTTTACTTTTACAATATTGACGACTATTTGAGTGTTTTATTATATTTATGTATTTATTTTCTTAACTGTTTATTTAATTATTTTTTAACTGTTTTGACGTCCTACGTGTGTTGTTATGTTTTTTGTTAAAAAAATTGTGTTCTTTTAATGTGTATATGCAAACATAAAATAATTTTCACCTCCTGAAGAAGGCATAGGAGATGCCGAAACCGGTAGAGGCCGAATTTTAAATAATTTTTTTTTGACTGCAATCCAGTAATTTCATCATTTTCATATACCCATCCAGTCAAGAAGCTTCATCATCCATTATTAAAGATATTCAAAATTCAAAGCATATGTATACGCGCGGTTTCCACCTATGTTTGTGCAATTAGTTAATAAATGAACCTGCACGTTTTTAATTGATTAGTATTTTACCACTTATATGTTAAATTTTATTCTAGAAAATAGAAAGAGACATTAAGCGGAAAGCCTTTAGAAAATCAATGAAAATAGCATATGAATATTTCTAGTGTTAAGAGTGCATGATCGAATTCCTTCTTGACAAATGGTATACAATTTGAAATTATAATTAAAAACTTAGAGCTCACTGCTTAGTCTTATATGGACGAAAATAAAGAAATAGTAAATCATTTTGTTTATCAAACAAAGCATACACATAAATTTGATTTACTCAGAGTTTGCATCTATCATTTCTTTAATTGGTTAATAAACGAACCTGTTATTTAATTAGTTGTTAGTATTTGCTTGAAAACTTTTATACAAAGTATTTATTATTGTATTGTACAATATGAACTATTTAAGATACGAGTATACACACATTTAATATCACTCTCACAGCAAGGTATATAAATACTTAATGATAAACTTTAAATAAACATGTATTTGTATATTTGTACGTGTATTTATGAGTTTTGCAATATTTTATTCATTTAACCTAAAAAAAAGTTAATAGGTCTTATATTTATATATGTACCGCAAATATTTGACTGTTTTATCATTTTATTTATTATTGAATACATACATACATAAAATCACGCGTGTCCCACTTAGTGGGTTCGCACAAACCCGATAACAATAAGAACAACATCAACATTATTGAATACTATATTACATTTTCATTCAATTCCAAAAGTATTTAAAATGTAATTATTTTTAAGTATCTGACAGATCGCTAGATAAATTTCTTTTGAGGCAAAAAATATCTATTGTTAAGCAATATGCCATCATCTTGTGATAAAATAATGAACTACATGTCATCTTGTTATTAATGTATGTAATATAAATTTATTAAATACTACGTACAAAAACGTATTCGTGTATCTAAATCGACATACAGGTGGCGTTCGAAATCCGTTACATAGGCGTTTAACATGGGAAATTAAAATCTTTTGAATATTTGCTTCCCATTCAAACTGAAAAACTTTGTACATGTACACATGTTCATGAATACCTATTGCTATTTTAATATAACCAATTTTATCTGATTCTATTACATAAATATGAAGAAAAAAAATCAGTAGATTTGAACCCATCACCCTTAAGGGTCTCGACTCCGCGTGGCTCGACATGGAATCTGTTTATCTGAATGAGAAGTGTGGCGCGGTGCGGAGATGTTTAGTCCAGCCCACTTATAGTTGAACATTTGTATTGAGTTGAGAGATCCAGTGATCCAGAAGAAACGCGTTGGTCAATACAACATTACGTTGAGGCACAGAAAACAGCAAACTTGCTGTTTGTCTGTGGTTGAGGTGTAGTGGCGTGGATATTGAAGAATGAATAGCAACAGATGGGGAGAAATGGATTGCTATCATATTCGGAATTTGGAATTCGGATGGGTGGTATATAATAAAAAATAAATATGAATATTGTATATATAAAACAAAAAAAAACTATCATTTTATTGAAATTAAATTAAAGAAATATACTTAATTATTAATTATTTCAATAACCAATTACATACTAGGTAATTATATAAAATACATAAATCATATTCGGAAAGAAAAAAATCTTTGACAATGGAGATTTCTAGATATAGAAAAAAAGTTTTTAGAGAAGGAAAAATAAAAATTTCCTTATATAAAGAGCAAAATGGCAAAATAATATTCAGCAAGTACATTAAATCGGCAAACGAGCCGCAAAAAATTTCAAACTTATGCCTCAATTTGTTTTCCGCGAAATGGAAGCCGTCTTGTATATCGGGGATCAATGAGCTCAGGAAGAACGCAATCCATATAGAACTTTATTAAATGTTGCTCCATGTTTATTTTCCAAAAGTCTTCATCGTAACCATTTTTTTCCATTGATATACCTTTTGGAGTCCATATTACAAACATGCAATATTTTCTACCAGTAATTCGTAACTGACCCTGGACTTGATAGTAGTATGAATGATTTCGTTTTAAATATAATTTATCATCACGTATTACGCAAAATTTTTTTTTTTTCGAAATATCGCCCTCAATAGGTGAGAAATTTTGTGCTGATGAAGGACATTTAATTTCAATTAATCCCGATTCCCCAATCAAACCATCAGGACTTGCTCCTAAGAAAGGATATTCCTTATCAATGAACAACCCTGTGGATTTTACTTGCAAATTGCTCATTTCTTCAAATTTTTGTCTTGCAATGGGTTCATTTTCTATTCCAAATTTTGTTGCTTCATTTCCAGAAAATGACTTATACAGCATTGATTCTAAAATCGTTTTGCAAGAGGTAGAGCGGCGCATTTTACATATTTTGCCGAAATTAGACGCAGTCAATCTCTTCACTCTCTAAGTTTGCCATACTTGGCTTTGATTTTGCAATACATTATCTTGTAATAATTTTTCCCTGCCCGTACTGCACCTCGCCCGGACTATGGTAACTCATTTTAGCTTCCGTAAAATTCCGTAAAATTGGTTAAGAAATTTTAAATTACATACGTAATTTTAAAGATAGAATAAAATTTCAAAAACGGGCATATAGAAGAAAAGTAATACTATGCTTCTGCGTTCTTATATTTTCTAATAAATATCTATTTCATTAGATATATTATGTTGAATATTGTGTAAAATGTGTTATTTCGTTGTTTTGTAATATTGATTGTAAACATTTTTTCAAATTTTTAACACCGGGTAAGCATAGACCCATTCTTTAAGAAATTATGTTACACAATTTCATTTTTTCAAAATTAATATGTAAGTCATAAAATAAAAACTACGACACCTCTAAACATGCAACATTTTCCTTTGTTTTGAAACCATATATTTCTACCTTATTCTAATATGGAAATATCTGATTAGATTTTGGTGGCAATCGGATAACCGGAAATGGCAGTTTACTTGAAGCTCAAGATAGTTTTTCTTCAAAAAATACCTTTAAATGTAATTTTTTTCTCAATTTGTTATTATAAAAATCTGATGTGACCAACACAGTACCTCCCGCCATTTACCTATGTATATAATTTTTATATTACTTTATAAATTTATCCATACAATATATAAAAAAAGTATTAAAGCAAACTTGTAGAAAATGGAATAATCTTTAAATACGATCCCTATACCTCCCTTACCAAGCGTAGCGGGAGGTAAAAATTAAAGATTATTCCATTTTCTACAAGTTTGCTTTAATACTTTTTCTATATATTGTATGGATAAATTTATAAAGTAATATAAAAATTATATACATAGGTAAATGGCGGGAGGTACTGTATTGGTCACATCAGATTTTTTTCTGGGAGCAGATAATCGTAGTCTGGTTTTCTTTTGCCACGGCGCCAATTTCGAACATCGGGTTATAGGAATATACAGCTAATAGTAACAATTTACTACGAATACAAAATATACCCCGCACCCCGCACTGGCATCGTCCAGGGTTGGAAAACCATCCTCTCTTCTATTCCTCTCTACCCGTACTCCACCGCGCCTTGACTAGGGCAACTCATTTCAGCTTCCGTAAAATTCCGTAAAATTGGTTAAGAAATTTTAAATTACATACGTAATTTTAAAGATAGAATAAAATTTCAAAAACGGGCATATAGAAGAAAAGTAATACTATGCTTCTGCGTTCTTATATTTTCTAATAAATATCTATTTCATTAGATATATTATGTTGAATATTGTGTAAAATGTGTTATTTCGTTGTTTTGTAATATTGATTGTAAACATTTTTTCAAATTTTTAACACCGGGTAAGCATAGACCCATTCTTTAAGAAATTATGTTACACAATTTCATTTTTTCAAAATTAATATGTAAGTCATAAAATAAAAACTACGACACCTCTAAACATGCAACATTTTCCTTTGTTTTGAAACCATATATTTCTACCTTATTCTAATATGGAAATATCTGATTAGATTTTGGTGGCAATCGGATAACCGGAAATGGCAGTTTACTTGAAGCTCAAGATAGTTTTTCTTCAAAAAATACCTTTAAATGTAATTTTTTTCTCAATTTGTTATTATAAAAATCTGATGTGACCAACACAGTACCTCCCGCCATTTACCTATGTATATAATTTTTATATTACTTTATAAATTTATCCATACAATATATAAAAAAAGTATTAAAGCAAACTTGTAGAAAATGGAATAATCTTTAAATACGATCCCTATACCTCCCTTACCAAGCGTAGCGGGAGGTAAAAATTAAAGATTATTCCATTTTCTACAAGTTTGCTTTAATACTTTTTCTATATATTGTATGGATAAATTTATAAAGTAATATAAAAATTATATACATAGGTAAATGGCGGGAGGTACTGTATTGGTCACATCAGATTTTTTTCTGGGAGCAGATAATCGTAGTCTGGTTTTCTTTTGCCACGGCGCCAATTTCGAACATCGGGTTATAGGAATATACAGCTAATAGTAACAATTTACTACGAATACAAAATATACCCCGCACCCCGCACTGGCATCGTCCAGGGTTGGAAAACCATCCTCTCTTCTATTCCTCTCTACCCGTACTCCACCGCGCCTTGACTAGGGCAACTCATTTCAGCTTCCGTAAAATTCCGTAAAATTGGTTTAGAAATTAGTAAATTACATGCGTAGTTTTAAAGATAGAACAAAATTTCAAAAACAAGCATATAGAAGGAAAGTGATACTATGCTTCTACGTTCTTATATTTTCTAATAAATATTTATTTAATTAGATATATTATGTTGAATATTGTGTAAAATGTGTTTTTTCATTGTTTTGTAATATTGATTATAAACATTTTTTCAAATTTTTAACAACAGGTAAGCGTAGATCCATTCTTTAAGAAATCATGTCGCACAATTTCATTTTTTCAAAATTAATATGTAAGTCAAACTAAAAACTACGACACCTCTAATTACGCAACATTTTGCTTAGGAGACGAGACCCTTAACATAAGAAGCAAAAGCTTTACCACCATGCTACGAAAATACTTTCGAGGTACTTTCTTTTACAGAAGATAACAATTATTACATTAAATTTGCTATAACGTTTTTTAATTTAATTTAATTATTCCTTATTAATTTAAGACAATTAATTATCAGGCAATAAAATTGTTGTCAAGCGCCACAAATATAGTTTGAGAATGTCAAAATGTTTTTGTAAAGGGTTTTTCAATAAAGGCGGGTCGATGTTGAAATGGAATAAAACAAGCTGTTTTTTTTGTTATTGTTATTATTTTTTATTTGAAAGGCCCATGTATGCCATTAAGTATGGAATATAACATCGTTCAAATGTCCGCCGCGGCTTTTCACGGTGGCACGGATCCGAGTGGTCCAATTTTCGATGACTCTGCCACATAGATCCGACTGAATTTGAGCGATAGCATTGGTTATGTTGACTTTAAGGATATCGGTCGATTGCGGCTTATTGGCATAGACCTGCGACTTCAGGAAACCCCACAAGAAAATATCTAGCGGGGTCAAATCGCATGAACTTGGTGCCAATTCACGTTACCTCTACGAGAGATAAGTATACCCTCAAATCGTTCATGCAGAATGTCCATCGTGGTGTCCGCTGTGTGGCACGTAGCGCCGTCCTGCTGGAACCACATGTCGTTGACCTCACCAACGTCGTTTTCAAAAAAGTACGGACCAATGACGCCGCCAGCCCAAGATCCACACCAAACAGTAACTTTTTGTGGATGCATTACCACCTGGTGTGGGTTGGCGTCGTCCCATATACGGCAATTGTGCTTGTTAACATAGACATTCATCCAAAAATGCGCCTCGTCGCTAAAGATGATTTTTCGGCCAAAATTGGGGTCCTCTTCCAAACGCTCCGGAGCCCAGTCAGCGAACAAACGGCGTTGTCTATGGTCATTAACTTTGTGCTCCTGGGTCTGTTGGATCTTGTACGGGTGTAGGCCCAAGTCCCGACGCAAAATTCGCCAAGTTGGAGGCTGCCTCGGGTTCTCCTGCACACTTGCACGGACCGCGACAATGTTCTCGGCCGATCTGGCGTTCCTTTGGCGTACGGGTGTTGGCTGATTGTTTACCAAACCGGCCGTATCAAATTTGGCCATCAAACGTTGGAAAGTCGACTTTGAAGGGCCACCGCGTCAGCCGTAGAATTGGCGCAACGTTTGCACTAACGAACACTCATTTTGATAATAAAGTTTTATCATTTAGACGTGCTGTTCAATCGTGTAACTTGCCATGGTCATTTGGCATTTGTAACAGAATAATAACTACAGATTAGACAGACGCCACCAAAACAACATGGCCGCCACAGGCTGCCAACCCTTTAGTACAAGAATTTTTTTGTAAACAATTAAAAAAGTATATTTCTTTTTATTTTTATTTTAAATTCTCTTGATATTTTGTTTTATGTCAAATATGTTTATATATATATATATATATATATATATATATATATATATATATATATATATATATATATATATATATATATATATTGTATATTACTTTATAATTTATTCATGTATCTCTGATGACGGTTTACTAATAAACCGAAATCGATTAGATATTAAATTAGTGTTTTTTTTTTTTTATTTTATTTTAAAATAGAGGTATAACATCAAGAGAATTTAAAATAAAAATAAAAAGAAATATATTTAAAAAATGTACCTCCAAGGGAATAGAACAACATATGAAATAATACAAGAAATTAAAAAAGTTTTTTTATAATTTTCTTTACTTTTTTAGTAATAGTATACGTTTACAATTAAATATATTTTATTTCCAACCTTTTTCAAAACTTACTAAACACCTCGAAAATCCATGAACCACTGATTGCACACCGCTGGTACTGGACAAACAGTATGTCATTATCACGTGGCACAACAAAATCAGATTTTAATAATTAATATCGCTTATTAAAAGGAAATTTTAACTCGGGTTTTCACATGTGCTTCTTGATAAACCTGTGCTTTAAGACTTTTTTTAAATATGACAGAATACCCTATTATAGGAAATTGTGATAAAACAAACATGTATTTCTCCACTTCTGCCTGCATCTATACAGTTTTTGCAGGGAACACGCGAAGCGTCCTAATGTCCATACATCGCCCCGTTCAATTCTCGCTTCGTTCAGTTTCATAATGTTCAAATCTTGACCATGAAGTTGCCGCGCATCAAAACGTTCATTTTTTGCCCTGTTCAAATACCTAATTCGCGCGCTCCCAAATTTAAACAGTACACTCCAAAGAACAAATTGCAAAAAAATAAGTTTTATTCAGTAGAAATACATTTATACTTCTTAACAATATTAATAGGTGTCGTAAAAATTGTGGAAATGTCAAAAAATTCAAATTGAAATAAATTTATTATGTACTGTCAAAGTACATAGTATTGATATTACAAATGTATGGATCTTTATATACAGTAAAGTTTATAAATATAGTTTATACCAATACAGGATATTGCGTGCGTCATTAGAAAAGGCTATAAAAAGCATTCTAACCATGATTTTATTACTAAGGAAAGGACGGGATGATATTTCTCTTAATTAATTAAACGAAGAAAATGTACTACAATATTTCTAAATTATTTAAAGGTATAAATTTGTTATAACTTTTATAATACATTTTACATTTCATTACAGTGACGATATTTGTATAGGTCTTGTTAAAGATAAAAGAATATGAAAATAAAATAGTTTGAAAATATGTAATTTAACATATTTAACTAATTCTTTATGTAAAATAGTAAATAACAAGGAAATCAAATAATTTTATGTCAATTAATAGAATTTTCGAATAAAACAAGGCTTCAAGCGATGTAAAAACACATTAAGTGTTATTTTATACTAAAAAAAAAATGAGGAACATCACGAATAATCACCTGGGTTATGACACATTATGAAATGGTGTGAAGAGAAGAAAAATGATCAAACAAAAAGGCTTTGTTACTTTAAGTTTCAAAAACCATAATCTCTATGGTACTATTATTCTTTTATATGTCTGTGTGTAGTACTGAAGAGGAGGATGACGACGATTATTTGTGAGTGAATATTCATGTACGAATGTTTGCTAGACACTATCTATCCACACTTTCCTCTGTAATTTAATATTCGTGTTGTCAACAAAAATCGGAAAATGTTTGCAAAATGACCTTGGGCACCTAGTGTGAAAAAACGTGACACAAAACTGTATTCTCCAAAGAGAGATACATTAACGGATAAAGTGGAAGATAATGTCAGCCATTGGATAGATCGGCCATAGCTCAGTAGGTAGAGCGTTACTCCGGAAAAGTAATGGTCCATGGTTCAAATCCATGTGGCCGACATTATTTTTTCACACTTTCATAATTTATTTCGAACATACAGACTGTTAACTCTACATTAATTTCAAAACCTGGACCGATAGTGCCACGAGTAATTTCTGACATGTTCACAATGATGTTTAAATGTAGTGGTAATCCAACCCCACATCATACAACGTGACACAAAACTGTATTCTCCAATGACAGATACATTAGCGGCTAAAGTGGAAGATAATGTCAGCCATTGCATAGATCGGCCATAGCTCATTTGGTAGAGCGTTACTCCGGCAAAGTAATGGTCCATGGTTCAAATCCATGTGGCTGATGACATTATCTTTTCACACTTTCATAATTTATTTAGAACATAATGAGACTGAAGCTAGCAGCCGATTCGTAGCAGCCGATTCGTTAAGTAAAATACTTTCGACAACCCTGGTGCCATAAATTCGTAACAATTACATATGTAAGACTATACACCTAACATCAAATGTAATAAAGCCATATTCACAGGGGTTGTTCTGCATATATCCCTTAATATAGAACAATACCAAAACATTCAAATTTCAGGAAATAGGGGCTATCTTATATCACATTATAATATTTAATACATTCAAGAAAGAGTAAAATTGACCAGATTAATCACCTTTAGAGCGGATATTATTAACTGTACCAAAACCATATTCACAGGGTTTATTCTCCATACACCCCTTATTATAAAACAATATCAAAAGTTTCATATTTCAGGGGATGAAGGTGACTTACAGCACATTATAATATTTATTGTATTCAATTAGAGGCAAATTGACCAGATTAATCACCCTTAGTGCGGGTAATATTAACTGTAACAAAACTATATTCACAGGGTTTATTTAGCATACATCCCTTAATGTAGAGCAACATCAAAAGTTTTAAATTTCAGGGGATTGAAGTTGACTTATAACATCAAAAGTTTTAAATTTCAGGGGATAACGGTAACTTATAACACATTAATATATTTAATATATACACTTAGAGGAAAATTGACCAGATTAATCACCCTTAGTGCGGGTAATATTAACTGTAACAAAATTATATTAACAGGGTTTATTTGACATCCATCCCTTAATATAGAGAAATATCAAAAGTTTTAAACTTCAGGGGATGAAGGTATCTTATAACATATTATAATATTTAATATATTCAACTAGAGAGAAATTGGCCAGATTAATCACCCTTAGTGCGGGTAATATTATCTGTAACAAAATTATATTAACAGGGTTTATTTGGCATCCATCCCTTCATATAGAGCAACATCAAAAGTTTCAAATTTCAGGGGATGAAGGTAACTTATAACATATTATAATATTTAATATATTCAACTAGAGAGAAATTGGCCAGATTAATCACCCTTAGTGCGGGTAATATTAACTGTAACAAAAATACATTAACAGGGTTTATTTGGCATCCATCCCTTAATATAGAGCAACATTAAAAGATTCAATACCCTGTATTGAAGTTGACTTATAGCACATTATTATATTTAATATATTCTATTAGAGGGAAAACACACACACACACACACACACACACCCCAAGTAACAATTTAAATACTATTTATTCTTAAATTTGTTTTATAAATTATTTATTACGGTATATCGTAAACTAAATTATTTTAATACGGTTAAATTTGATCCGTGTTAGTTTTGAGTAAATTAAGTTTTATTACTTAGGTTCTTAATATTCTTTAAAATAATTTATTAAAACTTCCGTTTCTTTAGACAATTTGGTTTTATACCTGTATCTTGAAGTATACTAGAAAAAAGTTAATAAAACTGACAAGCCTTCAAAACCACATGGCTTTGTGGTGTGCTTACTGATTTCTGGTTAATGCTATTACAAATCTAAATTGGTTTTAAAAAAACTTTTAGATTTATAATTCTCTTAATATAGTATAAACGTCATTTTTAGTAATTTGGTTTATCATGGACAGAAATAATTTGTTGCAGGCGTGGAGTAAAATTAAACGTAGTGGAATTTTTAAAGCAAAAATAAGAAAAAAAATCCATTCAACAAATGTTAAAAAAGGCAAATTAGTTGATAAACAAAAAATTGACACCTTTGTTGCAAATCAACAAAACAATGGAACGTGTGCAGTAAATAATGATATATTAAAGTTCCCATTCGTACAAAATTATAATGTTAATTATGATAAACAAAGTAATATACTCTTCGAAAATGAAAATGTATGGTCAGGTGAACTAGACCAGGATGACAATTTTGAAACGTCTTTAAATGAAGAAAATAAAAATAACATATTGCGAAATGAACTACGAAGATGGGCTATAGAAGATAGGATCAAGCAAAATTCTTTAAGGAAGTTATTAGCAATTTTAAATAAACGTTTACCAGATACACTCCCTAAAGACCCTAGAACCTTTTTAAATACCAACAATTCAGCTGTTGAATTTACAAATATTGGAAATGGGATATATTGGCATAATGGTTTTTCAAACTGCATTTCTCAAAGTATGAAAAATGTTAATAGGCCAATGAAAATATCAATAAATATAAATATTGATGGATGTCCTATATATAATAGCTCGGCTGAAGAATTTTGGCCAATTTTATTTAACATTCACGAAATGCCAAATTTAGCACCTATGGTAGTAGGAATTTATCATGGAAGAAAAAAACCGGTTGATTTGAATTTATATCTATCGCCTATGGTAGATGAGTTACAAAATATAATAGAAAAAGGAATGTTTATTAACGACTGTGAAGTAAAAGTTCAAATTAGATGCTTCATATGCGATTCTCCTGCACGCTCTTTTATTAAAGGTACAGTAAATTAATAATTTATAATCATATAAGTAGTACAAATTGTTTATTTTAAGTGTAGCAAATTTCAACAGCCAACATGGTTGTCAAAAATGTGAAATTATTGGTGACTATTCTTACATACAGTACCGGCCAAATGTATATCACCTTTAAGTTTTTTCAACATAACTTGACTTATAGAGAATTGATGTCTATAAAATCATAATATATTTTGATATTAGGTATAATTTACTTAATAAAAAACTTTTCACTAAATAATAGTAACAATAACGCGGAAAAAATAATTTAATTCAAATATCTGAAAATAAGAAATATTTAATAATGAAGTTAGTAAATAATTAACACTAAATAAAATTAATATTTTGTTGCAAATCATTTTACGTCGATCGCAGCTTGGATGAGTCTTGGTATAGACGCGATGTGTGCGTCGATTGCTGCTGAGGGATCTTCGTCCACTCCTCCTCAAGTTGGGCGAACTTCTTGGCTGCGCTTGCCGCTCGTTTGCCGGCCAAATGTCTTTCCAGCTCATCCCACAACGGTTCAATAATATTTAAGTCAGGCGACTGACTTGGCCATTTCATAAGAGTCAGACGATGGCGTCGGAACCATTCTTGCAAATCACGCGCGCGATGCTTCGGATCATTATTCTGCTGGTAGATGAAGCCAAGACCATGAAGACGCTTTCCATATGGAAGCATTACATTTTTGAGGATGTCTATGTACATTTTTCGATCCATGATACCAAGATTTCTGTGAAGAGGATCCATTCCTTTTGCTGAGAAAGTACCACACACCAAGACTGAACCGCCATAATGCTTCATAGTCGGCAGTTGATATTTTGGATTGAAACGTTTGCCTTTAGGGCGACGAATCCATTTTATGCCACCACTATCAACAACATAAACTTACTTTCATCGCTCCAGATGACATTAGACCATTGCTGAGGTGTCTAGTTTTTATGCTCTTTAGCCCACTCCACTCGCGCCTTCCGATTTTTGGCAGAAATGAATGGCTTCTTCACAGGTTGCCGTCCATTCAGTCCTGCGGCTTGTAGGCGACGACGTATGGTCCGTATGCATGGATGAGACTGACCAGAAGTCGCTATTTCCTTCGCAATGTCGGGCGCTGTAAGACGTGGATCGCTGTGGGATACGTGGAGGATGTTGCCATCGACAAGGGAAGTAGTGCAACGTGGTCGGCCGCTTTTCTTCTTCTCAACATAGCCTCCTTGGAGGTTCCAATGTTTAAGAATTTTATTCACCGATGATCTGGCGATGCGAAAACTGTTGCGCGAGCTCCTTAATGCGTCCGCTCTTGTTTCCGGCCCTCTATAATAGCTTTTTGTTGTCGTTCGTCTAAATTTAGAGCACCTTTTGTCTTCGCCATATTACAAAATAATAAATAACGCAAAATTTTGCGGTTTCAACTACAGATACAACGGCAGAATAAGCGAGAAAAAATAAATAAATTCAAAAAATAGCTTGAAACACATGATATTTCTTTTAAAAACTCATCACACATCATGTACAAGATCTAATCTACATCAAATATATACTGTTAAATTTTGAGCGCATTTGATTTATTTTTATAAAAGTTATACAGAAAAAACATAAAGGTGATATATTTTTGGCCGGTACTGTAGCAAAATGCAATTATTATCCAAGACAAAACAATGTTATCTTGAGGACTGACTCCAGTTTCAGATTAAAAAGTGATGAGTTTCACCATAAATGTGACACCCCGCTACTAAAATTACCTATTGACATGATAAATGACTTTCCAATCTCAGATTCTTTGCACTTAATAGATTTGGGAGTTATGAAAAAGTGTCTAATAGGTTGGCGTGATGGTAAATTTGGAAATTTTCGAACAAAATGGTGTGGACGGGATATACAAAAGATTTCAGCGTTTTTATCCAAATGTAAAATGCCCGCTGAAATTCACAGGGCAGTTAGAGATTTGGAATGTATATCGCAATGGAAAGGATTGGAATTTAGAACTTTCTTACATTACATAGGAATAGTTATACTAAAGTATTTTTTACCGACAGATGCTTATCAGCATTTTCTTATATTTTTTACAGCAGTCACAATCTGTTCTTCAAAAGTATATGAAAATCATTACGAACTTGCTCAAATTTTATTTGACAATTATGTTGAATATTTTGGAGATCTTTACGGTGAGGATTTTATCACTAGCAATATACATAATCTGATCCACATTGTAGCAGATGTTAAAAAATTTGGTATTTTAAGTACATTCAGTTCTTATCCGTTTGAAAGTAAATTATATAACATAAAAAATATGTTACGCAGTGGTTATAAACCATTAGTTCAAGTTGCACATCGAATAGGTGAACTCAGTTATTTAGAACCACTAAAGCAACAAACTGAGAATATTTATCCTATTGCAAAGAATCAAATTAATTTTAATGACACTTCTAACGCGAAATACTTCTCTAAAATAGAATTTCAAGATTATATTTTATGCAATAAGAGCCCAAAATAAATGGTTCTTATCAAAAAAAGAAGAAATAATTGGTTTAAATTATGTTCAAAAAAATGGCAGTAAAATATTGTTATACGGTTCTAAATTAAAGGTCATTAATATTTTTTTCGAAACACCAATAAGATCATCATTTCTGCATATTTATATAGCGTCATGTAATGAAAAAAATTGCGTTGACTCAAGAAGTACAGTTGAGGATATTTCTTGTAAACTAGTTGCAGTACCAGATTATGAAACAGACAAATTTGTTTTTGTACCATTGCTTCATACGTTACAGTTCTGAATATTAAGTAGAAGCAACACTAATATCTAACTCAAGAATAACATTGTTTGTAAAAAAATGTAATAATTTATTGAATACAATAAAATTTACAAAAAAAACGGTATTAATATTTTAATTTTTTACAGTATACAAGTATATTGTGCATTTTTTTAAAGAGATTGAGTATTATATTATTTAAATAAATTTAGAGCATCATAGTACCTCCGGAAGAAAAACATTGAAGTCGGCGATAGGTACTGGGGGCTTATTAATTTTAACTCGTTTCTGAGATCTTCCACATAAATTTTCATCTTCTATTTCAGTATCAGATTTTCCTTCCATTATTTCAAGTTCTTCGTCGGCTTCTTTTTTTGTTTGAAGAGTTCGTTTTCTGACACATTTTAATTTTTCCCAGTTTGGTTCTGGTAATGAATTTTCTTTACAAATATATTTCGGTACTTGACTTTTTGGAGGCCACGACAATGTTCCACTCTGTTCCCATGTAGCAGGAACAACTGCTAAAACCATTCGACCTTCTTCTATAGTTTGAACTATTTTATAAGGCATAATATCTTCCTGAAATATTTTACATTGTTATATCTTACATGTCATTTGAATAATTTATTGTTTACATTAAAAAAGTAACAGTAAATAACATTGCATAGTAGTAAATAAATACATATTTTAGGTTATAGAATGTTAAATTACTTATTAATAATTAAAATGTAAGATAATAGTTACTTACAATAGAATATTTATATTTTTGTAGTATCCTTGCAGACAAATTTGAGAGTTTAGTTGTAATATTATAAGGCAAGGAGTCATACACTATACCACTTTGCTGTAAAGTTACTTCGTGCGCAATCTTATAAGACAGGTTCACACTGTAACACGTTCTCCGCCGTAATTTGAAAGGCAATCTTTCTGGGGTTCTTCAAATGATATACAAAATTGAAGTTGTTACCACTTTAAAACCGTTAACACTAAATTATTCCAATTTTTAAAATGAAGTATCTTTTAATCTGGGGATTCAATATTTCATTATGACTGTGTAAAAACGGCTTGAAATATTAATAATAATAAATATTATCATTATCATTGTTTTCATTTATTGGGTTCATCAAAATATTTAAGATAAATATGAATTACTTACAAAATAGTATTGTAAAATCATTTAATATAAAATTTAAGGTAAAAAATATTGCAAATAATTTATTTGTATTTGTTATGGTCTCTTTCGAGCTATTTTTAAAATAAGACAGTTTTATGGTGCTTATAAAAAATACCAATAAAACTAATATACATTTTTCGAATCATTTTAATGCAGTTTTAAGCAAATAATAAATATTGAGAGTTTTATTGTGCCTAATTTAAGTAAAAGTAGTTTTATTGCAATATGCGCCATACTTTTTCTGTTAAACTCTATATTCCATAGTCGCCATTTTGTACTTTATGTCTTTTCATATTTTTATAAAGACATTAATAAATTGAATATCATCTTTTAGCAGAAAAAAAGGAAATTAGAGATATTTAATTCTCATGTAGTTGACACAGAAACAGAATTCAAATAAAAAAATATATTTATATTTTTTTATAAATAATCGGAACATATTAATTTCTTTAAATTTTGAAGACGCATTAATTATTTAAAAGCAGAATGTTTACATTTACGATAAATATTAAATTGCATGAAAAATTTAACGCACGTTTACAGAAAAAGTGCACTATTTTGTTATTGAAATACTATACATAATATTTCAGTAAACTCTTGTAAATATATTTGAATAATATACGATAAGATAGTTTTGTCTTTGAATACATTTGTGTAAAATTATCCGTAGGCTGCATTAAATATCAGAATATTTAAAAAATATTTTTAAAGGTATAAGTTTAAAACTTTTGAGTCTTTATATATAGTTTTATAAATAATTGGAAGTCAAGGATAAGATATTAGAAATAAATTTTAATATTATCTCTAAAACCAAATTTTAAAACCTTTATGAAACCTCTAGTTTTATCGTAACTAAGGTTAAGATATTTATAAATATTTAGGGTTTATGACAGTTTTAAAAATAGTTTTATTGAAATCTTGGGACAAGTTATAGGTATAATGATTATAAAACTTGCAAGTTTTATCATTTCAATTTGTAAACCCTTGTATCCCATTATAAGATGGGCCGTTTTAGTCTTAATAGGTACTTATTAAGTTTTTATTGCCAACTACATGCTTATTCAGTTTTAACATAAGTTTTATCAATTAGATTTCAAGATATCTAAAAAATTAACATAAAATTTAAATTGTTACTTGGGACGTACATACATACATACAGACATCATCGTAAAATTGGTAAAATCGTATTATATTATATATCTCGTAACAAAAACCATCTGTCGTTATAGGGCACTTCAAAACTGTTTTTCTACGGACATTATACTTTATCATAGGTTACAAATTAGTTATCAACAATATACACGTGTGTGAGCTGGAGCAATAAATTATTTTAGCCGTGAATTTAACTTAAACTTGACTTTTTTTGGAATATTTCGCAACAAAAACTATCTGTCGCTATAAGGCACTTCAAAAATGTTTTTCTACAGAAATTATACTTTCTCGCAGGTCACGAATTAGTTATCAACAATACACACGTGTGTGAGCTGGAGCAATTAATTAATATGAAATATATATTTTGCTCCAGCTCACACACGTGCATATTGTTGATAACTAATTCGTAACCTGCGAGAAAGTTTAATTTCTGTAGAAAAAACATTTTTGAAGTGCCTTATAGCGACAGATAGTTTTTGTTGCGAGATATTTCTGTAAATTTGGAGTTTAAGCTAAATTGGCGGCTAAAATAATTTATTGCTCCAGTTCACATACGTGTATATTGTAGATAACTAATTTGTGACCTGCGAGAAAGTATAATTTCTGTAGAAAAACATTTTTAAAGTGCCCTATAGCGACATATAGTTTTTGTTGCGAGACATTCCTAAAAAAGTCGAGTTTAAGCTAAATTGGCGGCTAAAATAATTTATTGTCCAGCTTACACACGTGTATATTGTTGATAACTAATTCGTGACCTGCGAGAAAGTATAATTTCTATAGAAAAAACATTTTTGAAGTGCCCTATAGCGACAGGTAGTTTTTGTTGCGAGATATTTCGGAAAAAGTCGAGTTTAAGCTAAATTGGCGGCTAAAATAATTTATTGCTCCAGCTCACACACGTGTATATTATTGATAACTAATTTGTGACCTGCGAGAAAGTATAATTTCTGTAGAAAAACATTTTTGAAGTGCCCTATAGCGACAGATAGTTTTTGTTGCGAGATATTCCTAAAAAAGTCAAGTTTAAGTTAAATTGGCGGCTAAAATAATTTATTGTCCAGCTTACACACGTGTATATTGTTGATAACTAATTCGTGACCTGCGAGAAAGTATAATTTCTATAGAAAAAAACATTTTTGAAGTGCCCTATAGCGACAGGTAGTTTTTGTTGCGAGATATTTCGGAAAAAGTCGAGTTTAAGCTAAATTGGCGGCTAAAATAATTTATTGCTCCAGCTCACACATGTGTGTATTGTTGATAACTAATTTGTGACCTGCGAGAAAGTATACTTTCCGTTGAAAAACATTTCTGAAGTGCCCTATAGCGACAGATAGTTTTTGTTGCGAGATATTTCTGTAAAAGTCGAGTTTAAGCTAAATTGGCGGCTAAAATAATTTATTACTCCAGTTCACGCACGTGTATATTATTGATAACTAATTTGTGATCTGCGAGAAAGTATAATTTCTGTAGAAAAACATTTTTGAAGTGCCCTATAGCGACAGATAGTTTTTGTTGCGAGATATTCCTAAAAAAGTCAAGTTTAAGTTAAATTGGCGGCTAAAATAATTTATTGTCCAGCTTACACACGTGTATATTGTTGATAACTAATTCGTGACCTGCGAGAAAGTATAATTTCTATAGAAAAAAACATTTTTGAAGTGCCCTATAGCGACAGGTAGTTTTTGTTGCGAGATATTTCGGAAAAAGTCGAGTTTAAGCTAAATTGGCGGCTAAAATAATTTATTGCTCCAGCTCACACATGTGTGTATTGTTGATAACTAATTTGTGACCTGCGAGAAAGTATACTTTCCGTTGAAAAACATTTCTGAAGTGCCCTATAGCGACAGATAGTTTTTGTTGCGAGATATTTCTGTAAAAGTCGAGTTTAAGCTAAATTGGCGGCTAAAATAATTTATTACTCCAGTTCACGCACGTGTATATTATTGATAACTAATTTGTGATCTGCGAGAAAGTATAGTTTCTGTAGAAAAACATTTTTGAAGTGCCCTATAGCGACAGATAGTTTTCGTTGGGAGATATTCCTAAAAAAGTCGAGTTTAAGCTAAATTGGCGGCTAATATAATTTATTGCTGCAGCTCACACACGTGTATATTGTTGATAACTAATTAGTAACCTATGATAAAGTATAATGTCCGTAGAAAAACAGTTTTGAAGTGGCCTATAACGACAGATGGTTTTTGTTGCGAGATATTTCTGTAAAAGTCGAGTTTAAGCCAAATTGGCGGCTAAAATAATTTATTTCTCCAGCTCACACACGTGTATATTGTTGATAACTAATTTGTAACCTATGATAAAGTATAATTTCTGTAGAAAAACATTTTTGAAGTGCCCTATAGCAACAGATGGTTTTTGTTGCGAGATAATCCTGTAAAAAAGTTTTAGCTAAATGCGCACCTTAAATAATTTATGCTCCAGCTCACACATGTAAATATTATTGAAAACTAATAATGACCTGCTATAAAGTATAATTTCAGTAGAAAAGCAGTTTTTGAAGTCAGATATTCATTTAGTAGGCTACAACGTCTTGTATGCAATTTGTGTAACGAAAACCTTGATTATTTGCAAGCAATAAATTTTTAATTAGAGCAATAAATTATAACAGATCGTATTCTGTCTTGTGACAGCTAGCTCACATCAATTTTCTCCGAATTGGCAAGAGCAATAAATTTTAAACATGAGCAATAAATTAGCAATAAATGAGCTTCAAATATTAGAACTATGTTTATTGTTGTGAGATGAAAATGCTGAGCCAGCTTAATAGAGCTGTTCGAGACAGCAATACTCCGCAAATACTGCAATTAGGCCACCCAAAAACTGTGGTTGACGCACTCTCATATGTATCAGATCATGAAGCTGCCATACAAGTTTTACTTAACTAATCGCGAGTGCGAAATAATTATGCTGAGGGAAATAAAAACACCGAAGCCATAGATAAAAAAGTGCGACGAACTATAAACGAAGTGTTTGCTAGAAAAAGAAACTCCGCTGTTACAAAAGAAGACGGAAGCGAAAAAGAAAGAGACCCCGAGAAAGAAACAGAACGTGCTCAGCAAGAAATTAAAAAAGAAATACTTTACTTACTTACTTATCCCGAACCTCTTCTACCACTGGTGTAGAGGTAATTATTCTTCTCCATTGCGTTCTATTTTTGGCTTCTTTCTTAGCTTGAGTCCAGTTTAGCCCATACTTCTTGAGTGTGTGCGCTATTTCACCGTTCCACTTTTTTCTCGGTCTACCACGTTTTCTTTTATGTCCCGTTTCCATTTCCCACATCACTTTCACTACGCTGTCCTCACTCATTCTTACTAAATGTCCGAACCACCTTAGTTGTTGAGTCTCAATTTTTGTTATCACACTTTTGATTTTAAGGTTGTTTCTGATTACTTCACTTCTGATCTTGTCTAATTTTGTTACTCCTTCTATTTTCCGTAGGATTTTCATTTCGCAAGCTTCGATTTTCTTTTTCAATTTCTCCGTTAGAACCCATGATTCACTCCCGTATATTAGCATAGGGACTATAATAGCTTCGTAGATTTTAAGTTTTGTGGCTTTGGAAATTTATTTTTTATTAAACAAAGGGTTATATAGTATTCTGTATAGAGTTGTGACTTTTCCTATTCTACTTACTATTTCTTGTTCTAGCCTACCGGTCTCATCCATTATAGCTCCTAAATATTTCATTTGCTTCGAATCTTTTATAGTCTTACTATTATTGTGCGGGGTTTGCATTACTTTCTGAGTATTTGCTATGTTCATTATTTCCGTTTTCTGTACGTTTACTTTTAGGTTAAATTTCTTTAAGGCTTCACTCCACTTGTTTATTTTTTCTAATAATTCAGGTTTGGTATTTGCAAATAGAATTAGATCGTCCGCATATAACAGTTCGTTTATTTTTACTGACTTAAGTTTCCTGTATCCAATATGAAGTCCTTTCGAATTTGCATTTACTGTTTTCGCTATTTCGTCCATAGTTACAATGAATAAGAGTGGGCTCAGAATGCTGCCCTGTCGTACTCCCCTGTTCGTTGTAAATGATTTGGAAACTCGTCCTCCCACTCTTATCATACGAGGGTCATTCAATAAGTAAAGAGACAAATGGCTATAGCTCAAAAACGGTTTATTTCAATCTTTCAAAATTAAGGCTATTTTTCAACATAATCACCCCCCACAGTTATGCATTTGTCCCATCTTTCTTGCAGCTTCCTAATTCCCTTGGCGAAGAATTCTTTCGATTTATCCCGAAGCCACTTTTGCACCGTTTCCTTAACTTCCTCATTGTTAGCAAATCTTTTTCCACGTAGGGCGTCTTTGAGTGGTCCAAACAGGTAAAAATCAGATGGGGTGAGGTCGGGACTGTAGGCTGGATGAGGTAAGACCTTCCAACCCAATTCTTGAAGCTTATCACGGGTCAGCTGGGCTGTATGAGGGCGGGCGTTATCGTGCTGAAGAATGACTCCTTTTGACAAGAGTCCACGGCGTTTGCTCCTGATAGCTGGTCTAACTTTGTGTTCTAGCATCTGAGAGTAGTATTGGCTATTGATAGTTCGCTGATCTTCAAGGAAATCCTCGATTCCAACGAGGGACCAGAAACTTCCACTGGACGTCCACATCGGGGTTCATCACCTACACTTGTTCGGCCACTTTTAAACCGATCAACCCACTTGTAAAAATTCGCACGGTTCATACAACTTTTACCGTACTGTATTAACATTCTAGAAAAAAATTCACTTGGTTTTACACCTTCTGCGACTAAAAATCTAATGACTGAGCGCTGCTCTTCCAAGGTGCAATCTTCTAGTGGACTTGCCATGGTGAACTGAAAATTTTGAGGTTATGTTGACATAAAATGATGAAACAGCTGATCAGAGCAATCCCAAGGTTGCCAACTAACACACCTGAAAAGATTGTACACATTCATTGAATAGTTTTAAAATTATAGAATTTGTCTCTTTACTTATTGAATGACCCTCGTATTTTCAGTCTCGTGGTATAGGCTTTTTACAATTTTTATCATTTTACAACTGATACCCCTCCGTAACAGCGCCTTCCATATTTCCTCTCTCTGAACACTGTCAAAGGCTTTTTCTAGGTCAATCGCTCCTACGTAGAGATTTTTTGCTGTACCTGATAGTTTTTCAGCTATTTGTCTCAGCACGAAGATCCAGTCTTGCGTGGATCTACCAGGTCTAAATCCAGCTTGTGTATCAGCAATATTCTCTGCCAACTTTTTCCTGAGTCTCTCTTCAAGTATTCTTTCGTAGACTTTGTATCCAACGCAGAGCAGAGACACACCCCTAAAGTTGCTGCACTCATTATGATTACCTTTTTTATGGATTGGTAAAAGTATCGCCTTTTTCCAGTCATTTGGAGTCATGTGACTTGTCCAGGCACGCTGCATTATATAGTGGAGTAGCTCTGTTCCATCATCCCCCATATACTTAATCATTTCCGGTCGTATGTTATCTATACCGGGGGATTTACCAATCTTAATTTTTCTTATTGCATTTACTACTTCATTCAGTTGTAAGTCTTCTTCTGTGTTTACTTCCTCTTCCTCTTGTTGTTCTTCTGGGATCTGTAACATTTCGTCTGCTCCAAGTATTGCCATAAAATGTTCCCTCCATCTTACCAGAATATTTTCTTCTTCAGTAATTAGCTCACCTTCTTTACTTTTCAAATTTTTTAATGGGTTTCTTTTGTCTCTTCTTAATCCTTTTAATGTACGGTATAATAATTTTGCATTACCAGAAGCATTATTTTCCATCTTTAGTCCGAAATCATCCCATGATTTGCTCTTTGCTTTCTTAACCATATCCTTGACCTTTTCTCTCTGTGATTTATACTCTTGATATTCTTTGAGGCCTTTGTTTGCACTGAGATATTTTTTCCATAATACTTTTTTCTTCTTAACTTCTTCCTTTATTTCTATAGTCCACCATGTGGTATGTTTTGTTTTATTTGAATTTTTTGTTACTCCACATACTTCTGTTGCTGCGGCGATTAGTATGTTTTTAAAATCCTCCCACAAATCTTCGAGTTCCATATTGGATAAATTATCCTTTCTTTTATTGTACTCTCGGCTGATTATTTCTTGGTATTTATATTTTATTTTCGCCTCGTGGAATTTGTAAATTTTAATATTCGTATATTCAGGTATTCTTTCTTTATCTTGTTTCTGTAGTACGTTACCTTTAGTTTTAACTTTTATATTCATTACCACTAAATAATGGTCGCTGCCGATCTCAAACCCTCGTCTAACTCTAATGTCGTTTATTGATTTTCTTTCCGGTTTCTCAAAGAGAAACAGATCTATTATTGATTTTTCATTGCGGCTTGGCATTTCCCGAGTAAACTTATGTATATCTTTATGCTGAAACCAGGTGTTACCTACAATCATATTGTTAAGGATGCAGAAGTCGATAATTTTTTGTCCATTCGGGTTTTTACTATTTTCTCCGAAAATTCCTACACATCCCTCAGAGCTTGTTGGGGAGTTTCCTACCCTTCCATTAAGGTCACCAAGAATTATTAAAAAAGAAATCTAGGAAGAAATTCTAGAGGTAAAGGAAGAATCCGTTGATGTCACGTGTAATGATGGCAAGGGTTACTTCTAATATTCGTAATTAGAATAAAATATGTATATTTCACATGTATGTTAAATTGTAAAAGAAATTGTATATGTATTAGTTTTGCTTTAGCCTTACGAGTTGAGAGACGAACCATCATGCTAAATCAGCATAAATGGGAGAATGACGCTGAGAGTGAAACGATAGGGATTGGGTGTTGGTTCGTCGTTCAGGAAAGATATGTGGAGGCTAAATTTAAAATATTATGAAGTAATTTCTTGTGATATCATTTAACCAAACAGTTGTTGTTCCCGAGATAATTAAACCAAGTTAAGGTATGTAATTTTTTAAAAAAATATATTTTTATGATTTTTTTGGATTGAACTCACTGTAATTTGTCATTCAAATATGCTGTTGTAAATTGCTATTGTATTTGACTATTCAAAGTTTAATATTGATTAATTTATGTTTTATAGTTATAATTTTATTTTGTATTTATATTCATATCTAGTCGACGGTAATTGGCAGCCTGATGGACTACGTAGACATCAGGATCATGACCCGACTTTGAAAATTATACTGGAATGGAAAGCAGAAGAGAGCAAACCAATATGGCAAGACGTTGCACCACACTCGCAGAGTGTAAAATCGTACTGGGCGCAATGGGACTCCATGGTGAATGAGGATGGCCTCTTATAGCGTGTGGTAGAGAATGCTGATGGAACTGAGAAGAAAACTTATTTGGTCATTCCTAAGAGTAGAAACCAGACGTATTGAAAGAGATCGATGACGGATCTGGAGGAGGCCATTCTAGAGTCAACAAAACTTTAGAAAGATTGCGCCAGCAATTTTACTGGGTTAACTGCAAGGAAGACTTTAAAGACTGGTGCAAGAAATGTGTAGTTTTGCGCTGGAAGCAACGACGAAGAGCTCCAATGCGTCAATACAATGTTGGCAGTCCATTTGGGCGCATTGTAATTGACGTGGCCGAACCATTTCCACTTCACTAAATGGGTTGAAGCCTATCCATTACCAAACCAGGAAGACATCACTTTCGCTGAAACCTTAGTAAAAGAGTGTATATGCCGGTTTGGTGTACCACGTGAACTCTACTCCGACCAAGGTAGAAATTTCGAGTCTGCCGTTTTCCAAAATATCTGTAAGATATTAGGAATTAATAAAACGAGGACAACCGCGTTACATCCGCAGTCCGATGGCATGGTTGAACGAATGAACAGAACGATCAAACGATACTTATCGAAGGTAGTCTCCCACCACCAAAGAGACTTCATGGAGCAGTATTCCTTTGGTCACAAGGCGCGGTATGGCGTGACGAAAGTAGAACATCGAGATCAGCTTACCGTATCTTCAGATTATTCCCTCGGCCACTGCGTATCAGAAGACTTAAAGATGTCACGAGGCATAGCTTCAGTCTTTAAGACGAAATTTGGACGACTACAAGAACTGGCCAACCAAGGTCCATCCGTCGGGAAAATGCCACGATTGTGGGATAACAATACAGAACATCAGCGGTATATCTACTACCTGGTTACAAAACCACGCTCGTACCAGAAGCAGTCGTATCGCAGTCTATGGAACTCACTGTGCGATTTGAAAGATCATCTGCTAGAGAATGACATTTTGAAGCTAGCAGTACCGAAGTTAGGCTGTGGACTAGATGGTTGGGATTGGAGGATTATTAGAAACATGTTAGAGATCCTCTTCTGCTATACCGGTATTGAAATTCTCGTCTGCAGCTTTAACCTTAACGGACAGAAAAAAGAACTCCAACGGACCATCGACTGTCACTTCTTCAAGACTTCTAAATGTACCAAGTGTAATACATGTAGATTTCGTCATAAAGAACTGTTTCGGGACGAAACAGTCTTAAGGAGGGGGCAGTGTAACGTGCGCCCCTGACTTAAGAGTATGCGAGCGCCGCCACTGGTAGAATATTCCCGAGCGATGATGTAATCCCCGGCGGGGGAAAACCCTTAAGCGTCTAGTCTGGTTTAATTACATCCGGTGGAGTGATCCTTTGTATTCAATGTCAGTCGGGCATCGGAAATTTCGAGAAGGACATAGCGCTATATAAACCCGTCGCCAGAGCCAGCAAAAACAGTCTGTTATATAGAAGCAACGAGCAATGAACAGTGGGTCATATAAATAAACAGTCTACGGAGTGGTGAACATAAATAAATGTAGTTATATAAATAAAAGAAGTGATATAAATATTGTTTAAATAAATAATCTTAGTGTATAAGTATTTAATAATATTCTTAGTCTTCAATTAGTGTTTATATATGTTTAATCCATAGTGTTAGTTTTTATTATTATCTTTTTAATATTTATCCTAATTATTTATCGTTTAATAAACCTTTTATTTTAATTAATAATATATCTTATTTTTACACTTCACCCAAATAAATAAACGTTACACAATGTTTATCATCTATAAGAAATATTAACGTGAATAGAATCCTTAATACGAGTATTCTGATTTTTATTACCGTAATATCAAAATGAAATTTTAATGCTTTTAAATCGAGTGCAAAAAATTCGGTATCAGCCATGTTTTATGACGCGATAGGCACAGGCAAATGCCGGGAGAACATCGTAATCTCGAAGTCTCATAGCTCCTAACCGCACGACTGAAAACTGCCACAACTCCTAAGCACATCGGGTACTCTCGGCAAAGTTCGATTTACTTTGGGGAAAAATATATATGCGGTAGAAAGATAAGTTCAACATTAGGAGAATAGATGTCTCTTGCCTCTTCTTAAAAGAAATTTATCTACCGATTTGTCAGATACTGAAAAAATGATTACTACATTTTAAATACTTTTGGAATTGAATGAAAATGTAATATAGTATTCAATAATAAATAAAATGATGAAACAGTCAAATATTTGCAGTACATATATAAATATAAGACCAATTAACTTTTTTTAGGTTAAATGAACAAAATATTGGAAAACTGATAAATACACGTACAATTATACAAATAGGTACATGTTTATTTAAAGTTTATCATTAAGTATTTATATACCGTTCTGTGAGAGTGATATTAAATGTGTGTGTATACTCGTATCTTAAATAGTTCATATTATACAATACAATAATAAATACTTTATATAAAAGTTTTCAAGCAAATACTAACAGATAATTCAATAACAGGTTCATTTATTAACCAATTAAACAAATGATAGGTGCAAACTCCGTAAATCAAATTTATGTGTATGCTTTGTTTGATAAAGAAAATGATTTACTATTTTTTTTATTTTCGTCCATATAAGACTAAGCAGTGAGCTCTAAGCTCTAAGTTTTTAAATATAATTTCAAATTGTATATCATTTGTCAAGAAGGAATTCGATCTTGCACAACAAATAAACTAGAAATATTCATATGCTATTTTCATTGATTTTCTAAAGGCTTTCCGCTTAATGCCTTTTTCTATTTTCTGGAATAAAATTTACCATATAAGTGGTAAAATACTAACCAATTAAACAGCATACAGGTTCATTTATTAACCAATGGACCTTTTACATGAAAAGAGAGAGATAGAGAAAAATGACATATATGTAGTGTGCAGTAGTTTGTTTGCGCATAGAGGAGGCCCAGATATATTTCAAACAAAATTTGTAATGGCGGAAATAAGAATGTAACTATATTAAATAAATTCACACAAAGCGTTTGTGATGATAAATATTTCAAGACGAGAGGACGGGTAAATGGGAATCAGAAACGTAGGTATATGTTCTAAAGACGCGAAATAAACACCACAAATAGTATGTTCGAAAATTGAATCACGACGGTACCGGTAAAATTTTTCAGGTTACCGGCACTATTTTCGAACGCGGTAACTGAAATGTGTGGTAAATTTTAATTACCGCCGGAACCATGCTCAGAGCACGGTTTTTGTGGTAATTTATAATCTAACCTAACTTTTGAAGTATACACACGTTGTTCTTTGACATCATTTAAAGGTAAATTGTGTCTATAAACAACCGAGTACTGTACTTGGTACAAAAAACAAATAGTATCGAACAAAAATATCCTGCGATGTAAACTAAAATTATTTTGACAATTATTAATAACCGATCGCTTACCGCGAAAACCGTAACCTTTCAGTGACTGTGTAAAATGACCACGAAAACCGCGGTTGAATTTTCGAACACACTAAAAGTGACAGATAATTGCGTAGTTGCCAATTTTTTATTAAGAAAGTTACAAACAAGATAAAACTATTGTTATTATTTTTAAATAAATTGTTTTGTCTTTATTAATAATTTCTTTACAATCAAAGTCAAAATAATTTCAGTTTTTGTGTTTAAATATTTTCTTATCAAAAATAAATGCTTGTCCTTATAATCATTTTACTTGACAACATGGTGCCTACTCATCTCTAGTTCATAAAAATTTCACTACGTGGTGTATTAAAAAATTACGTCACGGTGCAATAAAAATGTAAAAGGTCCATTGCACAAATATAGGTCCAAACCGCGCGTATACATAATGCTTTGAATAGCTTTAATAATGATGGCTAAGTTAACTATACTTTTATTTAATCCATATAAGACTGGGCAGTAGATTCTATTGTTTTAAATTAATATTAGAATTTAATTACATATTATTGAAAATAAATACATCAAAAATATGAAATCTTGATATTATATACAGGATGAGTCACCGAAATCGCCGTCTTCGATATCTCCCTTGTCGTTAGAAATACAGCATAAGTTTATTAACAGAATTTATTCGTCTACTTAAGGAGCATAACGTAAAATTATTTTCACATATACAGGGTGTTGCATTACGGCTCGGCGAGAATTGTTTGTCTTTTTTTAAATGGAACACCCTATATATTTTTATATATTTTGAATTGTATTTTATTCACCTATACGAACATATAAATTTTGTTTTAGTTTTCTACGGCGTTGCCAAGTTATTCCGTTTTTTCTCTAAAAAAGACTGAATACACGCATTGCTTTATAAAGGCTTACTGAAGTTATTTTAATAGTAAGAATTGAGAATTTTCTTTTCTGTATAACTGTAATTATACTCTATGTTCTGACATATTTTTTTTTAAATGTAATTATACAGGCTGTTCAATAAAGCGAATCAAATATGCTCAATTTCAAATGACCATAACTCGTCATTTTCAAATGGAACATCCTATATTTTATTATTCAGTTGTGTGTATTTTTGTATTATCTTCATATGTTATTAAGGGTATCCTATGCCTAAAACCAATAATTTCGAAGATTTTCACTATTTTTCTCTAAATTTATATATTTAACTAAAAATTAAATCTAGTATACCATTGATATTGTTTTTTGAATAAGAAACAATTGTAGTAATGATAGTATTTTCATTAGCCAGGTTATTATTAATAACAGAGGGATTAAGTAAATTAATTTATTAATATGAGCCTCTCGAAAGAAGAACTTACGAATATGGTGTATGCTGGTCATGCCAGGCGTCACCTCACGGACACTCAATGCTGGCGTGGAGAGTGCGCAAGAAGAACTTACGAATATGGTGTACGCACTTGAAGAAGCGGCAACAAACCCTCTTTTGGCATCATGAATTTATGCACAACGGTTTCCGGGAAGACGACATCCAAATCCGCGTTCTTTTGAAAAACTAAGGGAAAGGTTTGAAAGAACTGGTCATGTTCAGTACGACAAAAGAGGGTTTCTTTCCGCTTTTCCAAGTGCGTATACAAAATATATATACAAAATTGTGTATATTGTAATAGTTGCATGAGAATTAATAATGTTATTTTGAATGATATGGGCTATCTAATTTCAATTATTTTAAAAAAAATCCCTGTTAAAGCATTACATTTTCTGTAAAGAATTCATTACTTATGATGAGGAAATACATAATTGAAATTGGAAAATAAAAAAATATGGATAATTAATATTTTTATTAACAATATTCATACTTTCAATAAAAAAATATGAATACAATAAATTTACTAAAATATAAAAATAATATACATACACCATTTAATTAAATTTCCTAATCACATTCATAGTTGTAAACATTAATTTTCTATGGGAAAATAGCGGAGAAATATGTTGTTGATTTTTATCATAACATTAATGGCGTGTTGCACAGCTTGTGGCTACAGGTTAAGAAAAAAAAGTGCGTATCAATATTTTTATTATATAATGTAATCTTTTTATTATATAATTAACAACTCAGTTGACATTTCGTTTTGATACGTTATTGACAATTTAACTATAAGCTGTGCAACTGGCTATAAGATAAAATAGCTCAAATCAGGTGCTACCCGTGCTACCTAATTTGCGGACCACAAAAAAAGCGGACTGGTCATAAGTATTGGTTCTATAGTATTAAATCACAACATACTAGTTACTTTTGAATAACTGTGTTATACAAAACAGGAAGATGATCGAGATCACCTCCGCAGAGGTTACTTTACTCCTGGTGTATTTTGCGGACTAGCCATTTCTAATAAAACGAGAGGGATCAAACTTGGAATTTGCATGGCTTTTGTGATTCCTTTTAATATACAATTTAATCCAAACTGGAAATCATCTTCAGAAGGTTACTTTACTCTTGGTGAATTTTGCGGACTGGCGATTTCGACTGAAGCGAAAGACACCAGAATTAAAATCTACGTTGCTCTTATGTTTCTCTTCTCTATACTATTTAATTAAAACTCGAAATCATCTTCAGAAGGTTACTTTACTCTTGGTGAATTTTGTATAACACAGTTATTCAAAAGTAACTAGTATGTTGTGATTTAATACTATAGAACCAATACTTATGACCAGTCCGCTTTTTTTTTGTGGTCCGCAAAATAGAACTTCCTCTCAAATCAGTGTAATAAATTATAGGTTAAATCTGCGCGTAAATATGAATTTTGTGTATAATTTTCTGAACAGCATACTTTCTACCATGGGGAAGTATTTGATTGCTGACAGAATGCTTGTCGAACAATTATTGCACGATTTTTAATCCAGAGGTGTGCCATGAAATTATTGCACAAATTTGAGGGTTTTTAATCAAACTAGGACTGCTCCACCGAAGATAAAACATAAAAAGAACAAAATATTATCATCATAGATCGAGTTTTCGCTCAGGTAAAGGACAGGGATGCAATGAACATGGAAGCGGTGAACAACACTTTCCGTTTAGATGTTTTTTTTTCAATAGCCACACAGTCACATTGTTAAAATGTGCATATCTAAATCATCTGCCTAAAGCAGTCAAATCAGAATAAGAAACTAGCTGTTGATGTTCTGCATAAACTAGATATGGTAATAAAATCAACAGAGTTGGGCCGATTGAGACACAACATATCATCAACGCATTGATTGATAAACACCAATTAGAACTGAAACTAAACGCTCGAACGCGAACGTCATGTGAGAGAATAAGTCAACGAAGTTTAAACATGATTAAAATTTATATTGTTTTTATGTATTACATCAGAAGTCACCAACATTTTTGAGAAGCGGGCCACATGCGAAATTTTAAAATATATGATGAGCCAGGTAATAATTCGTATTGGAAGTCATATTGGATTATAAATGGATAGAAATTTAAATTATACTTATCTTTCTTTTACATATCCATGTGTAGTGCTTACAAATTTAAAATAACAGTTTAGAGATTTTAAATACAATGTACCAATTTGTAAAAAGTTTTTGAGATGGAGATGGAGGACAGTTATTCGTGAAAACACATTTTTACGGATGCAACCGCCAACCGGTACATTATTTTATTTTTTATATTGCATAATCTATATTATTACATGTATTTTTATTTATATTTTGTTACTCTGAAATTGGAAGTTAATCCCTATGGGGAAGTAGATTTATTTACATATTTGATAAATAATAAAATATTTTATAAATTAAAAAGTATAGTACCTAATCTTTTCTTTAGCCGTGTTCCTTCGGGCTGTGATTCACAATCAAAAGCATCAAGGTGATCATGATTAAGAAGAAGTATGTTTTCTCATTTCTTATTCGTTATCCCCACTTTCTCATTTTGTGATCACTAGACAACCGTCCCCTTTCCCTTCTGAATCATCCTTTTTGATTGATCACACAGATTCATTTCAGAACAAATTTAAAAGTGGCTAACGACAATAGGTTTTCGGTTTTCGAGCGTAAAAAAATATATCAATGTGGGGTTTGTTGCATCAAAGGAAATATGATTTTCCTACAAAATAATGTAATGACTCACCATATTTTTGAAAACAAAGAAAATATGTTACATAAAAGATTTGTTTTAAGGAAACATACTTCATATATTACCAAGAACATTTTTCTTATATTTCTATATGATCCATTTTTAATATGCTGGCTATAAGACACGACAGTAGATTATATATAAAGTAAAATAAATTAGTTTGTATTTGTGTGTTTATAATATTTGACGCTAGATGGTGTTTATACTATTTAAGTTGTTTTCTTGATATAATTTTTAAATCATGATTCAAAAGGATCACGATTAAACTAATCAGGATTCACAAAATCAAAATCACAGTTAGAAGGAACACGGCTTTTGTCTCAGCATTGCGGGGGCCCGCTAATTTGATTTTACCTCAGGGCCTGTAACAGCTCTCCACGGGCCTGCGAGTTTGCAAATGTACGTACTACCAAAAATTGATACAATTTTCCGGGTAATTTTTAATATTTTAAACATTCAATAATGTATAAATTTGAATAAAATTTTCGTTTCCAACACATCATTAGCTACAATTATAGCAATAGGAGCAGGATATCCAGTGTATTGATAAGAATACTGCAGAACTGGAACAAAACTATCTGATATTTACGTTTCTTATATTGTTATCGATGTGTAAAATACCTTGAGGTTTTGCTTGCAGTAAATCAATTGTTGATGATTACATACTGTAATATCCAAAAATGCGAAATAGCTGAAGTAACCTCTTACGTTCATTTCTCCAATGTGCTAAAATTAGAACATCAGAAACTTGTGGCTGTACACTATATATATATATATATATATCCAAAAATGTGGCTGTATGTATATATATATATATATATATATATATATATATATATATATATATATATATATATATATATATATATATATATATATATACAGCCACAAGTTTCTGATTTTAGCACATTGGAGAAATGAACGTAAGAGGTTACTTCAGCTATTTCGCATTTTTGGATATTCTGTTTTGTAAACTTAATGAGCTACTATAGCGTAAAACGAGTAAAAAACCTGTTACAGTATGTAATCATCTACAATTGATATAAAAAATTAAAAAATACCCGGAAAATTGTATCAATTTTTGATAGTACGTACATTTGCAAACTCGCAGGCCCGTGGAGAGCCCTGAGGTAAAATCAAATTAGCGGGCCCCCGCAATGCTGGGACAAAGAAAAGAGTACTATACTTTTTAGTTTGTAAAATATTATAAATACCTATATTATTATTTATCACATATGTAAAATCTTTACTTTCGACGAGACTGCAAACAAGTTTTCAGAGACGAAACATGCAAAACCAAGAAACGCAAATAACTGATCTCAAAAACTTTTTACAAATTGGTGCATTGTATTTAAAATCTCTAAACTGTTATTTTAAATTTGTAAGCATTACACATTGATATGTAAAAGAAAGATAAGTATAATTTAAATTTCCTTCCATTTATATTCCAATATGACTTCCAATAAGAAATATTATCCGGCCCATCATATATTTTAAAATTTCGCATGTGGCCCGCCTCTCAAAAAATGTTGGTGACTCCTGCTGTAATATATAAAAACAATACATAAATTTTAATCATGTTTAAACTTCATTAACTTATTCTCCCACATGGCGCTCGCGCCGAGCGTTTAGTTTCAGTTGTAATTGGTGTTTATCAATCATTATTGATGATATGTTGTGTCTCAATCGGCCCAACTCTGTTGATTTAACCTTATCTAGTTTATGCAGTACATCAACAGTTGGTTTCTTATTCTGATTTGACTGGTTTATGTATATGATTTAGATCTGCATAATTTAGCAATGTGACTTTGTGTGGCTCTTAAAAAAAATCTAAACCGAAAATGTTGCTCACCGCTTCCATTTCCATTGCATCCCTGTTCTTTACCTGAGCGAAAACTCGATCTATGATAATATTTTGTTCTTTTTATGTTTTATTTTTCTTTGCATATTGGAAATGTGATCAGAGCCAATTAAGATCTGAAATGTGGAACGAAACCTAATGGGCCCATAAACCATTTGTTTTTGTATGAAATATTGTACAAAGATATGACCATTAATGACAACTCGACAAGAAAATTTCTTATATTAAGCAAGATATGTTGCCGGGCGATGTATTAGGCCTAGTAAATTATATAATTACCAAATTGACTATTTTTATATTAGTATATTTTGTATTATCTATTTCTAATAACTGTGTATACAGGATGGAAACGAACTTAATGTCATAAATTTAAGGGTGAGTAGTATGACATGTGTAGATTACGAAACAGAAAGATTTTTTTTTAAATTCGCATATTTAAGGGTAGTTTTCATGAAACTAACATTTTTGGTACCACTGGACCACTGGCAACGCATTTGCATTATTTTATCTATTACACAATTATTTTCGTTAAAAATGCTATTTAATTTAATTATTAAGAATAATATCTTATACAACTAATTTTGAATTTATTTTTGATAACCATATTTTTAATGAAATATGAATTAAAACAGCAGTAAAAAAAGTTTCCTTAAGAAAAGTCGAATTTTCGTTTTTCGAACTTTAAAAAAATTCTTTCAGTTTCGTAATCTACACATGTCATACTACTCATCCTTAAATTTATGACATTAAGTTCGTTTCCACCCTGTATATTGTTCGGATACGAGAATAATAATAAGTATTTTGAGTTATTTTGTTATGAATGTAAAATCTACATTACATTTCGCCGCTATTTTCCTATAGAAAATTAATGTGTACGACTATGAATGTATGTTATTTAAAATGAGACTAAGAAATTTAATTAAATTGTGTAAGTATATTATTTCTATATTTTAGTATATTTATTGTATTCCTATTTTTTATATATTTTTTTCTTGAAAGTATGAATATTGTTAAAAAAAATTATCCATTTTTTATTTTCCAATTTTAGTTTTGTATTTCTTCATCTTAAGAAATGAAATCTACAGAAAATGTAATGTTTTAACAGGGAATTTTTAAGTAATTGAAGTTAGATAGCCCCATACCATTCAAAATAGCATTATTAATTATAGAACTAATGCAACTATTACAATGTACACAATTTTGATAATAATTAATAACCATCATTATTAACGCTATTCAAAGCATATGTATACGCGCGGTTTACACCTATATTTGTGCAATTGATTAATAAATGAACCTGTACGTTGTTTAATTGGTTAGTATTTTAAAACTTATATGGTAAATTTTATTCCAGAAAATAGAAAGAGGCATTGTGCGGAAAGCCTTTAGAAAACAATGAAAATAGCATATGAATATTTCTAATTTATTTGTTAAGAGTGCATGATAACTCACTGCTTAAGTCTCATATTGACGAAAATAAAAAAAATAGTAAATCATTTTCTTTATCAAACAAAGCATACGCATAAATTTGATTTACGCGGAGCATGCACCTATCATTTGTTTAATTGGTTAATAAATGAACCTGTTATTTAATTAGTTGCTAGTATTTGCTTGAAAACTTTTATACAAAGTATTTATTATTGTGTTGTATAATATGAACTATTTAAGATACGAGTATACACACATATTTAATATCACTCTCACAGCAAGGTATATGAATACTTAATGATAAACTTTGAATAAACATGTATTTGTATAATTGTACGTGTATTTATCAGTTTTTCAATATTTTGTTCATTTAACCTAAAAAAAGTTAATAGGTTATAGGTCTTATATATGTACTGCAAATATTTGCCTGTTTTACCATTTTATTTATTATTTAATACTATATTACATTTTCATTCACTTCCAAAAGTATTTAAAATGTAGTAATCATTTTTAAATATCTGACAGATCGCTAAATAAATTTCTTTTAAGAGGCAAGGGATATCTATTCTCCTAATGTTGAACTTATCTTTCTACCGCATATATATTTTTCCCAATGTAAATCGAACTTTGCCGAGAGTACCCGATGTGCGTAGGATTTGTGGCAGTTTTTAGTCGTGCCATTTAATAAGTAATGCCAATAATGGCAACCTAAGGATAAAAAGTGTTGCGCCAAAAAAGATGCTTAGCGATACAGAGCCATCTATCCATAGATATATGAATTAAAGTCGGTATTTCAGAATACTGTATTTCGGTTTTAAAATAAGGTGTAAGCACATGGAAATTAATTTTGATATTTATTTGTAAGGGTATATACTTTCTATTGAATTAGATATTTACTATGGGTAATAAAGTTTTACATTGTCGGTGGTCGGAGAATACATCGCTTGCAATTTATGTAGTTTTTTCTCCAAATTATAAAAATATTATGAACAAACTAAATTTATTATTTGAAAATTTAAATAAAGTGTAAGATTATTATAAACTGTAATAGCGATTTTCATTTGTTTAATTGTGTTTTGCAATATTTATATTTAAATCCGATGTATGGCTTGACTTGATTTTGTATTATGATTCATTATATTATCAAGAACAAATCTATTATTTTGAAAAGAAAATGTAGTTTATAAAATAGTTACATGTTACTTATACGAGCCCAACCCCAAATCTATTCGTACCCTCTGAAAAAAATATATTAACAGCAAGAAGAAATATTTTTTTAGATTACAATAGTTAAGACCATATTTCATCATTACCGATATCTGTGTACAAAGCAGATTGGCACATCCAGCAATGGGTAACATGCCGTGATGATATATTTATTTATTTATTTAAGATCATATTTGGGCATTTTTTTGTTTTATGTATTAATAAAGTGTACTGGATTTAAATATAATTGTTTACCTAAATTTATCATTTTAACAATAATCTACGGGCAAATATATGACAACAGATACGTGCTAATTATTTTAGTTATGGTTAGAACAGTAAATAATACAATATTTATGTTAGTATTATTTATAAAACTGAAGGTAAAGGAAACTGACAATATGTTCAATTAATTACTATATGAAATATTATTTTTTTAGTAAAATTATTTGCAAAGTGATATTTATTTATTAAAGTACTACATGGTACTACCTACAATTATATTAAAACCAAAAATTTTGGGACTTGTTTTTTGTCATATATTTGCCCGTAGATTGTTGTTTAAATGAGAAATTTAGTTAATAACATTGTATTTAAATCCAGTACACTTTATTAATACATAAAATAAAAAATGCCCAAATATAGTCTTAACTATTGTAACCTAAAAATTTATTTTTTATTGCTGTTAATTTATTTATTATTATTTATTTATTTATTTCAGAGGGTACGAATACATTTGGGGTTGGGCTCGTAACTATTTAGGAAAATTGTTAGTAAATATTCTGAAAACTGATATATAATATTTTTCTCTTAAGAACATATGCAAAATGCAAATACATCTTCCCCACCCGATACCATTCATAGAGTTAAGAATATAAGACATTATATTCTTAACTCTATGTACCATATATAGAAATCTATGATTAAATTTCTATAGAAGTACAAATCCGTTTCGGCTTATTTTAATCTTAAAGTTTAGTTCATTCTTATAAAATCATGGTATAAGTGAAATTTTAATATTCAAGAAAATTCCATTTTCATTTCTCGTACATGCTTTGTTATTCATAATTTTATGTTCATTCAATATTCAGCTCAATTGCCGACAGACTAGACATCATAAACGAATGAGTGAAGAAAATAGATAATAAATAAATAGGTATTCGCCCATATAATGACCTGTATCTGAGAGATTCATTAGAATGAATACAATGACGAGAAAAGGTTCTTACATCGGTAAAGATAACTAAAAGAAAGGATTAGGAAATGCAGGCCACTATGCAATCCATAAATTGGAATGAATAAGATCTAGTTGTCCATTCATAGATTTAATACACCCCTTTATGTCTCTCTTAATTTCATAAGATTCTTGGAACGTAGGTGTCGGGTTTTTCCTTTCATTATGAAATATGGATGGGTTGTTTGAAATTAGGATTAATATTTTTGCCCTTTACGTAATGGTAGTGGTTCTCTTTGTACTTTTCATAAATTTATCATTTCTGTTTGAGTTTCATACAGTGTACTTCGTGTAATTTGGTGTTTTGAAAGTGTTACAATTATCTTGTAATAGTGATTCATTTCAAATTATTTTATTTAAAATGAATACAGCGGCGAATTGTTGTGTTTATATTAATTGTGATAATTCGCGGAAAAAATGTCCTCAGATGACGTTCTTTAAATTACCAGTGGATGTGAACAGAAAAAAAAAATGGATTGATAACAGTGGCAACTTACGGTTATTGGAACTAAGTAGTGAACAATTAATAAAAAAAGTTATTTGTGAGAAACATTTTGATCCAAAACATTAATAGGTGGTAGTGCCCGGAGGAAATTAGTCCAACATGCAGTGCTGTATGATTTCGGTTTAATTACGACACCATCTTCATCAAAAATAATGGAAGCATTAAAAGTTAAACAACCTGTGGTGAAGGGTTATATTAACAAAATGATTTGTGGTATTTCTTCACAGAAATGCAATAACTTACTATGCAGAAAATTTAGTATATAAATGTATAAATAAATATCCATGCAACATTTGTGAACATTATTTAAAAAAGAATGATGAATTATATACAAATAACGAAATTTTAATATTTTTAAGAGACTACGGTGAAAATGATAAAATGGAATGTTTATATAAACCGACCGAATTAGCAGTTGACATTTTATTTTTAATTTTAAATACAATGGAGACATTTTTCCAAGATAGTAAACTTATTTCGTTTTTTAAGAAAACACTTTTAAATAAAATAGAAGAAAATATTAATGCAAAATATATTAACTGGTTGCATGTCAATGGGGAATGTAATGAACATAAAAAATATTTTATAAATTTAGCTCTAAATACAAAACTGTATAAAATGTTAGCAACTATGTCAAAATCTTTTAAATTTGCTAAAAATAAAAACAGCTATGATAGAAAGATAAAAATAATTCACAATCTGTAAATATTTTGATAAATAATAGAAAAAAATTGAAAGTGATGACAAAAGTATTTCAATTTCCAGTATTTCCACATCCCTTATTTCTGTTAGGCAAATGCTACCTGCTACAACACAAGTAGCGGCACTGAAAAATATCAAAACTTTTTTCTGACCACTCTGGGCTTCCATATCTCAATATAATTTTTTACTTGCACGCTAGAGGCAGCACTAAACGAATACTAACTCTTCAAATGAACGCGAACGATTTTGCCCATTAGGTTGCCATTATTGGTATTACTTATTAAATGGTCGTGCGTTTATGAACTATAAGACTTCGAGATTACGATGTGCTCCCGCTCTGATGTCAATGCCGAACGCAGTCGAGGGCTCTGAGCGCTAAAAATGTTAATGCCGAACGTATCCTAAGCAGTAAACCTCAACTAATGGCAAGGGGAATGTAACCCGGTGGGGACGTACGCAAGTACTGTAGTAGTACACATTGTAGTGGGGATACGCGAAATATCTAAAGAAAAACCAATACAAAACGCGATATATATATATATATATATATATATATATATATATATATATATATATATATATATATATATATATAAGTTGCAAACGGTAAACATTTCTCCAACACACGTACACGTACAAAAACATGAAATGCACAGTTGACAGTAATAACCAAGTAACTTTATCACGTACAAAAACATGAAATTCACAATTGATAGCAATAACCTAGTAACTTTAAATATGGGACAAATTGTACTGGTGGAAGCGACTTCACTGGCGATTGCAAATACTACCTCCATATTATTCCTATCTCCATGGTTGCATGCGTTCTCCTTTATGACATATGTCATCTATCAAACTCCAACATTATAACTGGGCCTCGATTTTGTAACTTTAAATTCTACTGGATTTCAAATTCTATCAAAATTGAGATTTTTCTTCACTGTTTCTCAAAGTAGATTTTAAATTCTACTGGTCCGGAGCAGTTTGCTTGACATTTCTTTATTACGTCTAGTTTGAAAAATTGAGTTATAATCATATTTGTAGTAATTATTTTTACCCAATTCTTGTAGAATTTTAAATTCAGTAGAATTTAAAGTTACAAAATCGAGGTCGTGTTTAACAATTTTGCCCTATTTCTCATTGCAATCTGTAAATAGCCAAAAATTACAAGTTTTATTTTACCTATCTCTCGCGAACGAAAAGCATGTAAACAATAATTTTATAAATTTTGGATTTATTAGATCCAGTTTGTAATTCTGAATATACATTTTTGTTCTAAAATAAATAGGGTAAAAATTACACCCATATCAACATTTTACCATTTTATTTCCTATGGTCTGGAAAAAAAGTAGACACCCGGTATGTACTACAAAAGTAGGAGGTAACAGATAACCGACAATTGCTTATTAATGCTTATCTGAGTTTAGCTATTTAGCATATATTTTAACAGTAGTAAATATTTATATATGTTAACATTGAATTTCGCTTTATTAGAGCACTCAATCGATTCTTATTATTAAGTCAATATTGTCATTAGTATGTTTCATCAAATTTTATTTTTAACATCTACAACTAACTTTTAACCATCTTTTGGGAAGGAGGTCCGTGCATGGTTTTTCGAGAAAAATTAAACATTATTGCAATACATTGTATAGTTATATCTTTAGGAATATTTCAAGAACGAACTAAATAAGATATCATTAATTAAAAACATAAATTTGATGAATAAGTTGCAGAAAAAAATCTCTTTTCAAATTAGTAACAATTATTTACGGAAATTGTACTTTTGATAAATTCTAGTTCGCTTTATAATATGTAGACTTTGTCTTATCATGAAGTTTTTGTTGCAGAAAAATCTCTGTTTTTTAAATATTAAGATAGGATTAAAATTTAACTTTTTGGGTAATGTGAAACTGGACTCTACATAATGACTCTTTCAGGGCGTCACACAAAAAATTTGATGAGGACGGAATAATTCCCCGAATTACCAGAATTCTTAAATCTAAAGTCTGTTTTTAAAAAGCGCAGGAATATTTTTGTACGATCTTATAAAAGCTGTCTGCCTTCATTTCAGAATGTCTTTTTGTTTCTAATTACATATTTTTCAAGCATTTTGCCCCAACCCTGCGATTAAATTTCGGTATTTAGCAGAATGGATTAGTCTACACGTTTACAATTTATTTTCAAATACATTTTATGGAATATTATGTCTTTTCGGCTTACAGTTTGTTTTGAAATGTTAGTAAAACTACCTTACCAAAAAAAAAAAGAATATAACGGTGTGGGTTTAAAGCACTTCGCTTGTTTTCTTTTAGTATCGAAGGAGCGCAAATGTGCGGTGGCGAGTAGCAAGGAGGCGGGCTTGTATCTGTAGTCTGTAGCTTATGATTTGTTACTTTTATCGCCATCATTTCGGCTACCCCTACTTTTAATTTCAGCAATAATATTATTCAAATAAACAATAACCACAACCACTGGATATCAACCAAATTATATTATCTATCTCGATCGGTTTCGACTCCGCATGAGTCTTCTACTGATAAGCAATGGAGTCCTCCACTATTTTTTTATCATTATTTTAAATGAAAGTCCTTTTAATTTTGAAGCAATTCGTAGTATTAAAAAGTCATATTTTTTTTTTAGTATAACTTTATTTGACTTTTTGCGACACCTATTGCTATCTTTCTCGTATCAGTTTCTATAGTAGGCTGCGTGAGAAATATAGCAACAGTGTGATGTCACAGTGACACATAAAAAATTCATGTCTCGCAAAGTAATTATTAAAAAAAAAGTTTTTTACCTTAAACATTATTTATTGAGTAATACTTTAAGTATAAAACGAAAGTGTACATTTTATTATTTTTTGTTATTGTAATCTATTAATTTTGACAAAATGTTGTTGCAATATAATTAATTATGTTTCCGGCAAATTATTTTTCCAAAATTCATCATCATAAGATATCTAACAAATAAATTGTTTTATACTTTTCCTTAGCAGTAAGTTGTAAGTACTCTTACATAAATAAAGGGTGATTCAATGGGAGTTTCATCATATAAACGCCGTCTAATTTCTAAACGTCAAACCGATTCGGTGTGACAGTTCTCAACTATAGACGTGGGCAATTTTAGTGATGGATAGATACATAAACGAACAACGCGTTAAAGTTGTGGAAGCATACTATAAAAATGGGTGTTCGAAGAAGAATACATTTCGTGCATTACGTGGTGAATTCGGTGAGCATAATCGACCTTCAGTGCGCACAATTTTCAATATTGTGCAGAAATTTCGTGCTACCGGATCAGTTGTAGACGTAATATATACACACAGCGCGCGTTCGGACCGCTCGGCTGACAACATCGCTGCCGTACGTGAGAGTGTTCAAGAAGACCCGATTAATTCCATCCGCCACCGTTCTCAGAAATTGGGCTTGAGTTACTCCACGACGCAACGAATTTTTACCAAGGATTTACATTTGCATCCTTACAAAATTCAAATTACTCAACAATTGCAGCCAAGGGACCACGCATATCGTCGAAATTTCGTTGATTCGACAATCGCATTATCGCGTATGGCGCGGACATCAAGTGGCCACCAAGATCTTGTGATTTGACCCCCTTGGACTTCTTCCCCTGGGGTTATTTGAAAAGTAAAGTCTACAGGGATAGGCCACAGACGCTCGAAGACCTGATAATTGCAATTCGGCGCGAGATTACCTAGAATGAGCCGGCACTTTGCCAAGATGTCATCCAAAATTACGACAAACGGATTCGTAAGTGCCGTGCGAGCCGTGGTGGCCATATCCTTGGAACACTCTTTCAGGTGTAATTGCCATGAACCAAACTAACAAAATAAATTATCATTCCGAATATTCTGTCGTATCCTTAGATTTTATTAGCACTTCTCATGATGAAACGCTTATTGAATCACCCTTTACTTTATTAGTCACCATTCCTTTTGTAGTCCATAATATAAAATAAGAGTATTTATTAATATAAATATACATTAAGTACATCGTAACATCGGGTACGTAAATTACGAAGAGAGTTCGAATATACTCATTTGCAGATGAGTGAAATAATTGAGCGATTTATACAAATAATATTTGGTAAAGTTAATTCTAATTAAATATTAAAATGTATAGCACATGTACATTAACCCGTGTAGAAAAAAATTATCTTGCAGTACAAGATATCTTAAAAGTTAGGGCTATTATTAAACTAAAAAAAAAAAGATTTTTACAGTGTTAAAAATAAAAAAGAGGCTAGTAGGTTAGTTACAAACAAAAAAAAAATCTAGAAAATTCCCGTCTATGGGGTTTTATGATTTCCAAATGTATTTGATGTAAAAGTAACAGTAGTCAGTTCCATCCTGTGTAAAATACCAAAAATATGTGATCATTTGAACACTATTGTTATGAAGTCGTAATCTTGTGTCTCGAATTCTTGAGTTTTCAATTATACAGACGATTCACAAATAAAATAATTTACCTTTCAAAATTTTTATGTTTTTGATTTTTCAATCAGTGTATCTATATAATGATACATCGATACGGCGATATATCGGTACGTTGATACATTGATATATCAATCAATACATCCATAATCAAATCTTGAGAATTAAAAGGGGTTGCCCGGCTAAGTGCCGAAAACAATTAAAATTTCACAAATATAACATTGTATTGAAAACGAGCCATTACTGTAATTGTGTTTTCAACGCTATTATCCTTATCCCTACATGTTATTTTTGTTATTACAGATATACTATTTACAGAGAAGTAATTCATTTCAAAATTAGATTAAGAGAATTATTTGCACACTTTGTACCCCAAAGTTTACTTACACATGTACTCGTATGAAAATGTATAGAATAAATTATGTATCTAACAATATATTGTAATTTGTTAAAATTAAAATTTTAGCGCTGAAACAATTAAAATTTCGCTTCTTTTATTTCATTATGAAAAACAGTGTTTTGTACTTCCAACGATTTACTACTTTGTACTTTGCCGCAGTTGTCGAGGTTCCATTTAAGTGCACGTTTCAAATAGGTGTGCATATAGTCACAGTATTGAGAATTAAACAGTAGCGACATTTCGCTGATTTTTGTTCCAAGCTGCTCGGGGCGATATGAGGAGCGCGATTTTGAATCACATTAAAATAATATATTACTGAAGATTCTTAGTTTTTATAATAATAATCATATATTTGTTAAATTTTTATAAATAATATATTTTAATATCATGTACAGATCTCAGAAATAAAAGTAAAATCATTCTATTATAAATTTGAACAGTAGTATTTTTATAACATATTTTCATTTTGGTATTAAATATTTTTTTTTTTTGAAATAAAAGTATGTACTTGTTACACATGTACATAAAGTAAGAAATCGAATGAATCACAAAGATAGACTCGTCTGTGTTCAGTTGTCATTTATATGATATTTCAAGAGAGACAGTTAATAATTCATCAATATGGGTTCCAAAAAGTATTTAGAAAACTGTTCGATGCAAACGTCGCTTTAATATGTTTAAGAATAAGGATTTGTTGTATGATGTTGATGTTGTTCTTATTGTTATCGGGTTTGTGCGAACCCACTAAGTGGGACACGCGCGATTTTATGTATGTATTTATGTTCTATGTTTTCATTATTACCCCCTGCACACCGAGCAGATTGGAAGGAAAGATCAAAGGTTGCGACAAGAGAGTTACTACTGGATGTATTCTTTATCCTGTGATATAGTAAAGACGCTGGAAGCTTTCTACGTGTTCGTATCCTAAGGCCGGCGCCACACTTGCGGCAGAGCCGCGCGGCGCTGCCGCTGCGGCATGGCCGCTCTACGTGCAATCATTGTCTTCTTATGAGAGATGACACACTTGCGGTTACGCCGCGACGCGCCGCTCTTTGATCGCAACATGTAGCGGTCGCGCCGCGTACAGCGGTTCCACCGCAAAGAGTGTGTTGCATTGTTTCTTATGAACCTGTTCACACTTGCGGCGCGGCGCGTCATGTTTGTCACCGAAAAATTTATTTTGGCGGTCCAGAGCCATGAAGCAACTTGGAATGTATCAAGCCGGGACCACAGCAACAGAGTTTATAAAATTAAATGTTGGGAGGAAATATCAAAGAACGTATACGAAGACTTAAGGGATGAACCCAGTAGCGTCTTTTACGTTTAGTTCTTTTATGTAGGGCATAAATTACGCATACAAGCTCCTTCGTACTCATCGACATTTTGTTATCTGAAATTTTTGTCAGAAAATCACATCAGTTTGCGGTTATGCCGCCAAGTGTGAACGAGCAAAATTTTCGACCGGTCACGCCGCAGCAGCCGCGCCGCGCGGTGGTGCCGCAAGTATGGCGCCGACCTACGGTGGTAGCTGAGCATCGATGCACGATTTAAAACCAAGATTTCTTTTCAACGTGTCAAATGTGCAGTGTTGGAGAGAAATACACCAAAAAATGCGTGTATAATAAAAGCGTGAAAAAACTGTCAGCGTTTCATTTTTCACCTGTTTGTGGTAAAAAAGTGCTTTTTTCATACTTTTATTGTAAAAAATACATACTTTATGAACCTATTTTAATGAAAAAAAGTGTACTTTTTTAAATTGTGTATCAAGGTTGTAAAAGTAATCTTTTTTAGCCGAATCTTGAGTTTGTAGCTGAGGTGTGGCTAAAAAATGTTTTTAAGACGAGGAGACTTTCACAAAGTTATATGTTTTTATTTACAAATACGAGTATGTATATTTAATATCTGACTGATTCATGTCACTTGTAGAATGGTGCTGTTGATTAAAATTTGTCCAGTTGTTCGTCAAATATGTGTTTTTTTTTAACCAAAATATAATCAAAATTGTGTCGTTTATTCTCACTTGCTGAAAAAAACCTGTCGGAATGATTTATCATTTCTTGGAAAAGGTCATTAGTATTGTTCATATGTCGGGCGATTTTCATTTGTCGGATGGACACACTTTGCTAGGCAATGCAAGTAGAACTTGTAATCCAGGGCTATTAAGTAAAATGTCATGCACTATCACTATCGAATCCATTTTTGTAAATGGTCATGGAAAATATTGTTTTTGACGCTCTACTATATGCGGTGTGCTTCGTCGCTTGCCGCTTATCTTGCTGCTAAACTCGCTACTTGGGACTAGACTTGACGCGTCATTATGTTTTTACCCTTACACTCTATGTTACCCTAGTAGTGACGCGTCTAGTCTAGCTGCAAGCATCGAGCTACGCGGCGAGCCTCTAAGTACATCGCACGTAGTAGGGCGTCAAAAACAATATTTTCCATGGTCACTTGTCACTTGCAAAAATGGATTTGAAAATGATCATAACATTTTGCTTAATAGCCCAGGATTACAAGTCCTATTTGTACTGCCTAACGAGAGTGTGTGGTACATCTGATGAATAAAAATTCTTAGTAATATGAACAACCTTTTCCGAGAAATAAGGAATCATCCCGACAGTTTTTTTTTCTGCACGTCAAATAAATTGATTATATTTTGGTTAAAGAACTTTCGTATCTGACGAACAAATGGACAAATTTTAATCGTCAGCCGATAGCTTCGAAAGAAAAATTACTTGTAACCAAACCACCCACAATTTGTCCAGTATGTACTTGATTCTATGATCGTGATGTGACTGATCCAAGAGTACTTAAATTATTATTTTTAGGCGGCTATCACATAAACAGTTGTTTTACGTATCCTTTGGCAATCGTAAAGTATTACTTTTACCTTGACATCTGTCAAAGATTACATTACGGCCGTATATACTTCACGGTCACTTTTAGTTTACGAACTCAATTGTCAATCCTCTGTATAGCAAATAAATGAACATACAGGCTCATAAATTTCAAGTGAAATATCTGAATAATCGTTATCGCTATCACTCATTTTCTTGCTAAAAAAATAATTACTGTAGTTATTTTATTTTCAATTTTATATATATATATATATATATATATATATATATATATATATATACATATATATATATATATATATATATATATATATATATATATATATATATATATATATATATATATATATATTGACAGTAAGCATACTGTTTTGTCAGTTGTCAAGATAACAGCACAGCATCCACAAGTGATATGAATCAATTAGGTATTAAATATATTTGTAAATAAAACCTTATAACTTTGTGATAGTCGCCTAAAATATGTTGTGTGCACCTCGGCTTTAGAGTTCATTTTTGGCCCTCATCTAATTTTCTGGCCTCTAGAGTCGGCTAAAAAAAGATCACTCTTACAACCCTAATACACAATTTTAAAAAGTACACCTTTTTGCATTAAAATAGGTTCATAAAGTATGTATTTTGTTGTACAATAAAAATGTGAAAAAATAAGAGCCCTTTTTTATTACAAACGGGTGAAAAAATGAAACGCTATGGCACTTTTTTCACGCTTTTATTATAGACGTAAAAAATTGTATGAAGTAGAGTAAGAAATGTCTTATTTCACTCATTGGACTATACTTTTTACTCATGTTTGTCGCGTCAAGCTATTGAAAAAAAATCCCAGTGGGAAATCGAGAAGCGACGCTCTGGCGCTGCATGCGTCTTTTACTATGTGCACATCCATTGCAAAACATATACATAAATTGAGACTCACCGACCCTATGTTTTTACCCTTACTATGTGCACACCTATAAGAAACATGCACATAAATCAAGCCTCGCCGTATAGCTTGCTTTTCACATAAAAATAAGAAATTTTCATGTAAAATAATAAAAAATCTGGGATTTTAGGGGTAGAGAAAATTAAAACACAATAACCCTTACACCATTAGAAAGAGAAAAAAAATAAGTATTTTTTTAAAACAAAAATCTAATATGGTGCCCATTTAAAATAAGAAAGTTGCTACTACTATCTTGGAAACCGCATCTTGAATTTTATTCTGACATCACTTTTAAGTTTGCTTTATCAAATCCTGTAACTTTTATATGAAACCTTTTTTTAAATCACGATTTTTTTTTTTAATAACTTGCAAACTGATTGGAATTTGAATTTTTTCTCAGCGGTATCTGAATGAGCCCTCAAAACTGTACAACATTGCCCATTTAACCGACCTTATAGCTCTTATAGTTTCCGATAGCTTAATGGTACACCACTTAATTTGGGACATCTGTGTACTTCGTTTTATTTCCAAATAAAATATTTTGTATTATGTGCAGGTCTTGTATGAAAATAAAATGGATATTTTAATTAATTAATTTAACAAAAGTCAGAAAAAGATTCTAGTATGAAACTTGATGCGTTTTGTTCTGTTTTACATTATACTTTTTTTTTACTAAAATTTAATTTCAATATTACTAGATTTTCACCAGAAAAATGTTAACAGAAAAGAGACCATAATTATACGGGCTCGAGTTGAATTCTGTTGAATATCCATATTTAACTATTTTTTTTTTATATTTAAATTTGCATAAATATGGATAAAATATTAATAAAAAATAATTTTATAATTTCAGCGCTTATATATATATACTACTTTATTCGGATTTTTCTACTTGTTTTACTTTACTGAGATTTTTGATATACCATGTTCCATATTAATTTTATTTTAATTTTGTAGCTATTGGGATCCCGACTACGATTTGGAACTAATGTCCAATCCTGTTGCCTTGAATCTGCTTTATGTTCAAACTCTTTCCGACGTAGAACGAGGTTGGATTTTATGTAGCAAGGACAGTTTGTCGCAGCTTGCCTCACTGCAAGCAAAAGGGGCCAAACAAGAATACGTGGGGCTAGCACGTAAATTAAAGTACTACGGATTCTTACAATTCAAGCCATGCCTCTGTGATTATCCTAAACCACAGTCGCTGGTGCTAGTGAGCATTGGAAACCAGGAATTAAATCTCAGAGTAAATGTTGGGAGTGGTCAAGAAATGCGCGAAGGTTGCTTCAAGGTTACTAGGATGAGATGTTGGAGGATTACTGCCATGCATAATGTACGTAAAAAAGAATACAATATTTGTATTTGTCATTTTATACACAATTTTACTAACCATATCCAACCAGTAATATAACATTCATAATACATGATAGTGTAATGTGTACTTATATTTACTCGTTTTTATTTACTGTTGGTAATCGAGAAAAATATTTCAAATCAGGAAGTTAGATATTTGAAAATACATTTTTAATCGGTAAATTTTCTAGAGTAACACAAAGTTTATATTTTTTAAATGATACTTATATTTGATTTTTACTTTATGCCTTATTTTTTCTATTTTCTTTGATAAATTTTGCAGATTTTGATTTTTACAAATAACTTCCATGGTTTAACCAATACTGAAATTTGGCTTACACTTTTTTATTTTCTTTTGAATGGCGATGCTCAAATGCTTTTATAACTTACATTTTAATTTATGCTATCAAAGTTAGGATTTTTATATGGATGTCAGTAGCTGTTCAATGGTGTATAACTTATCTGTGTTATTTTGTTTCAAACAGCTAAAATATAACAATAATTAAATTAATGGAGATAATATAATTGTAATTTGCATTAATATTTTTATTTTATTCATCTTTGAAATCATAGATGTGGTTTTGTGGTTAGTTACCTCCGAAGTCATCTACCTTGTATGAGATAGTATATCTCATGCTGAGCCCAATTAGTTATTGTCTCTGCAAAGAGACGGCAGTTACACCATACTGATGAGCTCCAATAAAAGGGAAACATGTCTGTGGTTACTAACTGGGCTCAGCCAGCATCTGAACAATATTATAAAAGTGTCTATTTGAATATATCAAAACCACTTGTGACGTTCATATAAAAATAGTACAAATAATGTGATTATTCCCAATAAAATCCTAGAACTAAACCAGTTATTATTATTATGTGTTTTAAACACAAGAACATACAGCGTGTTAATTAAAAATTGGACTATATACGTTTAACAAGGGAAATCAGTTTTTCTTTGCTCAAAGATTACGAAGTAATTTTATACAAAAATGTTCCAAATTACAATTTGAAGATAATTAAATTCTATGCCTAAATCACTAATTAGATTTTGCACGTTTGGTAACCTGTAAAATCGAATTTGAAATTGTACAAATATTGTTCATTTATTGCAATAGACTTGGAATTGAAACAAAATTACAAATAAAATTCGTATCGTTTGAACTGCCAGAAAATTAATTTCTGTGTAACTTTGTTTAAATTCCAGGGCTATCACTATAAATGAGCAAATTTATACAATTTCAAACTCGATTTTACATGTTACCAAATATGTGCAAAACTAAATCTGTTTAGTGATTTAGGCGTAGAGTTTAATTATCTACAAACGTTAATTTAGAACATTTTTTTCTAATATTAATTGGTAACTTTTGCACAAACTGATTTCCCATATTAAACGCATATGGCCAAATTTTTAATTAAAAGCCTGTAGATAAGTTATATAGCGGAAAAAATATCTTTTTAATAATGTTACTATCTGCCATGACGCCCGTATAAAAATTCTAACTTCATGACATAATTCAAAATCTAACAGTGATAAAAGAAAAACTTATTTTGTAAAATACATTGTTAGTATATACGTATGAATATTTTGTTCAGGTTGACCATTTATTTGAAGTACTGATCCAATAAATAGTAGCCTAAAAAAATGAACATCGTCCTAATCTCTTTTTTGTGTATATCTAGTGACCTAAAGTATTGCTTAAAAGTATGAAAACATTTAAAAATTTATAGAAACATTGTTTTGAAACAATCTTTTTATAATTAGTACTTGTACAGAATGTTTCAAGAAAAGTGATCAGCTCGATTATTTTCTTTAGTATTGGCATTGACTATATAATGTTGTATTAAAGACTGGCAATGCTGTGGTTATTGAATTCTGACTCTACATCCCGACCTGCCATCTAGTTCCAAGATAATAACTAACCATTGAAAACTTCATAATATATCTAACAGATGGCAGAAAAAAATACACAATATATTTATCCCTTCCTTAGTGTAAAATAAACAAACGTAATATAAGTAACAGATTTATATGATTAGAAAAAGACAATTACTTAAAAAGTAAATTAAAAACATCTTTCAAAAATTAATTGCTTTATTTGGCAAAAAATAATATAATAATAATAAATTGAATAAAAAAGAAAATTTTAAGTAATACATATAATAAAAACAAAATAAATAAGATATCAATTAATTACTTTCATATGCTGCAATAGATATGATTTTTTTTCTTTTTTATTTAACAATATAAAATTATTTATTTTGAAGAATTTTAAGTTTTCTTCCAGCTGTTTTTTCATCATATTTCATTTTTTTTTATTCCTATAGGTAATGGTTTATAAAGTTTAGTTTTCATAAAACACTCAAATATAATTTATGATTATGGGATGTATCAAACCAACGGCTGTATTTATTAGTTATAAAATTTATAATTTCATTATGTAAACGGTTCGTAATAATGGAATGATGTTTATGATCATTATAAAATGTTTGAAATAATTCTAATAAGTCTCTGAATTTTTTTAAACACGTATGAACTGTTCCCTACAAAATAAATAATACTATTCTTCTATTGGCTTCAATGGAGTCATACCAAAAATAATATATATATATATATATATATATATATATATATATATATATATATATATATATATATATATATATATATATATACAGTGTGTTAATTAAAAACCTGGCCATAGGCGTTTAACATGGGAAATCAGTTTTTCCTTGCGCAAAAGTTCCCAAATTATTTTAGACAAAAATACTTCAAATAAATGTTGTAGAGAATTAAATTCTGCATCCAGATTAGTAATAAGATTTTATTTTCGATGTTTCATAACCGAGAAAATCAATTTCAAAGTTTATCGAAAATTGCTGATTTATAGCGATAGCCATGGAAGTCAAACAAAATTACAAACAATTGTATGACATCTTAACTGTCAAAGAAAGTTTATGTTTTGTGATTTTCGTTCAGTAACATATTTTTTTGGAAGTATGGAACAGTTTTCTCATGAAGAAAAGCTTCAGATTATAAAATGGTGTTACTGTGGACAAAGCTATAGAAAAATACGTGATTTAATAAGTGTAATGTGGTCACATCGACAAATTCCAAGTAAAACCACAATAGAATCTTATTACAAAAACTTAAAGCTGTAATTTCCAATGAATGTAGAAAAATAAATGCCAGACAGCTGCATAATGTTCGACATGGCTTTTATAATAGACTTGGGTATTGCTTAGCGCAAAATGGAGGGTTATTTGAACATTTAATATAAAATTATATTCATTCTAGTTTTCTGTTTTTCTTTTTAAATAAATACATTATTCTTGTTTTCATTTTTATTTTATTTTGTATATGTTGACAGCTATGTATTCTAAAAAAGTTAAATTCTAATTCATTGTGTCAATGTCATACAATTGTTCGTAATTTTGTTTGAGTTTCATGGCTATCGCTATAAATCAGCAATTTTCGAAAAACTTTGAAATTGATTTTCTCGGTTATGAAACGTCGAAAATAAAATCTTATAACTAATCTGGATGCAGAATTTAATTCTCTACAACATTTATTTGAAGTATTTTTGCCTAAAATAATTTGGGAACTTTTGCGCAAGGAAAAACTGATTTCCCATGTTAAACGCCTATGGCCAGGTTTTTAATTAACACACTGTATATATATATATATATATATATATATATATATATATATATATATATATATATATATATATACATACAGGGTGTTTCCTTTAAAACAACCAGTGCTTTTTTGGGCGAACTAATGAATTTTTGATAACCATATTTCTAATGAAATATGAATTAAAACAGCAGTACTTCTATATTGTAAAATTATTTCTGATTTTTAATATCATTTTTCTCGAAATAATTGTTATACAACCCCATATCATATTTATATCGTTGAAATCAGAAAAAAATTCTCTATCTAATGGACAAAAAAATTATATAGGTTGCCATTTAAAAAAATATAATTTTATTCTACCGTTTGAGAACCACTGGTTGAATTTTTTATTTATTATTCCTCATAAATTAAGCCCTTTTTCTTGGTAATTTTTTGTATATAACATTTTTCTCTAAAGTCATTAGTTCGCCCAAAAAAGTGCTGGTTGTTTTAAAGGAAACACCTGTATATATATATATATATATATATATATATATATATATATATATATATATATATATATATATATATATATATATATATATATATATATATATATCCCGCCGCCTATGTGGCGTCCTTTCGTGGCTAATGCATTTTGGCGTCTATCGAAAGGAACGGGTATAGGAGTATAGGGCATTGTTCATTATAGTATATTACATGAAATACGGCTGGTGTTACGAAAATCAATCAGAAATAATTGTACTCATATTTTTTAATTGTATTCAAAATCTTTCTCTTAACAGGCAGTCTGAACTCCAGCCGTACTGAGGTGCTTTTGGCATCCACCTATATACATTTTCATATTACCAAATTTATGACGTCCATTTTGTATATTTGTTTACATATTACATCTGAAGCCGCGTCCAACAACGTTGCCATATTTAAATCTGAATTTTACATCTTGCTTTCGTAGGTGAGAAGGAAATATAGGAATCAAAATTGCATATAAAAATTTTAATGTACAACTATAAGCACTTTCTACGGACCCTACAATTAAATGTGTGCATTAAGTGCGTGTGCTTCATTGTATAAATACTAAATGCTCCTTATAAACATATTTACAAAGTTCTTAAATAAATTACAATTAGGGTTACCAGACGTACTAAAGTTTGCTACTTTTGTACTATTTACTCTTTCATAATTGTGTTTTCTTGTACTCTTTTATACTACATAGGACACACTTATTTCAAAACACATGAGAAAAAATTGACGATGATTCGCTATTTGATTAAAGTATTAATTTAAAACAATTTTAAGCGAGATTTTACCTAAACACAATGAAAAATTTTCAAAATTGCTGTCGGATACAAAATGGTTTTAAACAACTTCCGGGTACATCGTCGTCAAAATTTTTAATAGTTGTCAATTTTACATCCTTGCACAAAATGTAAATAAAGAATAAATATTTAGCCTTAAATTAAACCTAACTTAAGTTGTGAAAACTGTTTATGATGCAACAAATGAATTATTAACAGCAATACGATAAAACAACAGATACATATTAATAATGTAAAATTTTCTATATTTATTACTTTGGTATTATAGGTATATGTTGAAAAACATTTGGAAGTATGCATTATTATATAAATATTTTTTTTTTTTTTTTATTAATCATTTTTACTTAATTAATCTTTTCTTTTTTATATTACATCATCTGGTAACCCTAAGTACAAAACAACACTAAGTAACTACTAAACTTATAGATACAAAATATTACATTAACATTTAAAATCTGCAAAATTAACAAAATTTACAAACTGAAAAAAAAATATGTATGTATCTAATAAATATTCTTTTTCAACGGGCCATATTTGTCCACTTCTAATATAATATAATAATAAAAAAAATATAATTAAAAATTAGATAGTTTGTTGCTCGACTTTAGTGTTTACATAAGCAATCTTCATTGTCGCTAATTTTTAATATAAATAAATAACTTTTAATCATGCCACGATCGCTTAGAAATATTGTTACAGCTCCTGAAAAAAGCAGTTTGATTTTTATTCTTTCAATTATATTTGTATGTATGTATGTATGTATGTATGTATGTATGTATGTATGTACGTACGTATGTATGGGCGTGCGCATGTGTGTGCGTGTTGAGTGTGTGTGCGTGTTTGTGTGTGTGTGTGTGTGTGTAGTGTAGTGTGTAGTGTAGTGTGTAATGTGTGCGTGTGTGTGCCATGTGTATGTGTATGCTATGTATATGGGTGTATTTGTATGTATATTTTGTCAGCACGATTACTCAAAAAGTATAAAAACTGGTTGATGTATGTGTTTGTATATTATTGTAAGCATTTAAGTAATTTACCAATCTATAAAGGCAATCCGGTAAAAATATTAATAAAAATAATGGATAATAAAATTTAAAAGATAGTAAAAAGATTGACTTCAACCGTGACTCAGAGAATTAACAAAGCTTTAAATAAATATAATTTTTAATGTGATGAATGGCCTGTATACTTTGGTTCTCGAAAGATTACTATTCAAGGTCACTTGTTCGAAGAAAGAATACACAGCACTTTATACAGTAGTAGCAACAATTCATGTTAGAAAGAGAAATATTATTTGACGTCTGTCTTAGTTTATGTTGTGTGACAGATATACGTGAATCGTGACATTACTTTCTAACGCATAATAATAAATAATGACGTATGTCGTAGAGTTACAGATATCTAATTATCTACTGCACTTTGACATTTAAATCAAATTATTATACCATGGTTTATGTCAAGTCTACGTTTTTGTGTTTTGCAAAAACATAGATGAAGAGCAATAAATCTTTGAGAAAGGCATTATTTAAAAAGAAACATAATTTTAAAATAAATTACACTTATTTTTTTCAGTGAAAATGTATCCATAAATATTTCATGTTGCACATCTATTTATACGAAATGCAGTGAAGTTATCTGCTAGTAATATTATACCATACGGTTATTAAATGACCTTGAATATTCATCTTTCGTGAACCAAACTATATTATTAACGAACAGTTAAATTTACTTCCGTAATAGATTTAATAAAATGAACAAATGCATCGCGAATTTTTGACAGTACAGTAGAACGCCGATTATCCGAATTAATTGGGACCGGAGTCGATTCGGATAATCGAAAATTCGGATAATCGGACATAGACTGGTAATAAAGAAAAACGAACTGTCACACATAGAATAAACTTTATTAAGTTTAACAAACACAGTTCTACAATAACGCTCACTTGAACATCTCGATCAGAGTAAGTTGCAACCCCATCAGGCCTTAACAAAAATACAAAGTATGTATAAAAATTCACAACAATAATAGAGGTACAACATATGTAGTAGCAAAAACCATTAACAGTTGAAATATATCTAGACTCCAGCGAGTTCCAACTTGTTACAACAAAACAAAACAAAAATTAGATACATACATACTTGGTTTTAATTTTTTTTATATTACGCTTAGGACCAATTCGGATAATGGGCGATTCGGTTAATCGGCGTTCGGATAATCGGCGTTCTACTGTAATTATTTAAAAGTCATAAAAATATGGAAATTGATTCAAATTTGTTCAATTTATTAAATTTGCTATGGAAGTAAATTTAGCAGGACGTTTATAATACCGGCCTTAAGATTAAAAAACATGTAAGCTGATATTCGCTTTAGAAGTGATAAATTTTGGAGTCATATATTAAATTATAATACATATAAAAAATAAAAATATATCATCACGGCTTATTACCCATTTCTGGGGGTGCCAATCTGCAATGGCATATTTATACCGTAACGGGCGGTTCCCAGGCGTCATCTCTACGGGCTCCCATAGCTGGTGTGGAGAGAGCACCACAGGGATCACTTTTATGCTATTTGAAAATTAGATATAATTTTCAAAGTTTGGAGTCAGCTGGGATCGAATCCGGGTGGTCCGATTCTCTGTCTGACAAATTAACAAGCTTAATTTTTAAACTTCTTATCCCAAAAGTGAAGTTGAGTTCAGTACATATTTATTTTCGCAATATATATTAATCTAATAACAATCTTTATTGTATATAAACTTTTACAGTTATTACAATTGGTGATATATATGGAGATGAGTTTATTTCATTACATTTATTTTAATATTACACACGCTGCGTTGATGGAGATGCGATGAAAGGACAGTCACAAACATCCAAGCCCCTGGTGGGAATCGAACCCACGACCCCAGGATCCGAGCGGTGATGGTCGCTGTGTGCGCTGTCGAAACACGCAGCCTCAACACGCTCGGCCACCGAGCTAAATCTAAACCATTAATACGAAATTTAGCGTCCTTCATCATTTAAAACATACAGGCTGTCCGTTTATCGAGGCGCACCATTGGAATCTCGAGAACGGTAAGAGATACGAAGTCGGTTAAATTGGGGCACAGTTGCGTAATTAGAGGACCATCTCAGATGTGTTTTTGTTTTTCCATTAAAATGCACAGGTAACTAGATAGAAGCATAAATGTAAATTTTGCCATTTTCATTTTTGGCTTATAAATTTTTCTGCGAACTCGTACGAGTTTCTAATTTGCATGCTCTACGAGCCATTTTTTATATCCCATACTGTTTTCGAGAAATTTATAAAAAATATAATTTTCTTATGGGGCTCGAAGATTTATCAAGTGTTCTTTGAAACAAATGAAATTAATTTAAAAAAATAATTTACAATATTATGACAAATGCTAAAATATATTACTTTGAACTTCTACTTCTGTTTTCGTTTCCTTAATTTAAAAATTGCTTGAAAGATATCCCTTCTTCTTACTTTATGCGATAGAGTGTCAACAATGTTTCTGTCCAGCTCATTAATGATGGCATTTTCAAACTATTTGCGATTGTACCCATAATTTTCAAACTTTTGCGTGAAACAAAAGGTTCTTCATTTGTTTCCAACGAACCCTTGATAAGAATGAATAAATTTTTGAGCCCCATAAGAAAATTGATAATATGTTAGGCGGAAATGTTTTCAAAATTATTATTTTTATTATTACAACAAATTCTAAATAAATCGGCTAACAAAATTTCTGCATTTCATGTAGTATTTTTTTAGAAATTTTGAAAAAGTCAAAAAGATTTTACATTTTACAAACACTGTCCTGAATTTTAAAAAGTACAAATTATACTAAAAGTAATTTCAAAGCAATCAGAGTTTATTTTAAATCATATAATTCATAACCTCGAGAAAAATTAGCGGAAATAAATAATAACTGCGTTTCTGTATTCTTAAACGCCAACTGTAATATTACTTGTGCTCTTGTTGACATAGTTTATGAATAAAAGCAGTTAATACAAAACAAAATTTATGTCGCTTCTAACACCGTCAACGCAAGAATAACTAAATTATGTTTCTCCAGTATTGCGATGTTGTCAAATCGGTGGACGTCACGTATAAGGTAATATGAAAGCCAAAAATATACAAAATTATACACGACAAAACGAAAGTGGCGCCCTCGGCAGATGTCGGAACTAAAAATATACATTTTCTTTCACATTGCAGTCAATTTGGCGTCCATCTCAAACTTCACCTTTCACATCTAGAGGCCCCCCTGATGCTGAAAAACGATTTTAAATGAAATTATAAAATGACGTCCATATACCGGACGCCACTTTGAAGGTGGACGCCAGATTAAATGTAAATTTGACCATAATGGACGCCAGATGTACGTTGGGATATATATATATATATATATATATATATATATATATATATATATATATATATATATATACATCCCACTATCATTGCTGCGTCCTTTCATGGCTAGAACATTGTGGCAACCACCGAAAGGAATAGATAGGTTTCGATTTTATGAAGTATATTGATTATTTTTTTCCCCTGATTATGAATTTCGGTTCAAATTTCAATTAAGTCAATTTACAACGATATACGTTTTCCTTCATTTCACGATATTATGAACTCCTCCAAACTGAGTGAATCCGACGTCCAGAGTATATACTTCATGCATATCCCGTACTTTGTGACGTCCGATTTATATATTTTTATTCATACTACCGTTACAATGACGTCCAGCAACGTTGCCAATATTAAATACATTATTCTGATGTAGAAACCAAAGCGCAATCTTTCATAGTCATATGCACACCCATATGTTAGAGATTTTTTACAATCTGTGGTAATGATAATTAACAGATATAAATGTCTGATACTTATTTGATTTAGTTTAGTTCAATGTTTGAAGATTTAAAGCAGGATAGCATACTTTATTTTATTCAAAAAAAAAAAAAATTATTATCATTAAACTAAGGAAAATTGATCAACGTAATATTCCTTTCCATAAAAATTCCTAATCTATTAATAAACCTAACGATATTTTACAAAATTAATTTTGCAGTTTTTAATGTGTAATTTTTCTTCTAATTTTTGTAATATGATTTATTTTCTATAAGAAAGGATATTTAACATAATAACCTGACCCTAATACCCGGCAGCCGGTGTAAGAAATCAATGGTAAAATTTCGTTTGGCTATAGATAATTCCCTATTATAATTTTTAGATCAAAAGTGTAATTACAAAAAAAAAATTCCAAATTAAAAGTGGCATCCAATCAATCCAAATTTATTGATGTGCTAGAAATCCTCTCATTAATCACACGTAAATTAAAAGTTCTATTTTCAATCTGTTTACACAGTGCCATGAGAAATATAACAAATAATAAACTGTTGGTCTGTGTTTATGTAATTTTTACTTTGATTTTATTATTATTAAAGATAATGGAACCTCTTAATAAAATGAAATACACCATTAACCGTGGTTTAAGTAGGATGAAGGAGGAGCTGAAATTTAATGTTAGATAAAAACTAGTTCTGTTGAATGCAAAATCGATTTTTACATACGATTTTATGTATTTTGTACTCACTGGAAACTGGGACCGAAACCATTCAACTCTACATCCCAAGTAGAGTTCAATAATATATTGGATTTATATAATTTTTACGATCACATGTTATATTCATATATTTGCGTTGACCCATACCCCTTGCAAATCGTTCTCCGGGGCATTTTTCATTGAATTTGCGAATTAAAGCTGTAAAATTACCAAAACTTATTATTTTTAAAGTAACGTAAGTAATTTAATTGTTGCTATTATGATGGCGACATTTGCGACTGTAACAGAATAAAACATAGATCGTGACTAGGTGTTGAGAATATTTTCTTTAGTGACAAATCAGTAATTTTGGCGACACAATAATAATACTTGTATTAGCGCAAAAGTAGATAATTTTTGCATAAAACTAATTTCGTGCTGTTATTCGACATATCTTCGAAATTTGAATATCCTTTTAATATAATATATACAAAAAATATATCATCACGACATATTACCTATTTCTGGGTGTGTCAATTAGCTTTAAACGCAGAAATCAGTAATGATGATGACATATGCGTATCATGCCGGCGTTTACCAGACGTCACCTCACAGACACTTACTGCTGGTGTGGAAAGTGAAATACAGGAGTCTCTTTTGTGTCATTTAAAATTCGAAATAATTTTGATGTCAGGCGCATGGCCACTGGGTACCATATATTAAAAGAGAAAAAAATGAATTTCGCAAAAATACAATTTTTATATAATATAATTCCAAGGAAATTGAGACTAATTTTAGAAAAAAAAAATCAATTATTAATTCAGTTCATATTACATGCCTAGTGGTTACTAAAAATAATTATCTGTATTTTGCTGTGATTTAAATAAATATATTTAATAAGTTCATTTTTCGCTTATTTTGTAACAGTGACGCATTAGTACAATGCAGTTTGTTTTACTACACTGATTTTTTTAATTTATTTATAAATTTATAAAGAAAATGAATACAAGTAAACCGGGGGTCTTCTTTATATTTGCTATAGTAAAAAGGAATTTATCACCAAAATACTTATTAGTTACCAAACGCAAGACCCGAGATTCACTTAATCCCACACATTTATTTTTGTCTTTGATTAATGAAACTATTTTCAAATCAACAGCAATCTATACACTCAATAAATAATTAAGCACCTATTTTATCCCGCACGAAATCAGTTTTGTGCACAAATTATCTACTTTTGTAATACGAGTATTATTATTGTGTCGCTAAAATTACTGATTTGACACTAAATAAAATATTTTCAACGCCTAGTAACGATCTATGTTTTATTCTGTTACAGTCGCAAATGTCTCAGTCATAATAGCAAGAATTAAATTACTTACTTACGATAAAACTAAGAAGTGTTGGTAACTATACAGCTTTGATCCGCAAATTCAATGAAAAATGCTCCGTAGTTTTGAGTAATTATTAGAAAATATTTTTATACTTACTAGTAATAACGATTTTAATTATGTATACTTATTCATAAATATCTTTACGTGGGACTTTTTGAGCCCCTTCTATGCAAAATAAAATGAAAAACCAAATAATTTAAATTCATGAAATACTTATGGAGAATTGTTGTGTTTATTTCCCGAAAGAATATTTCAAAAAACACACAAATTCGTTATTGTTGCCAATAAACAAATTCATTTTCCGCGTTTCTTTCTAAGTAGCGTAGGTTGCAATAAAATTCAGAATTTTTAAAAGACATTAATTTTGAAAATTATTCTTTTACATAATGCAAAGAAATATAATCACAATTTTCAAATTACATTATAATAAAAATAAAAAGCAAATAGCTTAACAATTTTTTTCACGAAATAATCTTTTTAATTTTGTTTTAGGTACCTACACCTACATTTGTAAACAAAAACTATCCAATGGGTCTTTATTCTGTTCACACCTGTAAATCATACGGATTGAAAATCTTTAAATAATGAACAAAATCGCAACGAAAGCTGACACTCTTATGTATAATTTTATATTAATCAACAAGAATAGATCTGTTTTTATCACGTTTTCATAGATTTAGAGATCTGTAAGACTTACAGATGTCAACAGAATCGACCCATAAACTTATGCTATTAGTTACAGACACGTAAAGATATTTATTAATAAGTGTAAATAATTAAAATCGGTATTACGAGTAAGTATAAAAATATTTTCTAATTACTCGGCAACTCACTTTGGCTAAACACTTTAGTAAGTAGAGGGAAAGTTGAAAGAAGTACCTTTGTACCTAAATACGAGTATTTAAATTATCTATATTTTTTAATAAATAGTTTATAGCTAATTGAGAGTTAATTTGTTTAAAACATTTTTTTCTATTAAAAAAATATTTAGATTCTCCCTTTTTCTACTCTATTTAAAATTTCAATCTTGATATTTTAGAACAAAAGTTTATAAAGATTTTATTTTTATATTTCACTGTAGCATACCGTCCTTATATTTATTCTATACATTTAATCATAAATCTTGTTATCCTTACAATTGGCATTTATTTACAATTTGCAAAATATTTTGTAATTAATAATTCAGCTTTATGTTATTTAAATAATTACCTTTTTTAAATTGAGTACATTTCTGTTTAACATCATAGTTTATCGATTTTGTCTTTACTAAGAGGATTTTACAAGTACAAAATAAATGTTTGATTATTTAAATATTAATTTAATATATTATCAGGAGTGCACAATATAACCTCTTAAATACGATTAAAAAACTTGCGCGCTAATGTATTGCCCTGTGCCCACTGTTGCCAAGTATACGGAGTTCAAATTGTCGGTGGAATGAAACTTCTGTATATACAGTGTATATACGCCGGACGACACTAACGCCGCAAGTGGATTTTTTTTGAACTACAAAAAATATACATTTTTTACTCCGCTATCATTGTGACGTCCATAACAAAGTTTGCTAAACGATTCTAGCTCCCCCCCCCTGATGCCAGAAAAAAATTTACAAGGCATTTTAAAGTGACGTCCGTATACCGGACGTCATATGCACAAGGACGTCACTTTGAATGTAGAAAATGGCAGGGGACGCCACAATGGTAGTGGGATGTAAATATATATATATATATACAGGGTGTTTCCTTTAAAACAACCAGCGCATTTTTGGGCGAACTAATGACTTTAGAGAAAAATGTTATATACAAAAAATTACCAGGAAAAAGGGCTTAATTTATGAGGAATAATAAATAAAAAATTCAACCAATGGTTCTCAAACGGTAGAATAAAATTATATTTTTTTAAATGGCAACCTATATAAATTTTTTGTCCATTAGATAGAGAATTTTTTTCTGATTTCAACGATATAAATATGATATGGGGTTGTATAACAATTATTTCGAGAAAAATGATATTAAAAATCAGAAATAATTTTACAATATTGAAGTAGGCTATGCAATAAACAAATGCAAACAAATGATACAGGTGACAGATAGTTTTGTTACTTACGTTATTAAGTGTTTGTTTTCGTAATTGTTTAATTACTTATTAATAAAAAATGGCTTTGCAGTTGCAAGAATTAACAAATTTAGACTATTTTAATCTTACTGTTACGTATGGAGAGTGTGAAAGAAATTTAAATTCTACGATACGAAGATTTTCACGGCTTTATCCCCAAAAAGTGCAACCCACTCGTAAATTATTGAGAACAATTTTTCGAAATGCCCAAACTGTTGGGTCATTTCACAAGTTGAAAAGGGAATGTCAACGCAGAATAATTGCATAGCCTACTTCAATATTGTGAAATTATTTCTGATTTTTAATATCATTTTTCTCGAAATAATTGTTATACAACTCCATATCATATTTATATCGTTGAAATCAGAAAAAAATTCTCTATCTAATGGACAAAAAAATTATATAGGTTGCCATTTAAAAAAATATAATTTTATTCTACCGTTTGAGAATCACTGGTTGAATTTTTTATTTATTATTCCTCATAAATTAAGCCCTTTTTCCTGGAAATTTTTTGTATATAACATTTTTCTCTAAAGTCATTAGTTCGCCCAAAAAAGCGCTGGTTGTTTTAAAGGAAACACCCTGTATATATCGATTTATTTTACACAAATGAAAAATTTACCTAATATTATGCATATATTCATCAAATATATTTAATATTATTATACTTTTCATTCATGATTTACCTTATAAACATTCTGAGTCTGATTTTATGACGTCATAATTTTGTACGCACATACTATAATAGCAGAGATGTTTATGTATAACCTAGATACCCAACTTCGTATGTCTCAAACCACGTAAAAGTGAAGCCTCAAGGTCAAGAGGCGGCCATTTGTTAAAAAGGCAAAATATTAATGTATGAATGGTAAATACGAAATAAAACTTAGAATATAATTGATATATGAAGGTTATAACAAATAAATTGTTATTAAATTGGTGAAATAAAACGCAATACTTGTTCTTAAACACTATTTATTGATTAGAAAATAATATTAGTTTATTTAATTTGTCTTTTGCAACAATTTGATTCTGATTGGACCACTTTGCAATACAAATTTCACAATGTAAATGAGAAAAAATATTTTTTTCACTGGCAAAAAGATTAATTATAAAATTTATTATTTTTCTTTCAATATTATTTGTGTTTGAAAATGTTTTTAAATTATTAGTGAAAATATTAATTTCTGTTTCAGTAGCTTTAATTATTTTAAAAACGCTTTCTGATGGTGAAATTAATCCACCATTATTTTTAAAATCAGTTAAAACTGAAAATTTATATTTGTGAACTTAATTATGGTCCAATGTTAAACAGTTTTCAGCGCAATAATTACATGATTTTTTATTTAAAACCCTTCTGCTATTTTCTTTTTGTTTTAAATAGCTAGGAAAAGCGGAAAATATCGTAGGGACTGCATCTGGTTTCAATTTTCGAATGTAAGTTCCCATCCTAACTAAATAATTATTTTCTTTAAAATGATCGCTGCAAAGTTTGTTAGCTTTAGTTGGGGTAAAAGCTTTTCTCCTTACATTTATAATCCAAGATTTTAATATATGTTTATTTTTCAAAGGAAATCTAAAAGATATAAAATAATGTATTTACGTAAATTATATTACTCACATTCTACAAATATTTTAACTTCATTTTCCATTTAATTGTTATATGGTTTGATTGAAAAACCTAAAAAAATGCACCTTTCCCCCGGTTTTAAATCTATTCGATGGTAAATAACTAAAAAAACACAGTTCTTTACAATACAAATAATGTATTGACAAAATCTTCGTTCCTGTTCTCGTTCTCGTTCCCGGGCTATTGTGTAGTATATGCCGTAAGTAGATCACTTTATAATCGTAAATTGTTTTTCAAAACATTAGTTATATATTACAGTACAATACATACCTTTAAATTACCACAAATCTGAATAGACGTAAAATACTTAGATCTTACATGCCTTTTTAACAAATGGCCGCCACACGAAATTGCTGGCTTCACTTTTGCGCACGGAGTTAGGCATCTAGCTTATACAACACGTAAACATCTCTGTATAATAGTCACGCATACACATAACATGAATACACTCAGCGCAGGCACAGATCTCCGTTCGGTAAGTAGGAGAGACTACAAGGTCGCAAAATTATTAGAAATTTTATATGTAATTAAAAAAAAAATATTTCTGTAAAACTAGGAACTTATGTGATAAAATATATATTTATGTAAGTGTAGTTTGGGTATGACCTCATTCACTGTTGTCATAGTCGTCAGAGTAAATTCTGTCGGGTTCTTTACTGCAAGGGACATTTGCATTTTCACAGTTTATTTCTAAATTTTGTGTACTTGTATCTTCTCCATTATCTTTAATGTCAATATTTATTCCTACATATCTGACAGATTAGACATTTCTTTTGAATTTATTACTTTTAGAATCAGTGATTAGAATTATGGAAAGATTTAATCTTAAAGAATAAATTCAGTAATCATTTTTAAATATAATAAAATCAAAAGAAATTTCAAATCTATCAGGTATGTCAAACACAACAATCGTATTTAAATTATATTTTTCTGTAACTGTCAAGAAAATCGAGTTTTGTGCATTGATATCAGTATGCGCAATATGTCATTATTTCATTACTTAACGAGTATTAAACATAGGGCACATTATTTCGAGCATTATTATAAATTATTAATTATTATTAGGCGCATTATTTCGTGCACTTGTCGTATTATTTCGTAAACTTTGCACATTACATCGCGCACTATCTCGCGCACACCAGATTTAACTCCGCTTGATCTTTAGTTACGGGGATAAAGTATATGGAAGTAATATGATTTACAATAATGTAGACGAAGTACGTGAAGCAGTGATGAATACTTTCAACAGTATTAGTATTAATCGAAATACATTGCGGGAGTGTAACTGGAAGTGTTGCAAAACGCTGTCAATTATGTTTAGTTAATAATGACCAGCATTTTGAACATTTGTTATACTTTATTGTTATATTAGTATTTAGTTGTTTTGTTTTTGATTTATTTGTTTTCAAGGTTAAATTCACCTACATTTGTTTTTAAGCCTATTTGATTTGATTTAAAATTGAAATAACTAATTTTTTATTAAATTTTAATTCAAACATACTTTGTTACATATCGTTGAAAAGAGAAGAAAATGTTCTATTTAATAATGTAAAAATCCAATATAGCGTCCATTTAAAATAAGAAAGTTGTTATTAATATCTTGGAAACCGCCATCTTAAATTTATTCTGACATCACTTTTAAGTTTTTCTTATAAAATCCTGTAACTTTTATAAGAAACATTTTCTTATATCTTTTATAATTACGGAGTTATTTGACTTATTTCAAAAACCGCGATTTTCAGTTTTTTTAAAATAAACCGTTAGACATTTGTTATTTTTTTTCTCAATTCCATCGATATTTCTATTTTTGAGGTGATTTCGACATTTTCATATCTAATTTCTGCCGTTACAAGGCATACAAAATTAATGTTTCTTATTGATTCAGATGCAGTAATATTTTTACCTAAAATAATTATAGAAGCAGGAAATTAAGAAAGTATGATTTTACATGCTAAAGTCCTATGTCCTATGTTGGTCACACAAATGTAAGAAGAATAACATTTAATCGGTGAAATAATCGCATATTGTATTTATTTTAAACAAATCTTAAAACTAAGTTTACCTCCGTAGTTTAATAAAGATATATTAAAATATAAATATACCAAAAGATGTAGATTTTATGCTTTACAAATGTTTACATTTTGTTTGAAAATTAAATGGCTGTTAACAAAACTGATAATCAATGCTTAATTTAATTCCTATGTTCTGGTTTTTTGTATAAATTATAATACTAAAGATGTACCTACTCGATATTAATTTAAGTAACATAACATAGAAAACTAGAATTCCATATTTTTTTAAATAAGACTCACTATAACTGCTAAAAATGAATAATTAAAAAAAACATTTTCTATAAGTATATTTACCTGAATAAATAATTTTTAATAAAATATTCAAGAATATAATGTCATATAATATTGCAAAGCAAATATTATCTAGTCAATAGCCGATACACTTTATGTCAAGCAAGGGACAAGAAAGTGGGGCTACAGGTACATCGCTGCAGCGAGGGCAAAGTCCAATATTTAATCAGTTTTCTGTTACGGCTGTAAAACTACATAGAGGGCAGTATGTACTCGACCGTTCTCTTAATAACGCGCACGTAACTTACGTTGCCAGTCTTTAATACAACATTATATAGTCAATGGTATTGGGAATAAAAGAAAATCATTCAAACGAAAGTTGTAATAAATTGAGGGGGGCATTCACTTATTGAAGATTTTTTTTTAACCAGTGGTTCTCAAACTATAACAAAGTTATATTTTCTTAAGTTGGATGGAATTCACAAAATATTTCACGTTTTCTAATACATATATTATAATTTTATTTGCATAACTTTGTTTTTTTTTCATGGATAAAATAATGTAATCTTTATTACAATATGGGTTTACCTCCATTAATTTCATTAATTTCTATCATGTCATTTATTGAATAAGTTGATACTAAAATGAGCAAAAATTAATATTTTCAGAAGACTAGTAAATAAAACTTGTAGAAGTTCATAAAGATGAAGTAAAGTAATCTAATATTTCGAATATTTTTTCAATATTTTATATCAAATTTCGTATTTATTTGGAAGAATCTATAATACATTCTGTCAAGAAAATACCGGGAATTGTATATTAAAAAGCCCGCTTAAAGGTAGTGTCGAAACTGTCCTCTATGCTCACGCGGAGTTTGAGCGTCATCTGGCATTTAGTTTGTTTACAGTACTCCATTTGTCAGTTTATCTCAAGTGTGTTTTGCGATGTTTACAATGGGTAAAAATATTGATCAAAGAATCTGTCTCAAATTTTGCATTGCAAATGGAATTTCGTGTGCCGAAGCGCTGAAAATGTTACATAAGGCTTACAGTGAAATGACTTTATCAAAAACACGTGCGTATGAGTGGTACAGTGCATTCAAAAGCGGTCGAGATGTGGTGGAAGATTTGCCTCGCTCAGGTCGGCCATCAACGTCTTCAACTGAACTTAACTTCGCTAAAGTAAAGGAAATGGTGACTGAAAATCGTCGTTTAAGTCTGAAAGAGATAGCCGCTGAAATTTCTGTGTCTCACGAATCAATTCGTACCATTTTAAACGATTGTTTGGGCATGAAACGCGTGCCTCTCGACTACTGCCGATTGACCTGAATTTTCTGCAAAAAATCAGTTGTGTAAGGGTCGCTGAAGACATGCTAGAACGAGTTAATTCCAACCCCACATTCATAAAACGCATTGTAACTGGTGATGAGACATGGGTTTGCGAGTTTGACATGCAAGCCAGTCAACAAGCTTCGGAATGGCGCCTTCCAACTGAGCCGAAACCGAAAAAAGCACGTCAAAGTCGATCAAAAGAGAAGATGATGTTGACATTTTTTTTCGATTGTCGCGGGTTATGCATTCGGAATTCTTGCCAGAAGGTGAAACAGTAACTAAGAATATTATCTGAGCATTATGCGGCGTTTGAGAGATCAAATTCGTCGAAAAAGACCAGATTTGTAGAAAGAAAACTCATGGATTTTGCACCACGATAACGCACCATCTCACAAGGCTAACATTGTGAACGAATTTCTAGCCAAAAATTCAAGAAATCTTATCAAACAACCACCGTATTCCCCTGATATGGCTCCGCCCGACTTTTTCCTCTTTCCAAAACTCAAATTACCACTTTGAGACACCCGTTTTCAGTCGATAGAAGACAAAAGAAAAATGCGTGAAAATGCGTTTAAAAATGTTTTGATGATTGGATTATTTGTTGGCATAAGTGTATTATTTCGGAAGGGGCCTACTTTGAAGGCGATAATAGAAATTTGGATGAATAATGCATATTTTGTGTTTTATTGACCAATTTCCGGTACTTTTTTGATATAGTAGTATTTACATGTCATATTCGTTATTTTATTTAAATATATTATTTTATTTTGACTAAAAATATTTTGGACAATAAAAATCATTTGTTTCAAATATTTTTTATATCAGATACCTGGTGAGCACACACATACATTAACTTAAAAATATACAAATAAAATTAAATTATGAAGCAACGTAGGTACGGAATAAGTAACTTAAGTAAAATAAAATACTAGTTTGAAAAACTAATGAAAGTTTTGACAAAAAAATAAGAAATATCATGAAAAATATAAAACAATCTAAGATTTCAAGGGCAAAACTAATTTCAAATACAATAACCTTTATACCAATCGAAAGAGTGAAAAATAAGTGTTTTTTTTTTAAGTAAAAATCAAATATGGGTTCCATTTAAAAAAATGTAACTTTTGATTTGAAAAATTTTGCTGAATGAAAATATTAATCAAATTCAGTTTTCCGCCATTATCTAGTAACCAATGAGAATTGTTGGTAATACAAACGCACGTAGAAGATAGCCCCTCAAAGGCGCACTACATGTCCCATTTAACCAAAGTCGTAGCTCTTATAGTTTCCGAGATCCCAATGGTAACCACTTAATTTGGGACAGCCTGTATAAAGTATGTACAGGTGTCTCATTTTCGATGTTTTTTAAGGTATCTCGGGTAATATTAATGATAGAGCAAAACCCTTTGCAGATTCCAGGGTCAAATTTTCGAGAAAAGTTTAATAGTCGCCACAAGAGTTTTCCATATTCTTTTGTTTTTGAGCTACAGATTAAAACTCCTTTTCGCTAATTTTGAAAATATATTTTATTTATTATAATATTCAAAGACCATTTGTTTAGACAAATTTTGTACCATTTTTTCGTAGAATAAAATGGTGTAATTAGATTTCTTGAAAATAATTCTCAAAATATAACACAAACCTATATTTTTTTAAATGGGAACTTATGTAAATAATAGTCTCATCTTTTTGCTTATTTTATAAGCTTTTCTATGAGAATATTTTCAACATAGGTTCTCATTCAAAAAAGTAAAAGTTTGTGTTATATCTCAAGAATTATTAAGTTTTCAAAAAATCTAATTACTCCATTTTGTTCTACGCAAAAATGGTACGAAATTTGTCTAAACAATTTTTCTCTAATAGTCATAATAAATAAGATATGAGATATTTTCGAAAATTCCTGTGGCGACTATTAAACTATTAAAATGTGTAAACGGTTTTGCTGTATCGTTAATATTACCCGAGATAATAATAATAAACGTTTATTTAGCTATAAAGGTACAGCTATTAATTACAAAACTTAAAACTATACACTCAATACATATTACAAAAAGTATATTAATACTAATATTTAATACTAATTATTAATTACTAAATACAACAAACCATCCCATTAATTATTAACAACATTCAATCAAATAATCAGTCATTCTTAAACAAATCCCCTATCCTTCTTCTAAACATTTTTATATATTTCAATATTTTTATATTTTCTGGAAGCTTATTATATTCACTTAAACCTCTGTGAAATATAGATTTATTTGTTGACAATTTTGTTGGTATGAAATAACTTATAATTCTCTCTATGCCTTGTTTTATAATTATGAACAGAGTGAAATGTTACAATATTATGTGACAAATAACTTGACGCAATATTTAATTAAATTTTTTGAATAAATGTTAAAACTTGAAGCTTTATGAAACCTTCTATATTTAACCAATCTAATTTATTTAACATATATTTTGTACTAGTAAATCTATTGCACTTTAATATTAAACGCATGCCCCAATTTTGTAATTTTTGTAGTCTATGTAGGTCACTTTTTGATATAATGTACAATACACTTGAAGCATACAGAAAATGAGGTATCACAATGGTGTTATACAATATTTTTCTCGTTGTTAGAGACGTAAAATCACTTAATCTACTGATAACTCCAATTTTTTTTAGATATTTTTTACACATAACATAATCAATATGGACATTCAGTTTTAGTTTTCTCTCTATAATAATACCTAGATATTTTATTTCATCTACTAACTATACTATTTGGTTCGATATACTTATGTCTAACTTATTCTCTAAATATGAGTTATATTGTGTATTATTTCTTATAAACATTAGTTTAGATTTGGAGACATTTAACTTTAAACTATTATTGCTTAACCATTTATCCATGTTTGCTAAATCATCATTTAAGTTATTTACAATTTCGGACATATATATATATATATATATATATATATATATATATATATATATATATATATAAAACAGGGTGTAACCACTTTTTCAAACACACTATATATATATATATAGTGTTTGAAAAAGTGGTTACACCCTGTTTTCTCGCTTATTATTACAGATACATATATAGCTGTAGGACATGATTTAATCAGTGCAATATTTGTGATTGAAATGTGTATAAACTGTAATTGTAGAGCATCCGGTATAACCGGAAGTGACATCAACTTTGTGAATTTAAATACAACCTATACTATTTTTTTATAAATTTGGATTGCATTTTTTGTCCTCTTTCCGGCAATACTAAATTTATTAGTGTAAACGTTATTCATTTGTTAAAAATAATTATTTTCTTTTGCACGATTTTTATCGTTGAGATGTAATTTAATACTTATGTGAGCGGGCTATGACAGTAATTGTTTTCATGTTATTATGTTAATAAATACATTTATTTTTAATTTAATGAATATGAAATAAGAAATTTACAAGTAACATAACATCTATTCATCATGTCCCCCATTTACATTAATACGTTTTAAAGTATGGCTTCTTAATTCACTCATAACATTATTAAATTCTTCAGCCGCTTCTCTAAAACTTCTGTTATTATCCTTCAACTTTCACTTTGTCTTCTACAATCAGTACCAATGTAATAAAATACTTTCGTTAATTGCTGTCATAGCACTCTCACATAAGTATTAAATTACATCTCAACGATAAAAATCGTGCAAAAAAAAAAAATTGACAAACAAATGAATAACGTTCACTAATAAATTTAATATTGTCGGAAAGAGGACAAAAAATGCAATCCAAATTTATAAAAAAATAGTATAGGTTGTATTTAAATTCACAAAGTTGATGTCACTTCCGGTTATACCGGAAGCTCTACAATTACAGTTTATACACATTTCAATCACAAATATTGCACTGATTAAATCATGTCCTATAAGCAATATATGTATCTGTAATAATAAGCGAGAAAACAGGGTGTAACCACTTTTTCAAACACACTATATATATATATATATAGTGTTTGAAAAAGTGGTTACACCCTGTTTTCTCGCTTATTATTACAGATACATATATAGCTGTAGGACATGATTTAATCAGTGCAATATTTGTGATTGAAATGTGTATAAACTGTAATTGTAGAGCATCCGGTATAACCGGAAGTGACATCAACTTTGTGAATTTAAATACAACCTATACTATTTTTTTATAAATTTGGATTGCATTTTTTGTCCTCTTTCCGGCAATACTAAATTTATTAGTGTAAACGTTATTCATTTGTTAAAAATAATTATTTTCTTTTGCACGATTTTTATCGTTGAGATGTAATTTAATACTTATGTGAGCGGGCTATGACAGTAATTGTTTTCATGTTATTATGTTAATAAATACATTTATTTTTAATTTAATGAATATGAAATAAGAAATTTACAAGTAACATAACATCTATTCATCATGTCCCCCATTTACATTAATACGTTTTAAAGTATGGCTTCTTAATTCACTCATAACATTATTAAATTCTTCAGCCGCTTCTCTAAAACTTCTGTTATTATCCTTCAACTTTCACTTTGTCTTCTACAATCAGTACCAATGTAATAAAATACTTTCGTTAATTGCTGTCATAGCACTCTCACATAAGTATTAAATTACATCTCAACGATAAAAATCGTGCAAAAAAAAAAATTGACAAACAAATGAATAACGTTCACTAATAAATTTAATATTGTCGGAAAGAGGACAAAAAATGCAATCCAAATTTATAAAAAAATAGTATAGGTTGTATTTAAATTCACAAAGTTGATGTCACTTCCGGTTATACCGGAAGCTCTACAATTACAGTTTATACACATTTCAATCACAAATATTGCACTGATTAAATCATGTCCTATAAGCAATATATGTATCTGTAATAATAAGCGAGAAAACAGGGTGTAACCACTTTTTCAAACACACTGTATATATATATATATATATATATATATATATATATATATATATATATATATATATATATATATATATATATATATATATATATATATATATATATATATATATATATATATATATACACACACGGTGTTTCCTTTAAAACAACCAGCGCTTTTTTGGGCGAACTAATGACTTTAGAGAAAAATGTTATATACAAAAAACTACCAGGAAAAAGGGCTTAATTTATGAGGAATAATAAATAAAAAATTCAACCAGTGGTTCTCAAACGGTAGAATAAAATTATATTTTTTTAAATGGCAACCTATATAAATTTTTTGTCCATTAGATAGAGAATTTTTTTCTGATTTCAACGATATAAATATGATATGGGGTTGTATAACAATTATTTCGAGAAAAATGATATTAAAAATCAGAAATAATTTTACAATATTGAAGTAGGCTATGCAATAAACAACTATTAATACGACTATTGCCTAGGTTACGATAGTATATTATTTTCTTATATCTAAAATAACTTGTTTTACTAAGAAATTCGTAATAACAAATGAACTACATAACGAAGAAATATCAAAAAATAATAGTACTAACATAAAGCCGTGAAAATCTTCGTATCGTAGAATTTAAATTTCTTTCACACTCTCCATAAATAACAGTAAGATTAAAATAGTCTAAATTTGTTAATTCTTGCAACTGCAAAGCCATTTTTTATTAATAAGTAATTAAACAATTACGAAAACAAACACTTAATAACGTAAGTAACAAAACTATCTGTCACCTGTGTCATTTGTTTGCATTTGTTTATTGCATAGCTTACTTCAATATTGTAAAATTATTTCTGATTTTTAATATCATTTTTCTCGAAATAATTGTTATACAACCCCATATCATATTTATATCGTTGAAATCAGAAAAAAATTCTCTATCTAATGGACAAAAAATTTATATAGGTTGCCATTTAAAAAAATATAATTTTATTCTACCGTTTGAGAACCATTGGTTGAATTTTTTATTTATTATTCCTCATAAATTAATTAATTTTTTCTGGTATCAGGGGGGGGGGGGCTAGAATCGTTTAGCAAAATTTGTTATGGACGTCACAATGATAGCGCAGTGAAAAATGTATATTTTTTGTAGTTGAAAAAAATTCCACTTGCGGCGTAAGTGTCGTCCGGCGTATATACACTGTATATACAGAAGTTTCATTCTACCGACAATCTGAACTCCGTATACTTGGCAACAGTGGGCACTGGGCAATACATTAGCGCGCAAGTCTTTTAATCGTATTTAAAGTTATATTGTACACTCCTGATAATATATTAAGTTAATATTTAAATAATCAAACATTTATTTTGTACTTGTAAAATCCTCTTAGTAAAGACAAAATCGATAAACTATGATGTCAAAATAGAAATGAACTCAATTTAAAAAAGGTAATTATTTAAATAACATAAAGCTGAATTATTAATTACAAAATATTGTGCAAATTGTAAATAAATGCCAAATGTAAGGATAACAAGATTTATGATTAAATGTATGGAATAAATATAAGGACGGTATGCTACAGTGAAATATAAAAATAAAATCTTTATAAACTTTTGTTCTAAAATATCAAGATTGAAATTTGAAATAGAGTAGAAAAATGGAGAATCAAAATAATTTTTAAATAGAAGAAAATGTTTTAAACAAATTAACTCTCAATAAACTAAACTATTTATTAAAAAATATAGATAATTTAATTACTCTTATTTAGGTACTTCTTTCGACTTCCCCTCTACTTACTAAAGTGTTTAGCCAAAGTGAGTTGCCGAGTAATTAAAAAATATTTTTATACTTACTCGTAATAACGATATTTATACTTATTAATAAATATCTTTACATGCCTGTAACTAATAGCATAAGTTTATGGGTCGATTCTGTAGACATCTATGTCTTACAAATCTCTAAATCTATGAAAACGTGATAAAAACAGATCTATTCTTGTTGATTAATATAAAATTATACATAAGAGTGTCGGCTTTCGTTGCGATTTTGTTCATTATTTACAAATTTACAAATTCGTATGACTTACAGATGTGAACAGAATATAGACCCACTAGATAGTTTTTGTTTACAAATGTCGGTGCAGGTACCTAAAACAAAATTTATAAGATTATTTTCACAAAAAAATTGTTAAGCTATTTGCTTTTTATTTTTATTATAATGTAATTTGAAAATTGTGATTATATTTCTTTGCATTATGTAAAAGAATAATTTTCAAAATTAATGGCTTTTAAAAACTGCATTTTATTGCAACCTTCGCTATTTAGAAAGAAACGCGGAAAATTAATTTCTTTATTGGCAACAATAACGAAGTTTTGTGCTTTTTGAAATATTCCTGGAAATAAACAGAACAGTTCTTCATAATAATATTTCATGAATTTAAATCATTTGGTTTTTCATTTTATTTTGCATAGAAGGGGCTCAAAAAGTCCGACGTAAAGATATTTATGAATAAGTATAAATAATTACAATCGTTATTACTAGTAAGTATAAAAATATTTTCTAATTACTCAAAACTACGGAGCAGTTTTCATTGAATTTGCGAGTCAAAGCTATAAAGTTATCAACACTTCTTAGTTTTATCGTAACTAAGTAATTTAATTGTTGCTACTATGATTGAGACATTTGCGACTGTGACAGAATAAAATATAGATCGTAACTAGGCGTTGGGAATGTTTAATTTAGTGACAAATCAATAATTTTGGGAACACAATAATAATATTTGTATTGGCACAAAAGTAGATAATTTGTGCACAAAACTGATTCGTGAAAATTATATAAATGTAATATATTATTGAACTCTACTCGAGGTGTAGAGTTGAATAGTTTTGGTCCCAGTTCCCAGTGAAGAAATTCAAAATAAAATCGTATGTAAAAATCGATTTTGCATTCAACAGAACTAGGTTTTATGTAATGTTAAATTCCAGCCCCTCCTTCATTCTACTTAAACCACGGTTAATGGCGTTCTTGCCGTCCATGAGGATTTAGAAATTATATGTATATTAAGCGTCGTTGGGAGCCAACACGGAACGAAGCGGAGGTTTTTTAATGAGTATATCTTTTAAATGATGGTAAATATTTTATGTTAAAATGTATTTTTAGTTTCAAAAAGGATTTTTTTAATGTTTGACTAGTTTTACAGATAACAGGAATGCATTAACAGATGTTCGTATTGAAACAATTTGGTGATCGGAATTTGGTAATGAATACCATATAGGAAATACATACAATGGTAAAATTTTAGTTTTAGAACAAAAGTTTAAATAATAAAGTTACTCGTAATTAAAAATGGCAATTAATTTGATATAGTACATTCCTGTTACGAAATAGTCGCAAACTAAATGTTTCTTTTCTTGTTGCTTACAGATAACCATGAGAAATGATGAAATGAAACAGGCCGTTAGACCTAAATGAATGTCACTTTAAGGCTTGAGTTAAATTAAAATTAATATTTTCACAATTAAATACCATTTCATTTTATTAAGAGGATCCATTATCTTTAATAATAATAATAAAATCAAAGTAAAAATTACATAAACTCAAACTGTCAATGTCATACCATTCAACAAATAACAGTTTATTATTTGTCATATTTCTCATGACACTGTAGCTTGAAAATAGAACTTTGAATTAACGTGTGGTTAATAATAGGATTCTAGTACATCAATAAATTTGGATTCATTGGATGCCACTTTTAATTTGAAACAGTTTTTGTAATTACATTTTAGATCTAAAAATTATAGTAGGGAATTATTTATAGCCAAACGAAAATTTTACCATTGATTTCTCACACCGGGTGCCGGATGTTACGTAATCTAGTTTTTTTTTCAAACTTTTGCGCCCGTTTTTATTGAAAACAATGGTTGTGATAACAATGGAAAGATAAAAAAAATCTGCATCAAATGATACCAAACACACGTGAATTATGTAATTTACAAATTACTTATTAAATTTATTCAATTTTTGATTAATAGCGATAGCCATGGGATTTGCACGAAAATATAAAGAAATGATCAACATTTTATCTGTCAGAATTCATTATCTATGATTTTATTGTTTTATGGGTTGATTCTCTTCAATACTGTAATGCCCGGTTGCAGAAACGTTCATCAACGCTTTGTTTAATCAACGAATCATCAAAATGAGCAAATGCAACGCGATTTTTAGCAACAATGATTTAAATATCATAAGAATAAGGAAACTGATTCGAATTTGTTCATTTTGATGGTCCATTCAAAGCGTTGATGAACGTTTCTGCAACCGGCCATAAGTCTTACAGATAGGTATATCAATCTGTAAAAAGTTACAAAAAAATATCTATTCTTTTTGATTAATATAAATTATACAAAAGAGTGGCAGCTTTCGTTGCGATTTTGTTCATTATTTCCAGATTTATAGATCTGTAAGACTTACAGATGTGAACAGAATCCACCTATTTTAATATATATATTTTTAAAATTAATAACATTATTAGAAAATTATGTTAAATTTCCTTTTTTATAGAAAATAAATCATATTACAAAAATTAGTAGAAAAATTATACAGTAAAAACTGCAAAATTATTTTTGTAAAATATCGTTAGGTTTATTAATAGATTAGGAATTTGTATGGAAAGGAAGATTACGTTGATCAATTTTCGTTAGTTTAACGATAATAAAAAAAAATATTAATAAAATAAAGTATGCTATCCTGCTTTAAATCTGCAAACATTGAACTAAACTAAAACAGATAGTATTAGACATTTATATCTGTTAATTATCATTACCAGAGATTGTAAAAAATCTCTAACATATGGGTGTGCATATGACTATGAAAGATTGCGCTTTGGTTTCTACATCAGAATAATGTATTTAATATTGGCAACGTTGCTGGACGTCATTGTAACGGTAGTATGAATAAAAATACACAAATCGGACGTCACAAAGTAAGGGATATGTATGAAATATATACTCTGGACGTCGGATTCACTCATTATGGGGGAGTTCATAATATCACGATTATTTATACTACCGTATTCAGATTCGACACTCTCTGTCGGTACCTTTGAAGTCAGTGTCTCCAAAAAATATTATTGGCGGCCATGTTTTTAATGAAATAATTTGCTACTTCAAAATCCTACAACTATGCGCGCATCACAGTTAGGCTTGTAGCTGAGTTGGTTAAAGCACACAGGGGCTCAATTCTCGACATCGTTCGTATTCGCACGAATGCGAAAGCGAAGCGAAGCTCCAATGCGAACAGTAACTCTAAAACGTATTCTCGACTACCCTTCGCTTCGCGTATCGTTTGAACACGAATTACACGAAGTACAATATTTGGCAACGTTGCATGAGGCTGCTGGACAACTTCACATATATTTTGACATTTCACTGTTCGCCATTTTGCGAGTAGAAGAAGTTTGAGTTTTAAGTTTATTTTTATTATATTAACATGTAATTAGACAAGAATAGTTAGAAAATATCGGAAAACCAAAGAAAAACACTTATAGAATATATAACAATGAACAATTGCTTACTAAATTCTAAATTTACTACAACATTTACATATAAAGACTCTAAAAGAAATGGGAGGATTTTTTTGTTGAAATACATAAAAATATAAATAAATATACAAAAGTAAGTGATATACATAATTATAACACTAATAACAATTATATGCGTAGTGCTAAACGGTATAGACTTGCAACCTCATATAAAAATACAATTAATGTTAAACTATACAATCATCTATCGGCATCCTTTAAAATATTAAATTTAAAAGAATTTAAAAAAGTAAAAAATATACTAATTATTATTTTTATTCTGTAGAAGAATAAATAAGTTACACTTCTCTTCACTGTGTATAGCTTCATTCAAAGTTTTTATTATTATTATTATTATATATAATTATTTAATTCCAACGACTAATTTTAGATGGAACCATATATTATTTTTTATATACGTGTGATGAGTTATAAATGTTTTGTAAAATTGTATACATAATATAACCAAATAGGTAAACTATTTCTATGTTATCGATAATTATAATGTAATTTTAATTTTATAGAATTTTTAGAGAATACATACATTTATTAATTATTGAAACCCTTTTTATTTCTATATTTCATAAAAAGTAAAATACAAGAAAAATGTGGACATATAAAAAACATATTTTAACATTTCTGATATTCAAATGTCTACAAGTATAACTGTAATCTTGGGTTAATATTTGAAAAATGATTTTTACATTACTATTTTATTATAGATGTAGCTTAATATTCGTGCTAATCCAATGAAATTTCGAAAAAATCTCATCAATGCGAAATATCCGATAGATCATTTATTGGTATTCCAGTTACATTTTGATATTCTTCATCTAATTCTTCATTTTCTAATCGATCTATTAGTATAAAATTAAATATTTCGTCCATTTTATACTGGTAAAAACAACGTAAACAAGACACAAGTATATGTAAGCGAATGACTTAACACGAAAGCGAATGGTTTTACCCTCTCGCTGCAATACGAACAGTATTCCACGAATTCGCAACGAAACGAAGGGTCGTGAATACAGTTATGTAGCTATTCGTACGAAAGCGCATAACCTTGGCGATTACGAACGCTCGAGAATCGAGCCCCAGGGACCGTTGGGATTAGAACTTCGGATGCGAGTTCGAATCCGAATAGAGGAAGATATTTCTTGAAGGTTTTTTTTTTGCTAAATAATTATTAGATATTATTTTATTTAAATATATTATTATTATAAATACAATTTTTTTTATTATAAAATATATATTATTTATGAAAATACATATAAAGCAAATTGCGACACTACGCATTATAAACAACACAAAAAACTAATAATAAGCCACTACCTACTTATTATTTATAATGATAGATTTTCTTCTTCCTTTAATTGTTTTGAAGTTCCTATTTATAATTTTTAATGTATAAAATAATCGCATTCTGGAATATAATTTTAATAAATATACTCATGCGGAAATTGCTGACAAGGATGGGTAAATTCAATTTCTTTGATTTTCTTTACAAAATTTTTAATTACATTTGATTGTATAGCCACAATTTCAAAATTTTGAAAAAAACATTGTTCCAGTTTATCTATATAGGATATAAAAGAACTGGATGGCATAATTAAATTACCGAAAGTGTCTTTATTCTTATTTTCATACGTTTTAAAATGACTGAAAAAAGATGCACTGTCCAAATTTAAAGGTGCGTGAGCATAGTTATTGCATACATCACAATTATGAATACTCAAACATTTTTTCATTAAATAACCACATATGTATTTTAAAGCATTTTGTTCCGGAAGATCAGTACATTTATAATCACTATCTGGTAACGGAATTGTAAAATTAGGCGAATCTAATTCGTCAGTTTTTATTTCGAATAAATTTTCTTCGAGGTGAAAGTCTGAAATTTTTGTTAATACTTTATCTAAATCGTCTTCACAGTTTTCTGTACCAGAATGAAATAAATTCATACAAAATGATTTCTTGAAACTATTATAAAATTGAAAAGGTGTGGGATTGTATGCATTTCCACTTTGTTGCCTCATTTTACCAAAAAAAATTTCTAAGGCATCCGGATTTATTCGTCGAGTAAGTAAAAATTTAAAACCAATACTTTTTAAGTCTATCCATAAAGCTAAAGTACTTTTTATCGTTGTTTTCCAGCCCATAATGCATTTCACATTATTGGTTATATTTTTATTTGATTTGGACATAACGCAAACGTTTTCCAAAAAATGCATTGTTTCTTTTAAAAACTGTTCTTGATTATCCATAAAGCTAAAGTACTTTTTATCGTTGTTTTCCAGCCCATAATGCATTTCACATTATTGGTTATATTTTTATTTGATTTGGACATAACGCAAACGTTTTCCAAAAAATGCATTGTTTCTTTTAAAAACTGTTCTTGATGAGTCACCAATGTACGCATTATTGTATTTTTTTTTGCACTAAAGCCAGTAGAAGAATTCAAAATGTCGAATAACTTATCAAATCTATCTATAAATTGCACTGTTGCACCTGCTTCTGCTGTAAGTGCACCTAAACTCATATACGTATTTAATGCAGCAGCTACCGTAGCACTAATTACATGTGTGGCATATTTGACTTTCATTTTTTCAAATGTGTTTGGCCAAATATGAGAGTCTGTCAATTTTGGAGCAAGACGACATTGTAGTTTCTTATCTGATTCATAAAATGATTCTACATGTTTCCACGAAGTTTTGTTGTTATTAAATATGAAAGTATGTAATATCATATTATTTCTTGTTGCTTTCAATAGGTGAGGGGTATCGAAAAAGTAATATATTTTATCATTATTTACTTTGAAATATGTATTGTCTGGAGTAATTTGCAGTAATTTTGTTTACTGAATATTATTAGTGCCCATGTCACTAACTACACCTTTAATATGTAATCCAATATCTTGTAATTTTTTAATGTACTCAATAAGATAATTTTTCATTTCTATAGCTTTCCATACAGTATGTAGAAAAATATAACCAATGGGAAGTTTCCATTTATTATAAAGACCGCGAATCATTAAAACAGCTACTTGACATACAGGAATAAATGTTTTGTCTTTTCCATTGACAGCAAACCCAATTACCTCACCTTTCGATATACTGTATAATAAACTTGCTTTAAGCGACATTTCGTCTATGCATACTATACAGTATTTATCAAGTTCTGTCATATGCGTAACTTTCGTTTTTATAGATTCGAAAAGTACACTATTAAATCCAGGATGAAATTTTATTTTTTCAACGAATCTTTCTAATGTACGTTTCGTTGGAAGACAAAATATTTTTTTAAATACCTATCTGTAACATTTAGGTCCACTAAAATATGCAGATATACAGAACTTTTTGAAGTCACTGTTATATCTCCTCCCTTTATCATTTTTATTAGCTAAGCCGATTTGTATTTTCATAAATTTAGCTAAATTTCCTGGCATAAACTTATCAATATTGTCTTTAAATTGTTCAAGTGTTATATTTTCATGACAAGATTTGTAAGTTTTCGCCAGTTTAGTCTTCATTCTGCAATTTTGTTTTTGCAACAGCTTTATCTCAGTCCTCATTTTTCCCTTACGTGGCGTGTGATTAGACAAAATTGTTGTGGTTTGTGTGTGAGTACTTTCTGTTGACAAATTTAATTTTGCATCATCGTAAGTACTACTTCTTGGACGTTTTGTAGTTGTAGTTTGATCTATTATAATGGATGAACTTGTAACTTCAACATTCTCATTCATATATTCTGTCACTACTTGTGTACCTTCTGGCTGCGTTTGAGATACAGATCCAATAAATAAAACAGGAAGAGCAATATTATTTAGCCTATTTTCCAAATCATTTAAATACATTCTATTTTCAAAATGTAAACTGCATACTAAATACTCTTTTTTTAATATTGTCGGATCTACATTTTGGAGATCATCTCGATCGCAAGCTGTAATCCATAGTTTACATCTAAAAAGATTTAATTTTCTCATTTATTGTTTTAAATTAATGCAAAATATACCTTTCTGAATCGGTAGGAAAAGTAAAAAAATTAATATCCTTATTTCTATAACGTGAATTATTGCACGATTTCACGGCACAGTGGCTTTTATATTTCATTTTTGTTTTGAAAACGACAACGGCACACTAAAAATTCGCCATTTTATTACCGAAATATGCCATGCGCAAACAATCTGCGCAGTTCAGAATTCACCCCAGCGAAACTCGGGAGTGTCGCATCTGTATACGGTAGTATAGGTAATCTGTGATAATATCGTCAAATGAACGGAAACGTATATCGTTGTAAATTGACTTTATTGAAATTTGAACCGAAATTCATAATCAGGGGGAAAAATAGTCAATATACTTTATAAAATCTAAGCCTATCTCTATTCCTTTCGGTGGTTGCCACAATGTCCTAGCCATGAAAGGACGCAGCAATGATAGCGGGATGTATATATATATATATATATATATATATATATATATATATATATATATATATATATATATATATATATATAATTGTATCATCAGCAAATATATGATATTTACAGTGTTTAATATTTTCCCCTATATCATTGATGTATAAAACAAAAAGTAATGGTCCCAAAATACTCCCTTGAGGAACCCCTACATCTATTTCCATGGTATTGGAGTATGAATTTAAATATTTCACTCTCTTGAGTTCTACTTGTAAGGTAATCATTAATCCATTTAAGAACTGTACCTCCAATTCCATAGCTTTTTAGCTTTTGTATTAATTTTTATCAACTTCATATCTAAATCATATGGGGTCTCGTGGCTGTGTGCCTGAGTATCTGGTCGCGAATCTGGAGACCCGGGTTCGATCCCGACCGACGCCAAAAATTACATCAAATTTTAATGGCACAAAATTGACCCCTGTGGCGCACTCTCCACGCCAGCAATGAGTGCCCGTGAGGTGACGCCTGGTAAGCGCCCGCACGGTACAAATATTTCATCATTACCGATATCTGTGTATAAAGCAGATTGGCACACCCAGCAATGGGTAACATGCCGTGATGAAATATTTATTTATTTATTTATATCTAAATCATCAGGACTACTCTTATTACTCATACTTCTTATTAATTTATCTAACTCTTCTATATCCATTAAACGGAAATCATGTAATGAGCAAGTAATATTATTATTATTTATTTAAAAAAAAAGAAAAAACGGCGGGATAGTACAGTGGTAGAGTGCTAGCCTCTGGACTCAGAGGTCGTAGCTTCGAATCCGGGTCAGGTTTTTCTCGACTGATCTTGATCGGTATCTACTCCCGTTACCTTTCCAAGTTGGGATACAATTAACTTGGCAATCACTAAGCTATCTAGCACCGGCTGGTGGTTGTAACAAGGGCTTGCTCGGGTGGGCAACACACATGACATCTACGTAAGAAACTTCGTGGCAATTGTAAAAAATTAAGAAAAATAGATGTGTGTGAGACCATTCTAGGGTTATAACCTGTAAGGGTTGAAAATCCCGAAACAATACAATACAATACAAATACAATAATATTATTATTTTTTGCCAATCATTTTCTTTAATATCGCCCGCATCAATTTTTGATCAAATCTACATTTATTTATCAATTTAATTTTCAAAATATTTTACCTTCTCTTTCCTTATTAACATTACCGTCGTATTTCGTTTCATTTTATATGTTTCCCAGTCAACTAACTTACAACTTATTACAAATTGTTTGTAGGAAAGATCTCGATCTTTAATGGCTTGTAATATCAAATTAATAAACCATGAGCAGTTTTGGCATTTTCATTGAACTTTAGGCATTAAATTGTCAATAATACCCATTCATTAATTCATTCATTCATTAAGCCAATTACTGCTACAGAAGTCAGTTTCCCGATCTCATTTACCGCGAGGTACCTTTTACCAAGATGATTAAGTCTACTTACGGCCACAGCTGGACATTCACATACAATGTGTTCCGAAGTTTCTTCGTCCTCTTCGCAGAGTCGACAGATATTGTTTTCAGCTATATCAATTTTGTATAGATGGTAATTTGGAGGACAATAACCAGTAAAGATACCTGTCATAGTTCTAAGGTCCTTCTAGCTGAGAGCTAATAGCTCTTTGGCGTTTGTTAACGATGGTGAAATGAATTTCTTCGACTGATTAAGGCCCGGAATTTCTCTTCAATATGATCTATGGCTGCTTCCTCCCAGTTTTTGATTTCCTTCTTTATATGGCTTTTCAGAAGTCCACAAGAAGGTTCAGGCCCGTAAAAGATAGTTTATCTCTCGTTTTAGCGAGCTCATCTGCTTTTTCATGCCCCGGTACCCACCACAAAGTGACGTGGTTATCTTTGGCTAGTTGTTGTAGGGTGTTCATGCAATTCCAAGAATTGCTACGTCATCTGCGTATCCGTTAACAATGTAGCCAGCTTTTGTTAGCTTGTTAAGGAGGTCACCAATAACGATACACCAAAGAAGAGGTGACAGAACTCCACCTTGTGGACATCCTCTGCTGGTTGTTATCATTACTGATTTTCCTCCTAGTGAAGCTTTAATAGTTCGACTTTTTAACATGGCTTTTATCCATGCCACCACGGCTAGGTCGAAACCTCTTGCCAAGGCCGCTCTTCCGATAGAGTCATAGGAGGTGTTGTCAAAACCGCCCTCTATTTCTATGAAAATACCTAGACCTATCTCCTTTGCCATGAAGGTTTTTTCTTTTTTGTTGACAAGGCTATGGAGAGCCGTCGTTGTCGATTTGGCTTTCTGGTACGCGAACTGATTCGCATGAAGTGGCGAGGTTGTGAGCACTTCACTTCCGAGGTATTGGTCCAACACTTTCTCCATATTTTTTGATATAAAAGATGGAATACTAATGGGTCTATATGACTTAGGCTGAACAGCTGGACGTCCTCCTCCTTTAGGTATAAAGACTACATTTGTTTTCTTCCATAGTTTTGGGATATATCCGAGCTTTATGCTTCCATTATACAGGGTGTTAATAAAAAAACTTTACACACTTTAGCAGGTGATAGTAGAGATGAAAACAAGAAAAAAAATCTAATACACTTAGATCCAATACTCATTGGTTTTTAGAAAATTTATGTATGGAATTTGTACATAATACACAGGATTGACGGAAGGTATTGTGCTGGCCACATCAGATTTAACAACTAAGGACTCTAGGTGTTTACGATCAATTGTAAACAAAGTTGCAGCCGTCGTCGAAGAGACTCACGCACTTGATCGCAAACACCTAGAGTCCTTAGTTGTTAAATCTGATGTGGCCAGCACAATACCTTCCGTCAATCCTGTGTATTATGTACAAATTCCATAGATAAATTTTCTAAAAACCAATGAGTATTGGACCTAAGTGTATTAGAATTTTTTTCTTGTTTTCATCTCTACTATCACCTGCTAAAGTGTGTAAAGTTTTTTTATTAACACCCTGTATAGTCCACATAGGGCAGGTAATATGTCCTTTATGCATTTTTTGCAGCAAGGCCGGAAAAATGCCATCTCCACCCGCCGTCTTGTAGGGCTTAAAAGTATTAATAGCCCATTCAACTCGGCTGACTGAGAGGATCTTGTCAGATAGACTATTGAGTCTATTGCTTTCTTGTGACTCTCTTACTTCCATTGGAGAGTTTTCTTCGTCTGAGCGGGATGATCCTGAGAAGTGAGTGCTTAGAAGAAGCTCCAAAGTTTCCTTTGAATCCTCCGTGTAGTAGCCATTTGGTTTCTTCAGGAAACCAATCTCGTTCGCATGATCCTTTGAGAGGACTTTTTGTAGTCGCCATTTGGTTTTTTCAGGAAACCAATCTCGTTCGCAGGATCCTTTGAGAGGACTTTTTGTAAGCGTGCCACTGTGGGCATATCTGATAAGCCCTCACAGAAGTTTTGCCACGTTTTTCTCTTGGATTTGCGTATTTCTTTGTTATAAGTAGTTAGAGCAGTTTTGTATTGCTCCCAACTCTCCGGATTAGCGGTATTTTTGGCTTTATTGTATAGCCTTCTAACTAAAAGTGTTTGGTGTCCTAGCTCCTCATTCCAGAGTACCTTCTTGGTGGTTTGTTATAGCTTTAATGGACAGCTATTTTCGTACGCTGAATGTAGTAAATTGTGTAATTCAGTTGAGGCCGCTTCCAGTTCCTCCACTGTATTAGCGCTAACTTTGAGTTCTTCCACTTCAGACTTTATCGAGGACTTTATATAGCCTTCATACAAGGCCCAATCTGTTAGTTTCGGAACTCGAGCTTGAGTAAGGCCTCCTTTACTAACAGGTGCGTGAACTTGGCAGCAACATATTTTAAAAAAAATTAACACAAATGCACTTAATCGATTGTATTTCGTTGTATTTTACTAAATATGATTTATATTGCGCAATTAATGTTAATAAATTGCATTTTATTTTTATGCTGCCAAGTTCACGCTAGCAGCAAAGTTTGTTTTTTTTTTTTAATTTCACAAATCGTTTGTATTTCGATTGTATTCCATTGTATTTCTAATAAAAAATTTGAAAAAAAATTCTACGGGAAGTTATGAAAATATCATTTTTATGCTGCCAAGTTCACGCTAGCAGCAAAGTTTACGTTAACTGGAATGTGGTCTGGCCCAGGGCATTTTTCTTTCTTCATAGAGTAAATTACTTGTTCGATTTTGGATTTAAGGAAGGAGGGGATATTCTCGTCTTCGTTTGTTGCATTTGTACTATTTATCATAGTGTTGTATGTTGTATTTTCTTTTTTGTTACTTGCATATAGTTTCTCGTAAAAATTCATTGCTATCTGCAACATTTGGGTGCGATTGCTGCTGATTTGGTTATTTTCTCCTATTAAGGAACTAATCCAGTTAGTATACTTTGTCAGTTTCTTGATTATTCTTTTTATAGTTTTCAAGTTCGTCTATAATTCTTCGTTCATAATCATTAATGTCTTTTTTATGAGCTTTTTATAGTCCAATCAGGGCCGGCGCTAGCTATTTTGCCGCCTGAGGCGAACTTTTCTATTGCGCCCCAAGGGGGGGGGGGTATTTAAAAAAATTAAAATATGTATACATGATAAATTTTACTTTTAAAATTAAATAACATACAAAGAAAATAACAATAATTCTTGAACACAGTACAGTTTATGCGACACAAATTGAATATATTATATTGACACTTTTCTTGCTTTAATTTTGGCAAAATTATCTATTATTTCGTCGTAAGTTATATGTTGGGCAATGGCGTGCTCAATAGCAATTATTGCTAATCCAGATAGCCTTTCTTGAAGTAATGCGGATCTCAAGTAATTTTTAATAATTTTAAGTTTGGAGAATGAACGTTCCCCGCTTGCAACTGTTACCGGAATTGTCAATAATATTCTTATGACAATTATGATATTAGGATAGTTTTCTACTAAGTTTTTGTCATAAATATAATTTAGTAATTGTAGAGGTGACATTTTAATTTGAATAGCATGACTCAAGAGAATTAGCTCGGTGTGCAAATTCAATGGCTCAATATCATCCGTTAAGTTGAATAAATCGTTGCAGCATTTCAGAATTTCATCCGGCGCCTTGAAGGCTAAGCTTCGTACATCGTACAGGAATTCGGATAAAGAACTATGTCCTTCCAATTGAGAAAACCGTTCCGCAATGGAACTGATACAAACGTCGAGTAAATAGTTAAAGAATTCAACTTCAATTTTTTTCTCAGGATCTTCTACAGGAGTATCACTTCCCTCATATTGGAAAAGCCTAGTTTTTTTACGAACACGAATTGTTTTTGCAAGTTCGAATTCAGCCTCTACCTCCATATCTGTCGCTATCTCTTTAGCAGAACATAACATTTGTTTAAAACCATTAGTTCTATAATTTTCTAAAAATTTCAAAATATTTTTTAAAGCTGTTACACACTCGTTGATAATTATATTTGGACTTTGTAGTTGTTTAGAAACGTTATTTATATGCAGCAAAACATCATACCAAGTTACTACAGAACAGATAAATTTAAAGGAGGAAATTTTTATTGCTAAAGATTTACTTTTATTTCTGGTATCAGTGTCTCTTTCATTGTCCAAAGATATTTCAACAAGAGTATCATACACTTCGCCCAACTGATATCGTAGAGGAGTTATGGCATTTATTCGGCTTTCCCACCTCGTTGTACTAAGACTTTTCACAGTTAAAGATGTATTTTTTTCCTTAAGAACGCTCCATCTTCGAGGTGAGCTTGATAAAAAGACGAATAACTCTTGAACGATAGAGAAAAAGTTTGATATTTCTCCAGATTTTGTTGCAGCATCATTCACTACTAAGTTCAGCGAATGGCATGAACATGGTACAAAAAACGCTTTAGGATTTTCGTTCAAAATGCGCCTTTGTACTCCTGAATTTGCACCCTTCATGTTCGATCCGTTGTCATACCCTTGCCCGCGCATATTTTTTAAATCCAAACCTAGGTTATCAAGTTCTCTTAAAAGAATTTGAGTTAGCCCCTCTCCTGTTGTTTTCTCAACCGGTAAAAAATTTAAAAAATACTGTTTAACTGTAAATTCTTCCCCAAATTCCTTAGTAACGATTCTAACTACTAAAGACATTTGTTCAGTCCGACTTGAGTCAGGAGTACAATCTAATATAATGCTGTAGTATTTCGCATCTCTAATTTTTTCCAATATAGTTTGACGTATCTTGTTAGCGATAAGCGATATAAACTCATTTTGAATGTCATGGCTCAGATAATGAACATTGCCAAAGCCAGATTTTTTTTCTATTCTTCTTAGATGTTCCTTTACCGTAGGATCAAATTTTCCCAGCATTTCCATTATTTTAAAAAAAAATCCGTTATTATGTTGGAATAGTTGATCAGTTGATCCTCTTAATGCCAACATTTGAGATGCACATAACTGAACTACTGCGACTACTCTCTGTAATATTTCTCTCCAATACTGACGTTCTTCATTTAATAATTTTTGATGTTTATGGTCGATAGTATTTTCTTTCTTAAGTCTAGTGTCTAGCTCCATCCACTTAGTGAAACATTCCATATGTTTTGAAGAACATTCATGGACTTTTAAGGATCTTGAAATATTTTTCCAATGACAATAACCATTTTGCGACCAATTCGAAGCTTTTATGTCAGAATTCTTAAAAAGGAAACAACAGAAACAATAAACTAAGTCCGCCGAATCTGAATAAATTAACCATTTTCTATGGAATATTTCACCGTTAGGCATGATCCTTTGATAAAAATATTCAGAAAATTGTCTCTGAGAATCATTTTTTGGAAAAGTAATTCCTCTTATTTGGACGGGTCCTTTTTCAATCAATAATTGAAGATAATTTTGAGACATTCCGTAAACAGGCCATTTGGCAGGATCGATAGAAATCTCGTTTTCACAAGCTAATTGTTTATTTGCTTTTGGAGATTCTAGGAGACAGATTTCATCCCCCATTTTTACACTTTCTTGGACAGCCTGTAAATAGAATTGCTAGAGATATATTTTTTTCCCAAATAGGATGACCTACGTAAAATTATATTAGACTGTATTATTATTATTATTATTATTATTATTACTATTATTAATTTTCACACTACTTCAGGATTATTTATTATTATTATTATTTGTTACTATAGATATAATTTTGCTGGAAATAAAGTGAAGTGTAAGGCGGTAAGAAAATAATTTTTAATAAAATTTTCAAGGTTATACTCATGAATAAGGCCTTTCTGATCCAGAGAAACATTTTTTCTTTATTTTCGCATAGGACGTTTCGGTCCACAGAGGACCATCTTCAGCTATTTATTACAATAAATGTAACATGTTAGTATAAAAATTATAAATACAAAGTTTTTTTGTGTAACCACTCACCTTAACAATAAAATTGTAAATGTATAAAAAGAATTTGTTTATATGTTACGAAAATAACATTGTCAAAAAGTAAAGTTTAAAGGTCACAAAGTCAGAAACTTTTGACCTTGAGTATACAAAAACTTGTTACAAGTCTTACAACGTGTGGGTGTACTGAAAAATAATCAAAAAGCCGCGTATAATAAGTTCAAATTTTTTTTCTTAACGCATGCGTATAACAGAAACTGTATACACAATTCACCGCTCTTGACTTCAAAGTGAGAAATGCTATCTTAAGAATGGCTCGCTTCGCTCGTGATTATTAAACTACCGAACCTACATGAAATTTCCAGTGGCAAATTGTAAGCAGTGTGAATAACTGTTGAAATTTTGCAAATCCCGGTTAGGTTAGGGGACTCACTGAAAATAAAAGATTTGGCCTCGGATCTAGCAATTCAACGACTCTACCTGTAACTCCACTGTATTGTCTTCGGAAACTTCAAAGTTCACATTGCTACTTGATGGCGATTCGCACGGATTAACTTCATTTTGATTTTTGTTTCGCAGAAACTGTTCCATTGAACCTGCCATTCTAGCTTTTTCGGAGTCTCTTTTGTCGCGCTGTTTCCGAAATTCGTAGCCACTTAACTTTTTTCTTTTTGCTGACATGGTGAACTATAAAATATTTACGTACTTCGTACTTCACAGTCTTTTAGAATATGTTTTATGCTTACCTTTTTATAAACACTAAATATATAAATCAAGAATGAAATATAAATGCAAAAAATAAAACTACAATGTTTTGGTTCAACTTCAACTCTACACAAAAACAACACTTACACACTTGAGCGCATGTACCGCTGCGCGCGCAATAGGGCTGGCTGCTTGCTGCAGTGAATTCTATTACGTAGTATCGAATGCACTAGCTGGCTGCGATCTTCAATACCTTACCTGATTAAGTAACTAAACTAGACAACTGTAAAATGGGGATTTGAATTCAAGAAATTCTTTGTATTTATTGATAAACATAAAAAATATTTACAAATTAAAAATTTCTATCTTGCCGTCACACAGAAAAAATGTTGCAAAAATATTTACAATTAAAAAATTTCTAAGCCGCCCCTTAAAAAGTGCCGCCCTAGGCGGACGTCTCGCCGCCTGGCCTCTAGCGCCGGCCCTGAGTCCAATAGAAACATACAGAGAAAACGTTTTACAATGCACCAATTGCCTACGATACGCACACAGAAGGAACCAATGCAGAGCCCCAATAAGATGCATCATATGCTCAACAGGACACCGGCAAGAAGATTGCCCAAACAGGGCTACACCTAAATGTGCACACTGTAACGGACCAAATTCAAATTAAAAAATTAATAAACAAAGAACAAATAAGTTATTCAGACGCTATAAAGAAACTAAAAGAACATGAATAGTACATATCCAAAAACTCGAAATCCTACAACAATAATCCCAGAAAACCAACCCAGTCAAAATAAAGATAAAGATCTCACACAAATGACTAAAAACACCACACTAAATAAAAAAAAAACATTAGAAAAAACAACCGAAGAGCTATTAGAATTAATTTTCAAAACAATAATAGAATTAATAAAAAATCTAAAACAATAACAAAGTACACAAAACACAATAATAACCACATTAAATAATTTCAACGATAATGGGTAAATACAAAATAAAGCAATGGAACGCTCGTAGGGCAAATAACAAATGAAACGAACTAGTATACTACATAAAGACAAATGATGTCGACATTTAACAATAACAGAAACATGGTTCAGATCAAACATTAACTACAAATGTAAAAATTATAAAATATTAAGAAACGATTGAGATGATGAGTACGGCGTTACAGTGATCATTATAAAAAATAGCATCCCTATAAAACATACATATGTTCAAATGACTCAAATTCTAAAAACACCCGACGTTCTGATCAAAATTATATAAATCCCAACCAACCTTAACAACAAAAAGTGAAATAAAAATATATTTGAATACAATACGAAGGACACCATTATCAACGACGATTTCAACGCCCATACTATAATATGGGGATCAATAAACACAGAGAACCGCGAAAAAATAATAGAAGAACTGACTAATGAAGAACAATTAATAATCCTTTACGATGGAAGTCGTACAAGAATAATATTTCCAGGAACAAACCCATCAGGTGTAGACCTAATAATAACTACACCAAATACGGCGTTAAAAAGTACTTGGCAAGTAGAGACAGACTTACTGGATAGCGACCGTTTTATAATATCGACAATTTAGGAAACAACCCACAAATTCATGAAACAAAATAGAGATCCACGAAAACTGGAAAAACTACAAAGAACACATTGAAAACAAGTTACAAGAAGACACAAATATCTCACTCACTGAACTTATAAACACAATCCAAAAAGCGGCCGATAAAACAATAAAAACAGACCTCAAACATACACCACAACAATGTTGGACCCCATAATGTAACAAAACTATAGCAAAAAAGAAGACTTGCACTGACAGAGTACAAAAAACGCATAAACAGAGAAAATTATTAGAACTATAAAAACGTCGCAAATGAAACTTCCAAAACGATCCAGTACTATAAACAAGAAGGTTAGGAACTATTTTGCGAAAATCTGAATGGCGAAAGCCCCCAAACATTATGGAACAAAAAAATGTAGAAATAACCAAACAGAACTAAAATTAATACAACAAAACTAAGAAAAGGCAGAATTATTTTTAAATTTATTGGCACCAACTTACGTGAACAACAAAGATGAGATAACGCAAATGGAAACAGCAAAATATACAGTCCGATTATATATACATCGTTATAGAAAAGAAAAAGTCTAGTGCACCTGGTCACAACTGCATCAACTACAGTATGATAACACAAAAGAAGTACTACTTAATCATTTAAATACATGGTGGGAAACAAGTACAGTACCGGAAGACATGAAACAAATTAAAATAATACCTATCAAGAAACCGAATAAAGATGCAGAAGACATCAAATCGTATCTTTCATACCTTGCATAACAAAAATACTAAATACCATTATTAATAACACACTGAAACACATCATAGAAAAGAACCACATATTACCTACCTGAAACAATGTATGGTTTTAGAAAAACTAAGAGCACCATAGACAGCCGACAGTCACTAACAAAACGCTAACTGCTCTATACCTAGACATAACCAAAGCATACGACAATATACATATCCTCAACACTCATAAAAAAACGTGGAAGAAATAAATTTACCGAAACTCTATAGAGTGGATACACAACTTACTAGGTGAACGAACCTTCACAATAACAGCTAATAACATAACAATCAAAAGAAAATGCAGCAAAAAGACTACTACAAGGATCAATATTTTCATCTATCCTATTTTCAGTATATGAACATAAGTTAAACAGTCACATCCCATAATCAGTCTTTATATTACAGTACGCCGACATCGTCGTGTACCGTGCAAACAAGATTCTGAAAAATAATATTACTCAATTAAATTTAATAGTTGAAAATATTAATGAATTCCTTCATGAATTAAATCTTGAAATAAAGCTATTCAACAAAAAGAAGATTAAACATCAATCAAAATATAAAAATCAATGATACGGAAATCACCACAATACCAAGTCATAAATATCTTGGATTATGAATAGACGCAAAATTAACATTTAAAAGATATTATAAAAGCACTAGCAGCACGAAACTTTGGCACTAGACTGGAAATACTACTCAAGGTATATAGAACATTAATTAAAACAAAAATGGAATATTAATAATATACGGTTCTCAATTAACAAAAAGTAACATACAGCTATTAAGTCATACAAAACACACAAATACGAACTTGTATACGAGCAGTCAGAACATCGCCAATATCCACTATCCTAAATGAAGCGGCCAAAAGAAATTAAAATAAATCTTTTAGTGTCCAAATACATACTAAAAATATAAGCTCAACAAAAAGATTAATTGAAAACAAAACTTATCAACCTACAATACATAATACAAAATAAACCATATTGGAATAAAAAAAGAACCGCCGAAAGATTTAGCAACAATAAACACAATGGTACCACTTTTAGAGAAAACCATTACAACAAAGCATAAACCGTTCACAATATAATTCCCGCCCTTTAGACGGAAACTGCAAATATGTTCAATCTTACCAAATTATACCGCAAAAAATACGCATCCAGATATATTAAAATAAGCTACAATAAAATACATTACAACAGAGTATAAGAATTACACTCATCTATACACAGACGGATCCAAATATCACGAATACGTAGGTGCAGCATATTACAACAAAACAGAAAATGGAACGGCAGAAATAAGATTACCGAACGAAGCAATAATAACAACAGCAGAATTGAAAGGAGTAGAACTGGCACTCTACTACATACAATATAACAAAGACCAAAACTACGTGATACTATTAAATTAGAAAACTGCCCTACAAATACTATAAACTGCGAATAACTTATTAATAAAAAATAAAATACCTAATGACATCAAATTACAGTGGATACTAGGACATACATGAGTACTAGGAAATGAGAAGGCGAACGCAGCAGCAAAAGATGTACAACAACCGATAACAGAAATACTACCAAGTATAGTTATAGTCATTATAATTAAAATACTCTTAATGAATGGCAAGAAAAATACAACAGGGAGGCACAAACAAAAGGAAAATGGTATCATGAACTCCAACCCATAATATAAAGAAAAACATGGTACAAAAACCTTCAAAGTAGCAGAAGAACATAAACAACATAATAAGAAAGAGAATTAGACACGGACAAACCAACTATTTAAAACACAAAGACTAATGATTCACCTAACTGCCAGTCATGTAATATACCCGAAACTATGGAGCATATAGTCAATCTTTGTATCAAATACGACCAGCACAGAACATCACTAGAGACCAGGGTTTCTAGTGATGTTCACACTTTCATAGAGCCACAAAAATATCACAACGAAATAATTGAATTCATAACAAATTGTAACATAAATACAGTGCGTTCAAAAAAAAAAAATCACAGTAAGCTATGAACAGAGAAACGTCGGTTTGATCATTATACGAGGTCTGGCTATTAAATAACGGGACTGCGCGCGCAGAAGGCGTCCTAGAGGGGAAGGGGGGGGGGGACGAATGCAGCGTTGGCTAGCTGGAAGTGTCTACTATTCCGGTACGAAAACACGTTTTTCTCGCTGCAGTAGTATTTTTTTCTATAGAGGTTAGAAACGAACGTGTTTTTTTCTCGTGCCGTTAACAATGTGTGACGAAAAACACGAGCAACAGATCAATGTGAAATTTCTCGTTAAATTCAAAAAAAACTCCGACTGAGTGCTATAAGTTGTTGAAAGAGGCCTATGGTGAGAATTCTCTATCTCGTGCGCGTGTTTTCCAATGGTATTAACGGTTTTCTGAAGGCCGAGAGAGCACCGAAGATGACCAACGTCCAGGTCAACCTGTCTCTGTTTTAACTCCGCAAACAGTGACCAAAATCAATGAAATTGTGCGCGGATCGTCGTATGAGCATTCGGATGATTGCTGAGACTCTAAACGCCGATAAAGAAACTGTCAGAAAAATTTTATATGACGAATTGAACATGAAGAAAGTCTGTGTGAAGTTGGTCCCAAAAAAATTGACCCCTGACCAAAAACTCGTCCGTCAACAGATCTGCTCAGATTTTCTTGGGAGGTTAGATGAAGAGCCTGAATTGATGGAAAACATCATCACTTGCGATGAAACCTGGATATTCCAATACGATGTTGAAATTAAGCGACAATCGATGCACTGGAAAACTCCTGCATCGCCAAGAATGAAAAAAGCAAGGATGTCGAAATCAAGATTTAAAGTCATGCTAATCGTTTTTTTCGACATCAACGGCATCGTGATGACTGAATGGGTTCCCGAGGGTCAAACTGTAAACCAAACTTACTATTTGAAAGTTTTGGCAACACTGCGAGAACGAGTTCGTAAGAAACGGCTGGAGTTGTGGAAAAACAAGTCGTGGATTTTGCACCAGGACAACGCACCAGCCCATAACGCGCCGTCTGTGAAGCGTTATTTAGCCTCTAGAAGCACTCCAGTGCTCGAACACGCCCCGTACTCGCCTGATTTAGCACCCTGTGACTTTTCTGTTTCCGAAGATGAAGTCTGCCTTAAAAGGAACCCGGTTCGAGTCGATGGAAGAGGTGAAGCGAAAATTGGCAGAGCTCCTAAACGCTATTACAATGGAAAAAACGAATGGAACGGTGTGTGGCGAGGGGAGGGGAGTACATTGAAGGGGAACATTCGATTATAAAATAATTTTTAAAATAAAACTCTTTTTCATAAGCAGTCTCGTTATTTAATAGCCAGACCTCGTACAATTCAAAAGTCAAGTTGTCAAAATTGATCGTGAAATGTAATTTTAAGGAGAAAAGGTTATTAAAGGAGGATATAGTGTATCGCCATTCGCCGTTTCCTAATTTATTTCCATTTCTAAAATAAGATTCCGGAAGAAAAGCTTTGATATCTGTAGATAACATTTTTGACAATATCTCGTATTAACATTTAATTAAATACTTTTAAATTGACATACGTTTCTTTGCCTATAGCCTACTCCGACTTAAGTTTTTTTTAACACACTGTATCTAAATGTACGTATTTGTAATAAGGTCGCATGCTTCACAATTTAGTTTAATGTTTTGCTCGTAGTATGTAAAAAATAAAAACTTACCAAATCTCAGATATTTTAACTAAAATTAAATTGACACTAGGCAGAATAAATGATAAGACTGAATCTATCATCATATCAGAAACCATATTCGGACCTATCTTTAGACTTGTCCATTAAAACTACATATTCGTCAACCATCTTACATTTGTTTTTTACAGCCTAATTCGCCTTGCATGGGTATCTTAGCAACTATAAGAGATTGAAAGTTGGTTAATTAGACAAAAGTTGCCCCATTAGGAGGCCAGTTTAGTGGTGAATATTAAAAACAAATAGCCAGATTTTTATTTTATTTTTGCAGATAACTTTAGTGTGAAATAATACCGGGTTTTAGTTTGCACCTTTTTAGGACACTTTTTCATAATACTCTAAAAATAACATGTTTCTTTTGTTTTTATTACCACCCCCCTTCAGTAGTCAGTCAAGGAGTGTTGTCAAAAATCTGCAAAAAATACAAAATAATGTTCTTATATGACATAGCAAATATACAAAGTTTCATAATTTTATCTAACCGTTTTCAAATTAAAGAGCAAAATTTACACCTTTAGGGTCATCTTCAAGAGGTTGGTACTTCTGTAGGAGACTAGATCGGACATGTTTATTAGAACTTTTTGTTTAAAATGATTCTTAGAATCTGTGGTGGAGCAATGTCCACGCATTTTAGAGACAGCATGTAGATATAGATGATACGATGGAAATAGATACAATTGGTGCACGAAGTTACAATATGAAACATTAAACTAATAAATGTAATTGGTATTGTTCTAGAACAAATACAACGCCACAAGTAGCAATAACAAACATTGCAATGCCGAGCTAGAACTTTCATTCGAATACCTCATGTCGAAAGACAAACTACAGTGGATAACAATATCTAGTGAGCAAGCTATATTGATGTCAGTGTGTCTGCAATCCATGGTTGATGAACTACTACTCAAAAAGAATGGAGCGAAGAAACGACAAAGCGGCTGTGGATATAGAAACTGCTGGTCGTACATGAAACGAGATGGCAGCAGCCAGCTTATAGCATCGAATCAGTCGCCTACGGGAGATGAGACTGCTACGTCAAATGTAAGTCGCGCAATAAATAATCTTATTCTTATTTTATTATCAGAAAAACTGTTTTCCATTATAAGTTTGTATATCTATTATAACGTCAATGTTTATAACGTGCAAGTTTATAACAGTTACATATAATTTTAAATAAATTGAGGCTCCGACTAGCTTCAATATAGACGGTTGATTCGTGTGGTATTATAAGTGTTTCTAGTTTCGTAATAAAAACACGCGTTCTTGTCAAAGTTTATTTATTGCCTGATGTTCACTGTTACACTGTGTGTGTTGCTAGGCGTCGCTTGACAATGTCACATCAAGTGTGATGCTGCGCCCTACCGGTGACATTTGTAACTTATACTGATACAAAATACAAATACAAATAATAACAATTATTGTTTCGACAGTTGAACTATACTACATTCCTCTCCTACTTGAAATAGTTTATAGCCTATATCGAGCAGGCGGTCTTCTCTCTCTTGGAGGATTTCGTCTCGGTGTTGGACTGCCGTTACTAGTGCTGGCCTTTGCGGATTCCTGTTGATTTTCTTGGCGGGTCGGCTTCTGATCGTATTTCTTCACTTCGAGTTTAGTACTAGGATCTTGTTCTGCTTCGGTACAACGTAAGGGAATCTCGACCTTCTCAGTTTCTTTCTTGTCAAAGATGGGATGAGAAGTTTCGGTATCATCCGAAATACCTGAAAATTCTGTAAATAAATTAGTTGGTGGAAAATCTCGAGGAATGTCACTGGGAACAAACGATGCTTCGACTCGAGGTCTCATTTGGTCAGCATGTTTTCGTTTAATGGTTCCGTTTACATCGACCAGATACGAATATGGTCCGGTTTGTTCAACGACTTGTCCTGGAGATGAGCCTTTTCCAACAGGTTTGTTCACCCACACTTTCTCTTCCTTTTGAAAATATTTAAACTTGGCTTGTTTGTCGTGATAATTCTTCTGAATTTGCTTTTCTTTATCTATATTCTTGAAGATGTCCGGTTTCATGAGGTCGAAAATTGATCGTAATGGTCTTCCAAAAATAATTTCACTGGGTGATCTTCCTGTAGATCGTTGTGGAGTATTTCGATAAGCGAATAAAAATCTATAAAGGCGTTCTTCTTGTGATTTACTAAGTGATGCACTAGCTGACATTCGCTCTTTGAAGGTTTTAACGGCTCTTTCCGCGAGTCCATTCGTTTTTGGATGGTACGGAGTCGTTCGAATGTGAACAATTCCATTGGATTTGCAAAATTTTGCAAATTCTTCTGACGTCAGCTGCGGCCCATTATCAGAAACGATAATTTTTGGATACCCGAGCCTGGAAAATATCTGTAACAAGGCTGAGATAGTAACTGATGTTGTAATGTCTTTAACTGGAATTATCTCCAACCATCGCGAATACGCGTCGATCACAATTAACCACATTTTCTTCTCGAAAGGTCCGGCAAAGTCAATGTGTATTCGCGACCATGGTTCAGGCGGTGCACTCCACGGATAAAGCGGAACTTTAGTTTGAGTTTGTTGCGATTCTTGACACTGTACGCACGATTTAACAAAGTTATTGATGTCAGTGTCTATATTCGTCCAATATACATGTAGTCTCGCACACGATTGCATTGCTGTTACACCAGGATGACCATCGTGCAGCATATTTAATATATCAGGTTTTAAAGATTTGGGAATGCAAATTCTTCCTTTCCATAAAAGTATTTTCTCCTCATAGGATAATTCTTCACGCTTTTCATAGTAAGGGGTAATTTCATCGGAAAGTTGCTTTTTATCAGGCCAATATGTCTGCACAAATTTTATAATATTCAAAAACAATTTATCCCGTGATGTTTCAGACTGAAGTCTTGATTTTGTTACCGGAAGTTGATGTAATCTTAAATTTAATAATTGGCTTCGTTTCGGTAACCCAGCTTCTTCTTGTGGTGATTTAGCTGAGTCGTTCAAAGGTAGACGAGAGAGTGCATCAGCAGGTGCGTTTTCTTTACCTGGCTGGTACCTTATCTCAAAATCATAGCTATTTAAGAGCATAGCCCAACGTAAAAGTCTGTTGCTTGCGATTTTTGGTGTTTCTCGATTTTTACTGAATATTCTCTCTAACGGCTTGTGATCGCACAGTAGAGTAAAATGCCTTCCATATAGATAGTGGTGAAAACGCGTGATAGCAAAAACAATTCCGAGCGCTTCTTTATCAATGGTTGAATAGCGAGTTTCTACTTCGCTAAATGTTCGAGACGCGAAAGCGATCGGTTTCAGGCTACCATCTGGGAATTTATGGAATAAGACAGCTCCTGCACCTTTGAAGCTTGCGTCGCTGGTTACCACAAGTGGCATGTCCGGATTATAGTGAACTAAAGTGTCAGAAGAAGTCAGCTTTCTCTTGAGTTCTTGAAAAAGGTTTTCATCTTCCTGAGTCCATGCAAAGTTTGTATTACTTTTCAGGTGACGATAAAGAGGAACGCAAGTTATATGCAAATTCTCTATAAACCGGCTATAGTATGTTATTGAGCCCAAAAATGATCTGAGTTCAGTGACGTTACTGGGGCGTGGCATATCTAAAATTGCTTTTAGATGTTCAGTTGTCGGATGCAATCCTTCTTCATCAATTAGGTGTCCCAAAAATGAAATACTGTTTTGTAGAAATATACATTTCGATTTCTGAGTGTGTATTCCGATGTTTTCGAGTCGCTGAAGTACTTGACTAAGTCGTTGTAAGTGTAATTCTTTTGTCGGTGCTGTGATTAGAATATCGTCGAGGTAACAGACTGTTCCATCTATACCTGATAGAATTTGATCCATAGTCCGCTGGAATAACGACGGTGCAAAATTAACTCCAAAAGGCAGACGTTTGTATTGGAAATACCCTTTGTGTGTAGCGATAGTAAGGTACTTCCGGAAGTCTGGATGTACTTCTAGCTGTAAATATGCGTCTTTAAGATCTAATTTGGAAAAACTTGCCTCCATTAAGTTTTGACACGAGATCTTCGAAACGCGGAAGTGGATAGTCGTCCTTAAGTACATACGGATTGATAGAGACTGAGAAATTTCCGCAAATTCTGATACTTCCGTTTGACTTCACAGCTAAGACAATGGGTGTAGCCCACTCAATTGGTTCGTTGTTCATGTTAACAGGTTGTAAAACATCTTCTTTAACCAACCTTTCAAGTTCTGCAGTGACGTTTTCTTGTAAAGTGATTGGTACTGGACGTGTTCGGAATGTTTTAGGTGTTACATTTTCTTTTAAATGGATTTTTACCATATGTCCCTTTATTGTTCCGATATGTCCATTAAACAAGTTTCTGTGTTCTTGAAGTAAGGCTTCTAATTGTGTTGAAGATGTGTTGCCACTGTTTGTTGACTTGTGCTTCGTTACTTCCTGGTTGTTGGTATTTATTAAATACTTTGTAACTTGTTGTTGACTTGACGAGTTACTATTCTTGATTTGACAAATCCGTGCACCTGGTGGAAAGTTTAGGTTGTAAGCAAGACACCAATCTAGCCCAAAAAGTGGTATATCATCAGCTGTTGTCACATAAAGTGGTAGTGTCTTGTCAGAATTAAATGCTTTAACCTTGACCTCGGTTTTTCCTAGTGTTTCGATCTTTGCGTCTGTATACCCAACTAAACTGGTAGTTTTATGTAAAAGCGGACTTCCAAGACGTTGCCATAACTTCGCGCCAACTACCGAGTGTGCTGCACCCGGATCGTATAACATCTCGACTTCTTGGTCTTCAATAACTACAGGCAGCATAACTTTACTTGACGACTGTAACTGTCTCACGTTCATTGTGTCGGCTGATGAGCAACTGTCTGAATTACTTGTTTTTCCATTTTCGCGTATATGTCGTGTACCTCCTCTATCACGTGGCTTCACTTGAGCTTTCCCATTTGCAATACATACTTTTGCAAAATGATTTTCAGCGTTACATAGGATACATTTTTGTCCTCTTGTGGGGCATTCTGTTTTTTCCTTATGTTTTCTGTTTCCACACATCAAGCAGTCCTTCTTAGGATCCAAAATGAGCACTTGTTGTTTATTTTGTGTTTTATGTTGTCGTCTAAAACCCTGTTGTTTGTTTTTATTTGGGTTTCTTCTGTTTCCGTCAAATTTTACCCTGTTTGTATGTTTATCTACTTGGTCACATGACAACATTGACAAACGTTTTGTCTGTAAGGTAGCTTGTTCCAAGATTAGCGCTGAAGCTTCAATATCTTCTAATTTTGACGTATTATTAGGATGTAATCGTATAAACTCTTGTTGCCAAGCAGAGTTTTTTATTCCAATGACAAACTGATCACGCAACCTTTCGTTTAAGCTGGTGCCAAAATCAGAGTTTCCTGCTAGTCCACGAAGAGCATTTATGTACTGCGTCACAGTTTCATCGTCTTTTCTGTATCTCATAGCAAAAGCTACTCTTTCGGATAATATGTATGTCTTCTTTCCATAGTATTTGTCTAAAACTTTCACTATATCGTCAAAGGTTTGTGTAGTTACATCTGTGGGTTTGAAGTGGTCAACTAAGACTCTAAATGCATCGGGTCCTACCTTGCTTAATAGTAAATTTCGCCTCTTGTTGAGTGTGTTATCATCTGTACCTACAAGATCATGGATTTGCAGCTCCATTTTAAACCTTTGAATGTAGTACTCCCATGGTTCTTATTCTGGACAAAACCTCTCAAACTGGAAGTTTCTTAAATAACTGTTTGTTTCTGTAGTCGTGTTCTCATCGTTTGGCATGTTTGTTCGTTGTTGTTGCCTTTTGTTCGTGTTGAACTTAACCTCGTCGCCAGTTAAAATGTGGTATTATAAGTGTTTCTAGTTTCGTAATAAAAACACGCGTTTTTGTTAAAGTTTATTTATTGCCTGATGTTCACTGTTACACTGTGTGTGTTGCTAGGCGTCGCTTGACAATGTCACATCAAGTGTGATGCTGCGCCCTATCGGTGACATTTGTAACTTATACTGATACAAAATACAAATAATAACAATTATTGTTTCGACAGTTGAACTATACTACAGTTCGTGATTCATATAGTTTATAAGTTAATTTTATACTTACTTGGGCGACAGGTATTTTTAATTTCAATTCACCAAAACCTAATCACTAAAAGTCCAAAAGAAAAGGTAAAGGACTGCAATTGGATATATATAAGCTGAATTATTAATTACAAAAATATTGTGTAAATTGTAAATAAATGCCGTATATACACTGTATATACTGCAGTTTCATTCCACCGACATTACGACCTGCGTATACTTGGCAACAGTGGACACCGGGCACTACATTGCGCGCAGCTCTTTTAATCGCATTTAAAGCTATATTGTGCATTCCTGATAATATATTAAATTAATATTTATATAATCAAACTTTTGTTTTGTACTTGTAAAATCCATTTAGTAAGTACAAAATCGATAAACTATAATGTCAAAATAGAAATTTAATAAATTTAAAAAAGGTAATTATTTAAATAATATAAAAATCTGCATTATTAATTACGAAATACATAGTGTAAATTGTAAATAAATGCTAATTGTTGGATAACAAGATTAGTGGTTAAATGTAGGGAATAAATTGTAAGGACGATATGCTACAGTGAAATATAAAAATAAAATCTTTATAAACTTTTGTTCTTAAATACCAAGATTGGCATTTTAATAGTGTAAAAAAGAAAGGGTGTAAATACTTATTAAATAGAAAAAATGTTTTAAACAAATTGACTCTCAATAAACTATAAGCTATTTATTAAAAAAATATAGAGAATTTAATTACTCTTATTTGGGTACTTCTTTTGAGAATGCATACAGATTCCTAAATGCACACATATTACTCAGTACATTTCTTGGCATTATACATTTTTCTGTCGTACAAATATGTCCCTTAAAGTTATATTGCCCTGTATATTTCTCGCCTTGTACATTTGTCAATTCAAACTTGGCGCGTTCACTGCATTACACTTCAAAAACAAAACGTATTTTAATTTATACATATATTTTTTTATTAAAAAGAATGAAATATATAATACTTGGAAATGAGATAACGCGCCAAGTTTGAATTCGCTAATGTGCAACAACACCATGGTATAAATTTGTACACAGTTCGTGGTACACAGTCACGAATGTACAAAGAGAGAAATGTACAGGGCAATATAACTTGAAGGGGCCTATTTGTACGTTAGGAAAATGTATATGCCAAGAAATGTATAGAGTGATATGTGTGCAGTTCGGAATTTATATTCCAAGCGCTCTTTCTACTTCCCCTCTACTTACCTCTGTTTACTCAAAGTGAGTTTTCAAATATTTAGAAAATATTTTTATACTTATAGCCCCTCTAGTCTTACCTGACAGTCGGCGTAAAATGCGCAATGTTTCGTAGGCTATGGTGGCGGGTAAAATATGGAACGAAGCTCATTCTGTCCAGAGTTTTCTGTCAGTCAGTTAAGTGGTGGAAAGTAGAGATGCGCATTTTTCGTAAAAATGAAACCCGACCCGAACGGTTCCCGACAATGAACCATCCCAACCCGACCCGACCCGACCGGTACCTGACCCGAACTGACCCGAACCCGACCCGACCTGAACAGAATCAGACCCGAACCCGACCCGACCCGAACTGAACCAACCCGACCCGAACTGAACCAACTCAACCCGAACTGAACCAACCCGACCTGAACTGAACCAACCCGACCCGAACTGAACCAACCCGACCCGAACCCGACCCGAACCCGAACCCGACCCGAACCCGAACTCAACTCTAACCCGACCCGAATTGAAACAATCCTTTGTTTGTCTGGAGGTAATGATTAATTATTATTAATATATATTTCAATTAGTCTATTTGAGTAAATATTATAATTATAATTATAAAATTATGCCTTCTATCAGTATAAATGAGTTTGAAAGGAAAATGTACGTTCAACCTAGCAAGAAGTTACAGCAAGGGCGTATTTAAATTTAGCTTGAATCCAAATCAACATTATCCTCAACATTGCCATTTAATATTTTATTTTCTGCTTTTTAAAAACAAACTATATTTCTCTTTAAAATGTGCTGTTGTATTTACATACGTATTTTGAATGGATATTGACATTTATATAATTTTTTAGAATATAATACACGTATACGAAAAGTGTAGTTTAAAACTTTTCAGTCATCTTCCGTTAGTAGAAATAAAAAAATAAATTATGGTAAATGGTATCCTATGAACTAGCGGTTGGCCGTCGGCACGATTAAAAGTACAAGTAAACCGAGATGAACCAACCCGACCCGAGCTAACCCAGAGCCGAACCCGAGCCGAACCCGACCCGAACCCGAACCCGACACAACCCGTACTGAACCATCCCGACCCGACCGGTTCCTGACCCGAACTGAACCAACCCGACCCGAACTGAACCAACCCGACCTGAACTGAACCAACCCGACCTGAACTGAACCAACCCGACCCGAACGGTTTCTGACCCGAACCCGACCCGACCCGAACTGAATCAACCCGACCCGAACCCGAAATGAACTAGCCCGACCCGAACTGTAACCAACCCGAACTGAACCAGCTCGACCCGAACCCGACCCGAACTATTTATCTTGATCACAAACGTGACCCGAAACCCGACGGTGGTTCGGGTCGGATCGGGTCGGGTTTCGGGTTCGGGTCTAAATGCGCATCTCTAGTGGAAAGTAGTGCTGTGAGGATCCGACAAAACTTGGATCCGAGTACCCGGATTTCAAAATATCCGGATCCTCGGATATCCGACGTCCGGATATTGAAGCGGATATCCGATAATTTAATTCGAATTTGGATCCGAATCCTAATTCGGATCCGGATCCTGATTTAGATCCGATTTTTCATTTTGAATGTGACGTCTAACATCTGGAATTGTGTTCAAATTCAAACCGTTAAAGTGGGCCTGTTTATCTTTACAGCAGTCTGTAAACACCAGTACACAAACAGTAATACATTTTATAATACCCCTCTAAAATAACCAGGTAGTATGTGCAAATGTAAAGAAAAAAGAAATTTGGGATACAATGGCCATAGGTTCGTTGCAGGTAGCGAAATACCTATCGTGCACGTGTTTCACATAAAAGGGGTTGTTTTTGTTACTTATAGTTCTGTGGAATCGAAGAAGTTCCTTCTTAGCGGATGCTAAAAGTTTCCAACAGAAATTTATATCTGCCAACTATTAATTAACTACATCAAACAAAAATGTATTGTGGACTATCATCAGATTTATTTGGTTTTGATGAGACCCGAGGCTAATATTGAAATGTAAGGTTCAATACTGAGAATATTCGAATCCGAGAGCCGATCCGGATACTGGAATTGCATATCTCATACTCATATTCGAATATAAGATCCGATACTCAAATCCGTTTCCAAGATTCGATATTCGGATACGGATTCAAGATCCGATACTCAGATTCGGATCCAAACTTCAATACTCAGATTCGGATCCAAAATCCGATACTGAGATCCGGATCTAAAATCCGATACTCAGATCCGGATCCAAAATCCCATACTCAGATCCGGATCCAAAATCCGATACTCAGATCCGGATCCAAAATCCGATACTCAAATCCGGATCCAAAATCCGATACTGAGATTTGGATCCGAGATCCGGATAGTTCAATATTCAATTATCCGGATAATTTTGGATCCGAAACCGAAATTATTCGGATCCGGATCCCACCACTAGTGGAAAGCACAAATCGACACATAAACTATGGAAGGACTTAAAAGTAAATTAATTGGTTGTGCGTTATATAAATATTATTTGTTACATTTCATTCTCATGCTACATCAGTATTTAGTAAATAGCGTGATGGTAAATTTGTATGTATATGTGTAAAGAAAAAAATCATTTTTAACAAAAACGTATACCTATATTGGACTATACTTCTCGCGTCTACTATCTATATCTTTCCCCCACGAATATTTTCTCTCTCTGTGCACGAGGACTGTCACGTAAGACTGGACGGGTTGTACCAAGGCCACACGAGAATACAGGCCTGAATGCTCATTTCGTGACGTCACAGCGTATCTCTCGCTGTGACGTGGCGAACGACTGCATTGTAAGTATAGGCAATATACGGAATTTTAAAGAAATAGGCTTGTAAAATGTGATTTATACATATATACAACTCGTAAATAACTATTCAGATATTATAAATTACCATTTTATGTACATAACTAAAAAAAAAAAAGAAAAAACGAATTATAAATGGAATAAATATACGAATACAACTGTTTCATTTTAAATTATTTATTATTGTTTAAATATACAAGAAATATTAGATACAGAATCTCATTGAAATATTTTATTTTTAATCTAAACAATAGTTAAATAAGTAAATAATATTGAATAATAAACAATGTAACATTTAATAATATTGCTTTAACTAATTTATATATTGTATGTATTTCCTATACGCTATGAATTAGTCAATCACCTTACTGTTCCATTTTAGTTAGTGAATAATCTAATCATAATAACTAATGTATCACTAAATTGTTTCAATACGAACATATATTAATGCATTCCGGTTATCAGTAAAATCAAACAAATATTAAAAAATTCTTTTTTAAAACTAAAAATAAACGAAAATCACTGCCAATTTGACGTCCATACACTTGGCTACATGGCATGTTTAACTCGTGCGTTTAGTTTTCAGTATTTATTCACTTCAAATGTGTAAAGAATACGAACCTGAATTGCTTACGATAGCATTATTAAATATTATAATGAGAAATTATTATTTTTAAGGAATTTAATCAACATTGAGAAGATAATTTTCAGAAATAATGTACTTTAATAAAATAATTATTTTTTGAGTACTCGAAGGATAAGAACGTCTTTTCTCAATAAAAAAAAAACTTTTCTACATGGAAACGACCAAGGTTTATTCGTTTAAACATAAAAAAAATATTTTATATTTACTTATTGTTCCGATGTTTTGTTACTATGTGACATAGGTATCCAATAACCTTTGATAAAAATATTTTACGCATGACAATGACAATTTTTTTTCAACTTTCCGTCGCCTTTAGATAAGGAAGATATTATTGTCTTTGGTCAAAAAATTCAATAGTCCGTTTTTAATGAATAAGCACATTTTAGGGTCCCTAGAATACAATATTACTATTTTTACGATGATGTCTATATGTGTGTGTGACGATCCTTATTCGATAACTCCAAAAATTACAATTTTTGTCGTACTCCTCGTTTGTATATTCATAGGAAGAGCTGATTAGATTTTGGTTATAATTGGTCAACCCGACCGGAAGTACCCAATTTTTTATTATCAACATCAAAGAATATTATATTATATGATTACAATTTTTCATTATATTCGCTATTAGTTGGAAGAGAAATATAATTATGAAGAAATTAAGTTGCATAAATCTTGCAGTCTATGCTGTATCACAATGGAAACTAATTGCATATTCAAATTATACTGACAGATGTCAAGGTCAAAATATGTTCGTGAAAAAATTTTACCGAAAAAATAATCTTTTGCAATAAGGATTTTACGATATATAGAATTGAAGGAGGTTATTTGTTGCGTGTTGGCCACATTAGGTAAACCAACAGTACAAAAATGACCAATAATAGGTTCACACAACTTAATTACAAACATATATACAAAGTATAAGATGAAAAAAAAAAATTATAATAATTATTCTAAGACATTTATAACAGCACTTTTGAATTGTTTTAGTGAGAGGTGAAATATATCAATGTTACCAAATCTAAGTTGTATGTATTCATTATTCTATTAATTGGAGAGTTAATATGGTTATTAGTATTACAAAAGGGTACCTGAAATAAATTATTTGATCGTGTGTTTCTGTTTGAAGTGTAAATATTGAAATATGGAATAATACTAATCGAAAACAGCTGATTATTAAATATTTTATGCAGAATTAGCATGTCATGAGAATTCTTCTATTTTCTAAGGAAGTCATATTGAAATATTTCAGTCTCATCAAATAACTAGAATGATCTACATTGAATTTTTTACATAAAATATGCACATACTTTTTTGTACGCTTTCAATTAATTTTACATTTTTTGTATACATAGGACTCCAAATAGTGGAAATATATTCCAATTTGGAACGAACTAATGAATTAAATAAACATATCAACGTCTCAGAATCATTAAAATGTTTACAGCTTCGTAATATAAAACCTAATGACTTACACGATTGTTTTACTATAATTTCAGTATGAGGATTAAAATTCAATTTACTATCATGTGCGATACCTAAATCTTTGGTAACATATTTGTTCTCTAAAATTACACCACGTATATTATATGGAAAATTAAATGATTCTGCTTTTCTTGTAAAATTAACTACATGACATTTTTAAACATTGAGTGATAGATAGTTGTTAGTACAATACGTCTGCAACTCGTTCAAATCATTTTGTAACTTCATGGAATCGGATTCTGCTCTGATAATGTAAAATTTTAAATCATCGGCGTATAATAAAATAAAAGAATTCTTAAAACATGATTTGATGTCGTTAATGAATAGATGAAATAACAAAGGTCCAAGGTGTGATCCTTGAGTAACACCAGATGTTACATTTATTAATCGTGATTTAAATCCGTTGCAAGATACTAACTGTGTTCTGTTAGATATGTACGACTGAATCCATCTTAGTAATGAGCCATGTATACCCAATAACTGAAGCTTATGAATTAGGGTGGGATGGTGGACCCGATCAAAGGCCTTACTGAAGTCCGTATATATTACATCAATTTGCAATTTTTTGTCCATATGTGAGCTAAGAAATTCTGTAAATGGAATTAAGTTTGAACTGACAGATTTTTTTGAACAGAAACCATGTTGCTCTTCAATTATTACACTTTCTAAGGATATTCTGAGTTTTTTGGTTACCAGAGCCTCGAAAAGTTTTCCAAACGTTGATAATATTGAGATAGGTCTGTAGTTGGTAACATTGTTAATATCTCCTGATTTGTGAATAGGCGTAATGAATGATAGTTTCCATTCATCTGGAAAAGTAGCTGTTCGTAACGACTGATTAAATAAAATATGTAACGGTTCAGTTAGATAGACCGAGCATGTTCTTATAAATTTGGCAGGTATTTGATCAGGTCCACAACCCTTGTTTACATTAATTGTTTGCAAAAATTCAAAAATTTCATTATAATTTAAATATATATTGCTTAAATTTATGTGATTGGGATTGTGGTTTTCATTCTTATTGATAATATTGTTATTTTTTTTTAATAAAAACTGATTCAAAGAATTTTGCAAAAAGGTTACAAATTTCAGAACCATTTTTAGCCTCATGCTCATTATAGTAAACAATGTTGGGTATCCCAGTATTTTTTTTGAGAGTCTTTGCGTAACTCCAAAATGTTTTAATATTCTTTTCTATAGTGTTGGTATAAATTTTGAAATCCTCTTTCATTTTACTTTTATTTCATTTCGTAATTTAGAAAATGTAGAATAGTCCGAAAGATTCCCGTAAGTTTTCCATTTACGATGATATTTATGTTTATCTTTGATTAACTTAATTAAAGATTTAGTAAACCATCTCGGATGACTGTGTTTATTTATGTTTTTATTGGAACAAATTCGTTCATTAAAGTATACAAAATGCTATAAAAAGTATCTTTATTTACATTTATATCAGAATCAGCAAGTTTCATATTCCATTTAATATTTGATAGTTTATAAATTAAATCCTCATAATTACAATGATAAAAATTATATTTGACAATGTTATCACAAGAAAGTGGTTTATAATTTTGTAGCTCATAATTAATTTCAAGTGGTGGATGATATTTGTCTATAGTACTTATGGGTGAATGATTCAAATTAACTTCAAAAGCTTTGGAACATAGCACTAAATCTAAAATTTTATTATTACTATTTTTGATACCATTAATCTGAAACAAATTACATAGATTAATGGTATTTATAAATTCAAAATATGTGTCGTTTCTTAAGGTGTTAAATGGCTCAAAATAATTGTGTTTAGGGATCCAGTCTATGTGGGGCAGATTATAATCACGAGCTACAGTACCGGCCAAATGTATATCACCTTTAAGTTTTTTCAACATAACTTGACTTATAGAGATTTGATGTCTATAAAATCATAATATATTTTGATATTAGGTATAATTTACTTAATAAAAAACTTTTCACTAAATAATAGTAACAATAACGCGGAAAAAATAATTTTATTCAAATATCTGAAAATAAGAAATATTTAATAATGAAGTTAGTAAATAATTAACACTAAATAAAATTAATATTTTGTTGCAAATCCTTTTACGTCGATCGCAGCTTGGATGAGTCTTGGTATAGACGCGATGAGTGCGTCGATTGCTGCTGAGGGATCTTCGTCCACTCCTCCTCAAGTTGGGCGAACTTCTTGGCTGCGCTTGCCGCTCGTTTGCCGGCCAAATGTCTTTCCAGCTCATCCCACAACGGTTCAATAATATTTAAGTCAGGCGACTGACTTGGCCATTTCATAAGAGTCAGACGATGGCGTCGGAACCATTCTTGCAAATCACGCGCGCGATGCTTCGGATCATTATTCTGCTGGTAGATGAAGCCAAGACCATGAAGACGCTTTCCATATGGAAGCATTACATTTTTGAGGATGTCTATGTACATTTTTCGATCCATGATACCATGATTTCTGTGAAGAGGACCCATTCCTTTTGCTGAGAAAGTACCCCACACCAAGACTGAACCGCCACAATGCTTCATAGTCGGCAGTTGATATTTTGGATTGAAACGTTTGCCTTTAGGGCGACGAATCCATTTTATGCCACCACTATCAACAACATAAACTTACTTTCATCGCTCCAGATGACATTAGACCATTGCTGAGGTGTCTAGTTTTTATGCTCTTTAGCCCACTCCACTCGCGCCTTCCGATTTTTGGCAGAAATGAATGGCTTCTTCACAGGTTGCCGTCCATTCAGTCCTGCGGCTTGTAGGCGACGACGTATGGTCCGTATGCATGGATTAGACTGACCAGGAGTCGCTATTTCCTTCGCAATGTCGGGCGCTGTAAGACGTGGATCGCTGTGGGATACGCGGAGGATGTTGCGATCGACAAGGGAAGTAGTGCAACGTGGTCAGCCGCTTTTCTTCTTCTCAACATAGCCTCCTTGGAGGTTCCAATGTTTAAGAATTTTATTCACCGATGATCTGGCGATGTGAAACTGTTGCGCGAGCTCCTTAATGCGTCCGCCCTTGTTTCCGGCTCTCTATAATAGCTTTTTGTTGTCGTTCGTCTAAATTTAGAGCACCTTTTGTCTTCGCCATATTACAAAATAATAAATAACGCAAAATTTTGCGGTCTCAACTACAGATACAACGGCAGAATAAGCGAGAAAAAATAAATAAATTCAAAAAATAGCATGAAACACAAGATATTTCTTTTAAAAACTCATCACACATCATGTACAAGATCTAATCTACATCAAATATATACTGTTAAATTTTGAGCGCATTTGATTTATTTTTATAAAAGTTATACTGAAAAAACATAAAGGTGATATATTTTTGGCCGGTACTGTATTAGGAAATTATTGTTGGGATATTTTGAAACTATTTCACAAATTTTATTGAGATGATCTGTGTAGATATCCGGAGCAGAGTTGGCGCGATATACACACAACACACGTGAAGTTTGGTATTTGGAAGATGAATGGTAATCCAAATATCCTCCGCAGCTGAACTGAAAGTCACTTCAAATTTGGATTTAATTTTTTTCACTAATATGAGTACACCACCACCTTGAGTTTTGTAAGAGTCAGCTCGATCACGTCGGTATATTAAATATTTGTCGGAGTCACAAAATTCACTATCAAGTACAGAGTATTATTTAACCACGTTTCAGTTAGTAGAATAATGTCATAATTGTTGCTCGAAATTTTCATTCCTCTAATATTCTGATAATAAACGTTTAGCTCCATTGTTAATTTAGGATTTAAGTTTCGGTATTAATTGAAGACTTTAAAGATACACTATTTTAATGAGATCTTTTTCTGAGTTAATGAGTATTATTGGAGATGATTCTGTTTTGCGCACGAATATTTTAAACGATTTTACCCAGACAAATTTGTACTTTTTTCGTAGGATTTGGATTTGACATTTTTTAAGAGAAGCTTTTTTTCTGGAGTAAGATGATCGTTAACGAATATAATATTATTTTCCGAAAAGTTTAACTGACTGGTATTCATGTTTTTATTAAGCCGCAAACTGGCAATATATTTATCTCTTTTTAATCTCGACGTGAAACGCACAATAATGGTTTTCGGTTTATTGCTATTATGGTGAAATGGTGCAACACGGTGGACAGCATCAATGTCATTTTCGGTAATAGGGCAGCTAACTAATTTTCCTAGATTGCTGACTACATTGATTAAATTTTCATTTGGATTTTCGGGAATGCCAACTATTTCTAGGTTATTTAATCTAGATCTTTGCTCTAATTCTGCAACTTTAGCTCTTAGTACACCGCATTCTGCTTCTAGTTTGTCAACTATGGTTAATTTGTCGTTTATTAATTTTAGTTTTTGTTCTTGATCATCGAGTTTATTACAGAAGTAATCGACAGATTTCCGTAAGTCGGTCAGATAGTTCATAATATCAGACATTGTTGGTTGATTAGTAGCGGTAGAATGTTTGTTGGGTGATCCAACTATTTCACATTTCTTACATGTCCACTTTAAGGTTGGCATAGCAAGTAATGATCTCTTTTCATCATTTGTAACTGTGCCACAAGTATAGTGGTATTATTCCTGACATGGCCCCCGCAAGCCAACCCTGGATTAGTTCTATTTATGTTGGTTTTACATATGCCGCACAAGTTGACCATTGTAATATTTATATAGAAAAAATACTGAAGATAAATAAATAAATTATCTGACCTGCTGTAGGTGAATGAACACTGTGAGAAGATGTTTGTATTTGACTTAATTATAAACTTTTGTCAAAAAATTTGAAATTATTGACCTTATGGACCTTAGGTCCTCAAATGTGCACACAATAATTTAAATTCAGATTAAACTAGGGTACACTTTGAAAATTTATCACTATGAAACTAATCACTGAATTAAACTTTATTAAGAATGGTATAATTTTTTTATTTTTTTTATTTAAAAATATTAGGGTACATCAACTGCTACGGTCATTAGTACCCGGTACAGTGCTATTATATAATATACAATATAGTTTAGAATATTACATTATGTTTTGTTTTGTGTTGTTTAAATGTGGTGAAGGATGTTGATGTCTTCGCAAAATTTGATTGTGTTTGTTAGGTGGTTGATATCGTTTTCTAGGGCTTCTGTCAGGGTTGGTCGAATGTTGTTCAGGATTCTCTCTTGTGAATATTTTGGACATTGTATTAGGATATGCTCGGCAGTAATTTGGGTATTGCAGGTATCACAGATTTCGGGTTCTGTTTTTTGCATAATATATTTGTGGGTTAGATTTGTATGCCCTATTCTTAATCTGGTGATTTTTATCTGGTCTCTTCTATTGTTCAAATTAGCCCACCTTGAAGTATTTGTTTTTATGTTCCTAAGTTTGTTCCCTAATGTGTTTGCCCATATATTTTGCCATTGTATCTTTATTTGTTGTTTGGCTAGAGTAAGGAAGTCTTGGACTGGAATAGGTATATGTGTTTCATCTTCGTGAATAGCTTCTTTCGCCGCCTTATCTGCCTCTTCATTTTCCTTTATTCCTATGTGCGATGGTATCCACATTATTGATATTTTGTTTCGCTGGTTTATATGGTGTATTTGTTCTTGGATTTTTTGTATTATTTGTTGTTTGCTATATATATTTCTTGTTTCTTTTATTACCGATAGAGAGTCAGTGCATATAATGTATTCTTTTTGCTGTTGTTGTTTGTTATTGATTTCGATTAAGGCGGTAAGAATACTATATGCTTCAGCAGTAAAAATTGTTGTTTGACTTGGTAGGTGAAATTTAATTTTTTTGTTATTTATTACTACTGCTCCTCCTGTTCCTTCCGGTGTTTTTGATCCATCCGTAAATATTTTGTAAGCGTTTTTATTTTGATCGCATATTTCAATGTATATTTGTTTAATTAATTCTGTTGGAGTATCAGATTTTTTATATTTTGTTAGTTCTAGGATGTAGTATGGTAATTTTTTCTTCCATGGAGCTATATTGTCTGTGTACATTTTTTCAAGGTCAGGTAGGGGGGTTTGGAGGTTTGTAAAGGTTTCTTTAATTTTTTTTTGGAGAGGTGTAATGGATAGTGGTATAGTTTGATATTGGTGGCTCTTGAATATGTATTTGAAGGCAGGATTTTTTGGGTTTTTCAATAATTTTAGTGTGTAGGATATTGTTAATTGGTTTCTTCGTAGTTCTAGTGGGATAATACCAGATTCACTTAACATACTGATGGCTGGGCTAGTTCTATAGGCTCCTATAGCTAACCTGATTGAGGTGTTCTGTATTGGTTCCAAAGTTTTCAGAAGGTTTTTGCTGGCTGTTTGATAAATAATGGCACCATAGTCCATTTTTAATCAGATAAAAGACAGATATATAATTAACACACTGTATATATATATATATATATATATATATATATATATATATATATATATATATATATATATAAAGTGTGTTAATTAAAAACCTGGCCATAGGCGTTTAACATGGGAAATCAGTTTTTCCTTGCGGAAAAGGTCCCAAATTATTTTAAACAAAAATACTTCAAATAAATGTTGTAGAGAATTAAATTCTGCACCCGAATTAGTAATAAGATTTTATTTTTGACATTTCATAACCGAGAAAATCAATTTTAAATTTTTCTGGAGATAGCTGATTTATAGCAGTAGCCATGGAACTCAAACAAAATTACGAACAATTGTATGTCATCTTAACTGTCAAAAAAAGTTTGTGTTTTGTGATTTTCGCAATAACATATTTGTTTGACAGTGTGGAACAGTTTTCTTATGAAGGAAAGCTTCAGAATATAAAATGGTGGGCAAATTTTGATTGAGTTGCATGGGTATCGCTATAAATCAGCAATATTCAAAAAACTTGATTTTCTCGGTTATTAAATGTCAAAAATTAAATCTTATTACTAACTCGAATGCAGAATTTAATTCTCTATAACATTTATTTGAAGTATTTTTGTCTAAAATTATTTGGGAACTTTTGCGCAAGGAAAAACTGATTTCCCATGTTAAACGCCTATGGCCAGGTTTTTAATTAACACACTGTATATATATATATATATATATATATATATATATATATATATATATATATATATATATATATATATATATATATATATATATATACAGGGCGAGTCACCGAAATCGCCGTCTTCGATTGGAACACACACTGTTTTGTTTTCGCTCGTGTTTGGGACCGTCCGTACGTGAGGGGTGGGACGGACTCACACCAGTGTCGTCGGTATAGTTTTTTCCTACAGCTCGGCCCTCCTGCAGGTCTTCCGCCTCGGAAGGACAGCTGACATCTTCTTCATCGGGAATGTTGCTGGTCGTCTGAGGCCAGGGCTTCATATTGTCGGCACTTGACATTGTTTTGTGAGGGCCCTCTTCAGCTACTGCTCGCTCTACATGGTACTGGTCATGGGGGTGTACTCCAACCACTCGGTAGGGGCCCAGAAACCTAGAACATAGTTTTAAACCAGACCCAAATTGAGTTCGTTTAATGGCTACGAGATCTCCGATCTCGTATTTCTTTGCTTCTCGTCTATTTCTGTTGTAGTAGGTCATATTATCTTCTTGAATTTTTCTTATTTGTTCTTTCGCCATCTTCCTCAATTCATCTCTGTTTTCTGTGAATTGTTTTTGACTTTCTTCCTGTATGATTTCATTTACTTTCAAGTCTTCTTTTGTTCTCATTTTCATACCAATTAATAATTCAAATGGAGTTGTAGCGATGCTACGTTGAAATGTACCATTCATAGCTCTTTGAACTCTGTTTACATGTTTGTACCACGCCTTTGGATCATCTATTGAGAGTTTTGTTAATACTCGAATAATAATTTGGTTTGTTCTTTCCACTTGTCCATTTCCACGCGGAACTCCAGTTGTTATAAGTAGGTGTACTATTTTTTCCATCTCACAGTAACTTTTAAATTCTTGTGAAGTAAAAGCGGTACCTCTGTCAGTAATAAATCTTGCTGGGTTGCCGAAAGTTTGCTGAACAACTTCTAATTTTTGGAGAATTTCATGAGTACTCGTAGTTTTGGTTGGAAAGATCCAAGTATACTTCGTGAACCCGTCTGTTAAAACAAATAAGTATTTATAATTTTTGTTGCTTGAGGGCAGTGGACCTAGATGGTCCAAATGCAAAGTATGTAGGGGTCCGTCACTTTTATCAATCGGATTCAGTAATCCTTCCCTTTTCCCTAACTTAGCATTTGTCAAAATACATGGCACACAATTTTCTATCACATATTTTATCTTTTTCTCCAGTTTCGGGATCCAATAATCCCGTTGTATGACTTCTCTGGTCTTCGCTACGCTAAAGTGAACAAAACTATGGGCGTTTTTAATTATTTCGACTTCTAAACTTTTGGGTATTACTAATAAATCAGTTCCTTCATGATATTTGTAAATCAAACCATTTACTTCATGGTAAACGTTGTTCTTTTGAGTTGCGATTCGTTGTTTAATGTCAAGTAGATCTTCATCTTTTTCTTGCGCCTTTCTTATTTGGGGAATAATGCCCGGTTGCAGAAAGATTCATCAACGCTTTGTTTAATTAACGGGCCATCAAAATGAACAAATTCGAATCAGTTTCCTTGTTCTTATGACATTTAAATCATTGCTGTCAAAAAATCGCGTTGCATTTGTTCGTTTTGATGATCCGTTAATTAAACAAAGCGTTGATGAACGTTTCTGCAACCGGCCATAAGACTGTCAGTAGTGATGTGTAATATTAAAAATCTTGATAAAGCGTCTACGTGTTTCAATTTGTCACCAGGCCTGTGTTCTATAACATAATCATAATCCTCTAATTCAAGTGCCCATCTTGCAATTCTAGTACTTATTTCTCGTTTCTTCATCGTCATTTTAAAAGCAGCGCAGTCCGTGACTATCTTGAACTTCGTTCCGTACAAATATACACGAAATTTTCTTAGTGCAGCTATTACAGCCAACACTTCCAACTAATAGCTGCTGTAATTTTGTTCTGCTGGTAACGTTTTCTTACTATAATAAAAAACTGGATGGAAACATTGATCGTCAACATTTCTCTGCATCAATATTGCTCCAATCCCGAATTTAGATGCATCCGTATGCAGCTCTGTTTCACTTTCTTGTTTGTATATCTGAAGTACAGGCTGTTGTGAAAGACAATCTTTTAATCTCTGGAATGCATTATTTTGTTCAACTCCAAACTCGAATTTTGCACTCTTCTTTAACAGATCAGTTAGTGGCTTAGCAATCATACTATAGTTTCGAACAAACTTTCTGAAGTAACTAGTCAATCCGAGAAATCGTTGGATTTGACGAATGTCTTTGGGCTGTGGATAGTTTCTTACAGCGATAGTTTTTTCTTCACTTGGGCGAATTTGACCATCTTCTATTTCGTATCCCAAATATGTAATATTAGATCTCAAAAATTGACATTTAGACCAGTTTATCTCCAGTCCATGACTTGCGGCGGTATCCAGCACAAGCTTCAATCTTGATACAGCATCATCTTCATTATCTGCTATAACAACTAAGTCGTCCATGTAAACGGCTACGATTTTCTGTAGTACTAATTCATGAAAAACGTAATTAATAAATCGTTGAAATGATGCAAGCGAGTTACAAAAGCCAAACGGAGTCTTCTTAAATTCGTAATGGCCAGTTGGGGTTACAAAAGCCGTATATTTTCTACTTTCTTCCGCTACTGGAACGTGGTAAAAACCGTTTTTTAAATCCAAGGTACTAAATAATTTAGCACTTTGTAGCTTATCCAATTGGTCTTCGATCAATGGTAGCGGGTAACGATCTCTAATTACTTTAGCATTAAGTTGTCGATAATCGATACACATTCTTATGCTGCCATTTTTCTTTTTTACTAGAACGATTGGGCTACTGTATTCAGAGTTACTGTGGATAATAATATCCTTCTTTAACAATTCATCTATTTGTTTGTTTACTTCAGTCAATTCTGCTGGAGCAAATCTTCGTGGTGTTTGTTTCACTGGCTCTTCGGTCTTCATAAATATTTTTGTTACTATTGGCGTCGTTTTTCCTGTCATCGGGTTATAATTCTCTATTAGTTCTTCTATCTTCTGTTTTATATCCTTATGCAAGTGACTTAAATCTGTCTCGCAACATTTGTTTTCAGTTGTAATATGGATTAACGGATTATCAGTCACGTTCTTCTTGATCTGTACTTCCGTTTTTATAATTGCAATATCGGCCTGATCTAAAATATTGTTACCGATGATTCCGTCAAATTTAATTGCATTAGATGATACTACGTCAAATTTCAGTTTATACTCTTCATTGTCAATATTCGAATTAATGTCGAATGACCCTTTAGTTTGGATACAATTTTCTCCAATTTCGTTCAATGTGATTTTTTCATCTGTTAACTCAGGAGCACCAATTTTTTGTGTATATCTTCTCGTAGAAGACTGACTTCTGCTCCGGTGTCTACTAACGCAAAAATGTTTTCTTCATTTATCTTCATTGGTATTTGTTTCAGGGATGTAAATGTATTAACATGGTTTACATTTGTAGGTTTTTTCTCAACAGGTTTAACGTCAAGGCACTTCTTTGCAACGTGTCCAAACGAATTACATTTAAAACATTTCAATCCTTTTTCTTTTGATGGACAAAAGCTGGACTTATGTCCTTTTTCACCGCATCCATAGCATCGTACGCTAAACTTTTCTTCTTTCGTGTTTCTTATATACGTATTCTTAATTGGTTTTCTCTCTGCCTTAACATCTTTTGTAATTTTACTTTTCATCGTTTCATACAACTTCATTTTTTCTTTAAAATCTTTAAAAGTTTTAGCACCATATAAGATGACTTTATTAGTTGGGTCATCATTTATTCCACCAATGATATATTGGATGATGACTTCTGATTCAATTTCTGTACGAGTTCCGATTTCTCTCATAACGAGCGCATACTCGTAAATAGTTTCATTTGGTTTCTTTGTTCTACCCATTAACAATCAGTGTACTTCAGCACAGCTTACTCTTTCTTCAAATTCTTCTCTTAAAACACGTTTTAGTTTCATCCATGTTGTTATCCCTCTTTCAGCTTGAATTAGTGTCTTCGCTAAACCTTCTAATGATTGCTTTGCAAATATTAGTTTTTGCAATTCGGACCACCCTGTAACATCGGCTAGTTCTTCAAATTCATCTAACCATTTCTGAATTGGGTATCCATCTTTTCCATTAAATTTTCTAATAGAACCTTCCATATCTCTAAAAGATATTGCAAATGCGCCTTTCTTCGGTACGTATCTTGCTTCTTCATGATCGGTTTCTTCTTCTTCTGATGTGAGTGTGTATTCCTTGGGTCGCATGCTTCTTCGTTTTGTTTCAAAATTCTTACTCTTCGTCGTATGTCTGCGAAGACGTACAATGCGTTGTAAGAATTAAAGAATCATCATCTGAAGAGTCACTTTCGGAGGACATATTTTTTCTTTTAGCTTCTTTTTTGGCTTTTTCTTTTCTCTTCGTTTTTGGATCTTCCTTGTTCCTCTTTACTTTTTTATTAATTACGTCTTTCTTTGTTTTCGCGTCTTTCTTCATTTTTTCTTCTTTCTTCGTTTCGTCTTTTTTCGTTCTTCTTTCTTCGTCTTCTCGTCTTTTTTCGTTCTTCTTTCTTTTATCTTCGTCTTTTTTCATTTTTCTTTCTTCGTCTTCTCGTCTTTATTTCTTCTTTCTTCTTTTTGTCTTGTCTGTCGCTATCTTCATCTTCTTCACTTTTTTCTTCATTGATGTCTTCTTCACTTCTTTCTTCTTCGCTGTCTTCTTCATTTCTTTCTTCTTCGTCTTCTTCCTCTTCACTTTCTTCTTCGCTTTCTTCTTCTCTATTCTTTTTAGCTTCTCCAATGTGACATAAGAATAATACTATTCGTAATTCGTCGTCGGTTCCAGAATAGTCAATATTCAAAATGTGAGAAACTGAAACTAAATCTGAGAGTGTTAACGCAGCTTTAATTTCTTGTAGTTTAGTTTCAAACTGTTCTGATTCTTCGTTAAATGAAAATCCATCAAATTTCTTTAATTTGCCTCTATTTAATCGTAAATGTTGATCTCCGAATATAATTGTATGTAGTGCTTTCAAGGGTTTAACATTACCGTATATTATGTTATGTTTTATTGCGCTGATATCTGCTAGAGTGGTCATTTTTTTTTTGTCTGTCTTTCACCAAACGCGCACCGCGACAGATATTTATAAAAAGTCTGTTACGCCACTGTCTGTTTCAACCGTTACGTTTCCCCACCACTCTTCGGTAACCGTGGAATGCAACTCTAACCTCTCACACAACACAACAGTACGTACTAAACAAAATGTCTGCCAATGTCTTTCTACACAGTTTGTTACTGGACTGGAATCACTACAAAACACTACAATTACTGTATACTGTTCACGTACTTACTTTGCACCACTAAAACTCATTACATAATCTTAGTTGAGATCCCTGGTTGAGCCCCCAAATTTGTAGTAATTTGATACAGTTGTATTTATTTCCAAGTATGTAGGTTTACAAGGCACAAAATAAATAGGTATTTCAATTATTAACAATTATATTCACACAAAAATGATCGATTAGAACACACACTGTTTTGTTTTCGCTCGTGTTTGTGACCGTCCGTACGTGAGGGGTGGGACGGACTCACACCAGTGTCGTCGGTATAGTTTTTTCCTACATACATACATATACATACATATACATACATATACATACATATACATACATATACATACATATACATACATATACATACATATACATACATATACATACATATACATACATATACATACATATACATACATATACATACATATACATACATATACATACATATACATACATATACATACATATACATACATATACATACATATACATACATATACATACATATACATACATATACATACATATACATACATATACATACATATACATACATATACATACATATACATACATATACATACATATACATACATATACATACATATACATACATATACATACATATACATACATATACATACATATACATACATATACATACATATACATACATATACATACATATACATACATATACATACATATACATACATATACATACATATACATACATATACATACATATACATACATATACATACATATACATACATATACATACATATACATACATATACATACATATACATACATATACATACATATACATACATATACATACATATACATACATATACATACATATACATACATATACATACATATACATACATATACATACATATACATACATATACATACATATACATACATATACATACATATACATACATATACATACATATACATACATATACATACATATACATACATATACATACATATACATACATATACATACATATACATACATATACATACATATACATACATATACATACATATACATACATATACATACATATACATACATATACATACATATACATACATATACATACATATACATACATATACATACATATACATACATATACATACATATACATACATATACATACATACACACACAGACATCATCGTGAAAATGTTAAAAATGGATTCTAGGTACCTTGAAACGTGGTCATTTACCAAAATTTCGATATGCGATTTTTAGCACGATCCCTATACCTTCCCTTACCAAGGGTAGCGGTAGGTAAAAATAGGTATTTGACAGTTTATGGACGCTTATTTATTGAAATAACGCATATTAAATATGTTTTTACCACCTCATTAAATTACTTTACTCCGCTACCAAAAATGTAAATTTAAATAACATCCATAAATTTAGAATTTTATTCTCTACATCTTTATCTATAAAGCACTATACAGGGCCGGCGTTAGCTATTTTGCCGCCTGAGGCGAACTTTTCTATTGCGCCCCAAGGGGGGGGGGTATTTAAAAAAATTAAAATATGTATACATGATAAATTTTACTTTTAAAATTAAATAACATACAAAGAAAATAACAATAATTCTTGAACACAGTACAGTTTATGCGACACAAATTGAATAAATTATATTGACACTTTTCTTGCTTTAATTTTGGCAAAATTATCTATTATTTCTTCGTAAGTTATATGTTGGGCAATGGCGTGCTCAATAGCAATTATTGCTAATCCAGATAGCCTTTCTTGAAGTAATGCGGATCTCAAGTAATTTTTAATAATTTTAAGTTTGGAGAATGAACGTTCCCCGCTTGCAACTGTTACCGGAATTGTCAATAATATTCTTATGACAATTATGATATTAGGATAGTTTTCTACTAAGTTTTTGTCATAAATATAATTTAGTAATTGTAGAGGTGACATTTTAATTTGAATAGCATGACTCAAGAGAATTAGCTCGGTGTGCAAATTCAATGGCTCAATATCATCCGTTAAGTTGAATAAATCGTTGCAGCATTTCAGAATTTCATCCGGCGCCTTGAAGGCTAAGCTTCGTACATCGTACAGGAATTCGGATAAAGAACTATGTCCTTCCAATTGAGAAAACCGTTCCGCAATGGAACTGATACAAACGTCGAGTAAATAGTTAAAGAATTCAACTTCAATTTTTTTCTCAGGATCTTCTACAGGAGTATCACTTCCCTCATATTGGAAAAGCCTAGTTTTTTTACGAACACGAATTGTTTTTGCAAGTTCGAATTCAGCCTCTACCTCCATATCTGTCGCTATCTCTTTAGCAGAACATAACATTTGTTTAAAACCATTAGTTCTATAATTTTCTAAAAATTTCAAAATATTTTTTAAAGCTGTTACACACTCGTTGATAATTATATTTGGACTTTGTAGTTGTTTAGAAACGTTATTTATATGCAGCAAAACATCATACCAAGTTACTACAGAACAGATAAATTTAAAGGAGGAAATTTTTATTGCTAAAGATTTACTTTTATTTCTGGTATCAGTGTCTCTTTCATTGTCCAAAGATATTTCAACAAGAGTATCATACACTTCGCCCAACTGATATCGTAGAGGAGTTATGGCATTTATTCGGCTTTCCCACCTCGTTGTACTAAGACTTTTCACAGTTAAAGATGTATTTTTTTCCTTAAGAACGCTCCATCTTCGAGGTGAGCTTGATAAAAAGACGAATAACTCTTGAACGATAGAGAAAAAGTTTGATATTTCTCCAGATTTTGTTGCAGCATCATTCACTACTAAGTTCAGCGAATGGCATGAACATGGTACAAAAAACGCTTTAGGATTTTCGTTCAAAATGCGCCTTTGTACTCCTGAATTTGCACCCTTCATGTTCGATCCGTTGTCATACCCTTGCCCGCGCATATTTTTTAAATCCAAACCTAGGTTATCAAGTTCTCTTAAAAGAATTTGAGTTAGCCCCTCTCCTGTTGTTTTCTCAACCGGTAAAAAATTTAAAAAATACTGTTTAACTGTAAATTCTTCCCCAAATTCCTTAGTAACGATTCTAACTACTAAAGACATTTGTTCAGTCCGACTTGAGTCAGGAGTACAATCTAATATAATGCTGTAGTATTTCGCATCTCTAATTTTTTCCAATATAATTTGACGTATCTTGTTAGCGATAAGCGATATAAACTCATTTTGAATGTCATGGCTCAGATAATGAACATTGCCAAAGCCAGATTTTTTTTCTATTCTTCTTAGATGTTCCTTTACCGTAGGATCAAATTTTCCCAGCATTTCCATTATTTTAAAAAAAAATCCGTTATTATGTTGGAATAGTTGATCAGTTGATCCTCTTAATGCCAACATTTGAGATGCACATAACTGAACTACTGCGACTACTCTCTGTAATATTTCTCTCCAATACTGACGTTCTTCATTTAATAATTTTTGATGTTTATGGTCGATAGTATTTTCTTTCTTAAGTCTAGTGTCTAGCTCCATCCACTTAGTGAAACATTCCATATGTTTTGAAGAACATTCATGGACTTTTAAGGATCTTGAAATATTTTTCCAATGACAATAACCATTTTGCGACCAATTCGAAGCTTTTATGTCAGAATTCTTAAAAAGGAAACAACAGAAACAATAAACTAAGTCCGCCGAATCTGAATAAATTAACCATTTTCTATGGAATATTTCACCGTTAGGCATGATCCTTTGATAAAAATATTCAGAAAATTGTCTCTGAGAATCATTTTTTGGAAAAGTAATTCCTCTTATTTGGACGGGTCCTTTTTCAATCAATAATTGATGATAATTTTGAGACATTCCGTAAACAGGCCATTTGGCAGGATCGATAGAAATCTCGTTTTCACAAGCTAATTGTTTATTTGCTTTTGGAGATTCTAGGAGACAGATTTCATCCCCCATTTTTACACTTTCTTGGACAGCCTGTAAATAGAATTGCTAGAGATATATTTTTTTCCCAAATAGGATGACCTACGTAAAATTATATTAGACTGTATTATTATTATTATTATTATTATTATTATTATTATTATTACTATTATTAATTTTCACACTACTTCAGGATTATTATTTATTATTATTATTATTTGTTACTATAGATATAATTTTGCTGGAAATAAAGTGAAGTGTAAGGCGGTAAGAAAATAATTTTTAATAAAATTTTCAAGGTTATACTCATGAATAAGGCCTTTCTGATCCAGAGAAACATTTTTTCTTTATTTTCGCATAGGACGTTTCGGTCCACAGAGGACCATCTTCAGCTATTTATTACAATAAATGTAACATGTTAGTATACAAATTATAAATACAAAGTTTTTTTGTGTAACCACTCACCTTAACAATAAAATTGTAAATGTATAAAAAGAATTTGTTTATATGTTACGAAAATAACATTGTCAAAAAGTAAAGTTTAAAGGTCACAAAGTCAGAAACTTTTGACCTTGAGTATACAAAAACTTGTTACAAGTCTTACAACGTGTGGGTGTACTGAAAAATAATCAAAAAGCCGCGTATAATAAGTTCAAATTTTTTTTCTTAACGCATGCGTATAACAGAAACTGTATACACAATTCACCGCTCTTGACTTCAAAGTGAGAAATGCTATCTTAAGAATGGCTCGCTTCGCTCGTGATTATTAAACTACCGAACCTACATGAAATTTCCAGTGGCAAATTGTAAGCAGTGTGAATAACTGTTGAAATTTTGCAAATCCCGGTTAGGTTAGGGGACTCACTGAAAATAAAAGATTTGGCCTCGGATCTAGCAATTCAACGACTCTACCTGTAACTCCACTGTATTGTCTTCGGAAACTTCAAAGTTCACATTGCTACTTGATGGCGATTCGCACGGATTAACTTCATTTTGATTTTTGTTTCGCAGAAACTGTTCCATTGAACCTGCCATTCTAGCTTTTTCGGAGTCTCTTTTGTCGCGCTGTTTCCGAAATTCGTAGCCACTTAACTTTTTTCTTTTTGCTGACATGGTGAACTATAAAATATTTACGTACTTCGTACTTCACAGTCTTTTAGAATATGTTTTATGCTTACCTTTTTATAAACACTAAATATATAAATCAAGAATGAAATATAAATGCAAAAAATAAAACTACAATGTTTTGGTTCAACTTCAACTCTACACAAAAACAACACTTACACACTTGAGCGCATGTACCGCTGCGCGCGCAATAGGGCTGGCTGCTTGCTGCAGTGAATTCTATTACGTAGTATCGAATGCACTAGCTGGCTGCGATCTTCAATACCTTACCTGATTAAGTAACTAAACTAGACAACTGTAAAATGGGGATTTGAATTCAAGAAATTCTTTGTATTTATTGATAAACATAAAAAATATTTACAAATTAAAAATTTCTATCTTGCCGTCACACAGAAAAAATGTTGCAAAAATATTTACAATTAAAAAATTTCTAAGCCGCCCCTTAAAAAGTGCCGCCCTAGGCGGACGTCTCGCCGCCTGGCCTCTAGCGCCGGCCCTGGCACTATATAATGTTTTACGGAAAAGATAATATTTGAGAAAAACTGTTTTCCAATGTTAAACGCCTATGCCACGGTTTCTTGTGTTCACCTGTATGCATATCTTAAATTATAATACATACGAGTATGTATTTGTACTTTTATTTCTTACGCATCTTTACCTGTTTTGAAACATGCAATTTTTTTATGTTTTGACAAAATTTACTTATAAGAATGTATTTATTTTAAGATAAATAAAGTACATAATTATTAAATTTTACATTTTTATAATATTGAATCCTTTAGATATCAGGATGTATTTTGTATCTTGTTAGGATAATTTTAAGATTTTAACATTCTGTTTAAATTGTTCATCAATAACTGTAGCAAACAAATATTTAAATGGCAGGTAATACATTTGTTTATTTTGATTCCAAATTATAACTGGCTGATAAAATTAACATGATGTGATCAGAATACTGTCAACCTTCATATTATTATAACTTCCGGATGAAATGGCAAATGTCGTAAAGATATTATAAATACTTCGTTATGTAGAAATAAAATGATATAAAATACAAAATAAATAATGCTAAAAGACAAGATTGATTTCATGTTACGTGGATAAGCTACTAAAAATATTATTTTATTTTTTTATTTCTTATTGCTTTCCTCAATCATTAAATTTTCTTGAAAAAAAATGAAACGGTAGGTATGAAAGAAAAATGGCAACAATGGCGGGTTTCATATGAACCATTCAATGAAAACTTATATACAGGTAGGATGCAAAATTATCTACTTAATGAATGAAAATATTCATCGGGTACCAGTTGCATGGAAAATGAAAGGATGCCATATAAGTGTTTTGTGAAAAAAAAGCTAAAATGCCTCTTTCTCAAAATAAATTAATTTTGTGGTGGTTTTTGTATTAAGCAGTGAAAAATAAGATATATTCACAAAATAAGTCCTGTCTAGACCCTGTATTATGCATGGGACCTAAATTACTGGTTCCTTGTATGGGTGCCATAAAGATAAGTGAGATTATATATATATATATATATATATATATATATATATATATATATATATATATATATATATATAATCTAATTCTTCTTTGTTTTTTCTTCGTATATACATCTAATACTTCATTTACTAATTTTTCAGGTAAATTGTTCGGGCCTTCTATACTTATTTTATACAGTCATGTCTCAGTCGTGTTCTGACACTGCAGTGATTACATTGACTAACTTCTACTGATATAATATTAGCAAACCTGATTACGTACAGTGAAACTTAATAAATAGTGTTCATAGAAATAGATTTTTGAAGTGAAAATGCCCCCTGGGGCAGAAGAGGAGGATACCCCTCCTACCCCACCAGACCCACATCCATCAACCATTAATCAGAAAAATTTCTACAGTGAGTACAATAATCAAAAATATTGTAGTTTTCGTTTTCTCAGAGAATGGAGAAAGACCATCAATAAGTGTTTTAAAGATAGCGGAAATTATAAATAAAAGATTCCCAAACCAGCATCTTTGAAATCAAGAAAATTGGAAGAAACCGGGTAGCAATTAAATGCTACGACAGAATCACATAAATAACATAGTAAAGGATGAAGTATTTGTATTATTTATTATCCAAGAAATTCTCAGCTTTTATCCCTAATTTCTTGATTGCAAGAACTGCTATAGTTAAAGGTATAGATACCGATTATTCTGCTGATCTGTTAGAAAGTATAATGACTCCAGAAAATACAGAATTAAATCCTTTTTACGTTTAAATAAAAAAGCAGAACTGGTCAAAATGAAATTCAGTACGTACCTTGTAGTAAAAGCAGAACTGATCAAAATGAAATTCAGTACGTACCTTGTAGTAAAAGCAGAACTGATCAAAATGAAATTCAGTACGTACCTTGTAGTAACATTAAGATTCAGTTCTATGGAGATATTATCCCCCAGCATATATATATATATATATATATATATATATATATATATATATATATATATATATATATATATATATATATATATATATTGTAACGTAACCCCCGCGGCCGCCGCCGCCGCGCTACTACGCGTCACAGAGTCACACGTTCGAACTTGTTAGGATAAGGTCGCAGTGAGGTTATCTATTGTGTCATGTTGTTTACCTCTAGATGTTCTCTAGGAGGTTCCAGAGATAATCTAGCCAGGTATATATAACCCACCGCCATAGCCAGGGGACACTCTGTATTATACAAGCAACGAGTAAAGAAGTCTGATATAAATAAACGTTGTGAATAGTTGGTGATATAAACAACAGTCGACAAGTGAACATAAATTAGTGACATAAAGAGTGGTGTTAATTGTTTAAATAAATAATCATAGTGTTTAAGTGTCTTATAATATTCTTAGTCTTTAAATTAGTGTTAATATTTGTTTATCATAGTGTTAGTTACTTTTATAATCTTTTAATATTTAATCCTTATTTAATTATCGTTTAATAAACGTATTCTTTTCGTTAATAATATTTGTCTATGTTTTACTTCACCCATATAAATAAAAACGTTACAATTGGTGTCAGGTGTGGGGTTAATAAACTGTGAAGTGTAAATAAATAAAAATAAATAAAATGGCGACTAAACAATTAAAATTGAGTGAATTGAAAGTAGATGATCTCAAGAGAGAACTAGAAGAACGGGATGTGGAAACAACAGGAAGGAAGGCAACACTTCAAGAAAGACTGCGGCAGGCATTAACCGAAGCTGCTGAAAACCCTGAAGATTACCTATTCGAAATTCCGGACGACGTATCCGACATTGGTAAACAGTTAAAAGAATTAACAGAAAGTTCTAGAACATTAGAACAAAAATTAGACCAAAATTCTAGAACATTAGAACAAAAATTAGAGGAAAATTCTAGAAGTTTAGAAAATAAATTAGATGAAAATTCCAGAACATTAAAAGACGAATTGACAGAAGCATTAGAACAAAAATTGGAGGAGAGTTCCAGGAAATCAGAGGAAAATTCCTAAATATTAAAAGAAGAATTAATGGAACATTCTAGAAATTTAGAACAAAAATTAATGTAAAATACTGAAGAAGGCCTGAAGAATTTAGAAGATAAATATGACAAACAGATCGAGGAACTGCAAGAAAAATTCACTAAAATTACATCGTCGTCAATTCCGAATTCTAGTGTGGCTGAGCCAAGTCTAATAGAAGGAAGAAACGTAGTAAAACCTGAAACTACTTCAAAAATGCACATAAAAACACCGGAATTTGATGGGAAGTCTTCGTGGCCCAATTATTTAAAACAATTTGAAGCGGCCGCAAAAGCGAATAATTGGACATCCGAGGAGAAGGCTACGGCGTTGACTGTCTCGTTGCGCGGAGAAGCTATCGACATCCTGCAAACGCTGAAAGAAGAAGAACAAGAAGACTACGACCAGCTAGTCAAACGATTGGATATGCGGTATGGAAATGCGCATCTGGAGCAAGTGTACCAGACGCAACTGAGGAACCGGTATCAAAGTTCAAAAGAAAGCCTTCAAGAATTTGAAGTTGACGTAGCTCGTTTAGTTCATCTTGCACATCCTACAGCTCCTGACAGCGTTTTGGAGTGCCTGGCCACTCAATCATTCATTTACGGGGTTCGAGACAGCGAAACTCAACAAGCACTGCGATTGGCCCGTCCTAAAACTTTAATTGATGCACTCTCATATGCATTGGAGCATGAAGCTGCCAAACAAGCTTCTCGTAACCAATCGCGAGTGCGAAGTATGGATGCTGAGTGTAATGAAAACACAGAAGACTTAGATGAGAGATTACGGCGAATTGAAAACGAAATGTTTGCTGGAAGAAAGAAACTCCGCTGTTGGAACTGCGGTGAACTGGGTCATCCGCGAAGACTTTGCAGAAAAATTCAAAAGAAGGCGGAATCGACAAAAGAAGAAAAGGAGTCGGAAAACTAAATCGGGTTGACGCGAAGGGGCAACTGTCGACCGGTAATCTAGTAGCTCCACTATCCATCAGTTATGTCGCATCTCTTCATCATAAAGCCAATAGCATCTATGTGGATAGCTCTATTAACGGAAGGCCAATGAAAATGCTACTGGATACGGGTGCGACAAAAACTATAATTAGACCCGACTTCATAAGGAAAACTGGCAAGACGCATCTTCAACCAACTAAGTGGCGGTTACGCACAGCAACGGGAGAACAAGCTACCGCATTAGGAGAAGTAGATGTCACCATCTCTATTGGAAACACCTCCTTTAAACATCGTGCGCTGGTAGCTGAAGTTGAAGATGAATTATACTCGGAATGGACGCAATGACAAAGCATGGTTTTAAACTTGACCTGAAGAAGGGCGTGATGATGGTCAATGAAGAAGAACTCGTATTAAATCCACGAGATGACAAAGCTATTCGCGTACTAATGGCCGATGACGTTACCCTCCCAGAACGAAGTGAAACTATCCTGGAAGCGCATTTAGATGGTAGTTTCTGTGAGGGAAGTATCGTTATTACCCAAGAATGATGATGCCAAAACCGGCACTGGAGTTGTTGTCGGAAAATCACTGGTCAAAGCCAGCCAGGTAATACCAGTTCGGATAATGAACGTAAATTTTTATCCTGTTGTTCTGAAGAGAGGAACAATTGTAGGAGAATGCATGGCAGTATCCTCGATTATCCGAACTGTAAAGGCCAAAGGGAACACATCTCAGAAAGTTCCGGACACGTTAATCAATCAATTGACAACATCATTTGAAGAACTGACCGCCGACCAGAGAACAAAGGCAAAGAATCTAATTGGAAATTTTAAAGATGTGTTCCAATTTGATGAGAAAACCAAAGGGAGAACTAATGTAGTTCACCATAAAATAGACACCGGAGACGCAAGACCCATCCGTCAACCAGCAAGAAGACTACCACTGGCGAAGCGTGAGGAAGCAGAAAGAATAATCGAGGACATGAAGATGGAAGGTGTGATTGAACCTTCAAGCAGTCCATGGGCTTCACCAGTGGTGTTAGTGAAGAAGAAGGATGGCTCTACACGATTTTGCGTCGATTATCGTCAACTTAACAACGTGACGAAGAAGGAAAGCTACCCGCTACCTCGAATAGACGACACATTAGACACTTTGGCTGGCTCAAAAATGTTCTCCACTTTGGATCTAAAGAGCGGCTACTGGCAAGTGGATTTGGATCCAAAAGACAAGGAGAAGACAGCCTTCACCATTGGTACAGGACTCTGGCAATTTACCGTAATGCCGTTTGGGCTCTGCAATGCTCCTGCAACGTTTGAACGACTCATGGAAACGGTATTGGCTGGGCTATCTTGGAAAACCTGTTTAGTGTACCTCGACGATATTATTGTGGTAGGTAAGACATTCGAGGACCACATGAAGAATTTGGAAGAGGTTTTTCAGAGATTGAGGAAGGCTAACCTGAAACTTAGCCCGAAGAAGTGTCACCTGTTTCAAAGAGAAGTTCATTACCTTGGACACGTGGTTTCCGGTAAGGGTATTGCAGTTGACCAGCAGAAGATAAAGGCTGTGAGAGACTGGCCAGCACCTAGGGACAAACACGAACTCAGAAGTTTCCTTGGTTTGTGTACCTATTATCGACGATATGTACCTGGATTTGCCAACATAGCCAAGCCACTGACAAGGCTTACTGAAGAAGGAAGAAGATTTATCTGGGCAATGGACTGTACAGTTGCATTTAAAGAACTAAAACATGCTTTGACAAGCGCACCCGTCTTGAGTTATCCTTTATCTGAAGGAGAATTCATTCTAGACACAGATGCCAGCAACGTCGGAATTGGTGGCGTTCTTTCCCAGATACAAGATGGGCATGAGAAGGTTATTGCCTACTTTAGTAAGACCTTGTCAAAACCAGAAAGGAATTACTGTGTGACCAGAAAAGAACTCTTGGCAGTCGTGAAATCCGTGGAACATTTCTACAAATATTTGTACGGAAGAAATTTATTGATCAGAACTGACCATGCTGCATTAAAATGGCTGCTACAATTCAAGAACCTGAAGGTCAGGTGGCTAGATGGATAGAAAGACTACAGGAATACGATTTCAAAATCGAATACAGGATAGGTACCAGCCATCGTAATGCCGATGCATTGTCCAGAAGGCCTTGCCAAGATGACTGCAAACATTGTAGTCGACTTGAAGAGAAACAGTTTACCGTCGCCAGGACAACAGTAGTCGATGATAGTTGGCAGCCCGATGGACTACGCAAGGACCAAGAAAATGACCCGACTTTGAAAATATTATTAAAATGGAAAGCAGAAGAATGCAAACCAATATGGGAAGACGTTGCACTACACTCACACAGTGTAAAAGCGTACTGGGCGCAATGGGACTCCATGGTGATTGAGGATGGCCTGTTGAAGCGTGTGGTAGAGAATGCCGATGGAACTGAGAAGAAAGCTCAGTTGGTCATTCCTAAGAGTAGAATACCAGACGTGTTGAAAGAGATCCATGACGGATCTGGAGGCCATTTTGGAGTCACTAAAACTCTAGAAAGATTGCGCCAGCGGTTTTACTGGGTTAACTTCACTGAAGATGCTAAAGACTGGTGCAAGAAATGTGTGGTTTGCGCTGGAAGCAACGGCCCTCATAGACGACGAAAAGCTCCAATGCGTCAATACAACGTTGGCAGTCCATTTGAGCGCATTGCGATTGATGTGGCCGGACCATTCCCAGAAAGTGACGACGGAAATAAATATATCGTAGTTGTCATGGACTACTTCACCAAGTGGGTTGAAGCTTATCCATTACCCAATCAAGAAGCCACCACGGTCGCTGAAACCTTAGTTAAAGAATGTATATGCCGATTCGGGGTACCACGTGAACTTCACTCCGACCAGGGAAGAAATTTCGAGTCTGCCGTTTTCCAAAATATCTGTAAGATATTAGGAATTAATAAAACAAGGACAACTGCATTACATCCGCAGTCCGATGGCATGGTTGAACGAATGAACAGAACGATCAACCGATATTTGTCGAAGGTAGTCTCCAACCACCAAAGAGACTGGGACCGACATCTTCATCTGTTCCTGATGGCTTATCGTTCATCCGTGCATGAAACGACAGGGCAAACTCCTGCGAACATCTTATTCGGACGTGAGTTGCGTTTACCATGCGATTTGGTGTTCGGCAGCAAACCTGGGGAAGATCTGGCCGGAGAAGACTACGTTACGGGCTTACGGAGAAGAATGGATCACATTCATGAACAAGTCCGTACGAACATTCAAACTGCCAGCGACCGCATGAAGGACCGGTATGACATCAAAGCCGAAAAAGGTGGATATCAACCTGGGGATTTAGTGTGGCTTTACAACCCACAAAGGCGCCGCGGGTTATCACCAAAGCTGCAAAAGAATTGGGAGAGCCCCTATGAGGTAGTCAAAAGAATAAACGACGTGGTTTATAGAATTAAGAAACGACCTACCGGGAAGCCGAGAGTGGTACACTTTAATCGGCTAGCCCCTTTTGCCGGAGACAACCACGAAGACCATAATGGAGCAACAGTTCGTCAAATCATAGCTCAAGAACCGACTTTTGAAGATTTCATGGAGAACTATTCCTTTGGGCGCAAGGCGCGGTACGGCGTGACAAGAGAAGAACATCGAGATCTGTTCACCGTGTCTTCAGATTATTCCCTCGGCCACTGCGTATCAGAAGACTTAAAGATGTCCCGCGGCATAGCTTCAGTCTTTAAGGCAAAATATGGACGACTACAAGAACTGGCCAACCAACGTCCATCTGTTGGGAAAACGGTACGACTGAGAGATAGCAATTCAGACCATCAGCGGTACATCTACTACCTTGTTTCAAAACCACGCGCGTACAAGAAGCCGTCGTATCAAAGCCTATGGAATTCCCTGTGCGATTTGAGGGATCATCTACTGGAGAATGACATTTTGAAGCTAGAAGTACCGAAGTTAGGTTGTGGTCTAGACGGTTTGGACTGGAGGATTGTAAAGAACATGTTAAAGATCCTCTTCCGTTTCACTGGCATTGAAATTCTCGTCTGCAGCTTTAACCCTAACGGACAGAAAGAAGAAGTCGAGCGGACCATCGACTGTCACTTCTTTAAGAATTCGAAATGCACCAAGGGTAGTACATGCAGATTTCGTCATCACGGACTGTTCCGGGACTAAACAGTCTTAAGGGGGGGGGCAGTGTAACGTAACCCCCGCGGCCGCCGCCGCCGCGCTACTACGCGTCACAGAGTTTTACATTTACAAACATGTTTTAACATACATGTTTGTAAATGTAAAATTTTCAAAAAATCTCAACTAATGTGAGCATTTATAACCCAAACTATGATCGTATTGTAAGTCTTTATTGTATTACAGTGTCCTGAAGATGGTTAAAATTATAACCGAAAGCTTGACAAATTAAAAAGAGTGTACTCCACTTAAGCCTACAATTTTCTGACTGTCAAACCCACTATCCAGTTTCCTATATACATATACACGGAACGTAAGACATATGTGAACCATTCATTCAAAATGTCAAACAATTTTACCTTTGTTACCGTTTTGGGCACATAGCAAAACAATGCAAAAAGTAGCAAAGAAAGATGTCTTAAATGCGGAGATACTAATTATAAATAAGAGTCATGTAAAGAAATAAAGCCAGAATGCTTAAACTCTCAAAATCGTATAGCCATACTCGTAAAGACAAACCAGAATATTATAGTAGCCAAATAACAAGAAATAATAACAATCAACCTAAAAGAAGTATAGTACTTAGTGATGAAGAATTAAGTAACAAGAGAAGATGAAAAAATAATAAAAATAACAAAAACACTAAATAATAGCCAAAATTCAGGTGAACTTAATAAAGAACAAACAAACAATAGATACAGAGTATCAGAAAACACAACAGTAGCACAAATACATAAAAACAACATACAATACTATGATATATATCAAATTAAAGACATGTCAGATATAGAAGAGTGTGATTTTCAATCATGTGATTCAGAATTTAGTAGAATAATTAGCCCCCAAAATAACACCTAGAAACAATATTATTTCCGTAAAATTCAACTTACTACATTGGAACTCAGAAGGAGTATCAAATACAAAATAGAATTTCTACTACACCAAAATCAAATTCACATCTGCGCGTTCAGTGAAACGTATCTCACACAAGAAAAGAATTTCCAAATAAAAGGATATTCTATAGAAAGAGATGACCGTGAAATAATACACACAATAAACCCACGGGGAGGGACAGCACTCTTAATACACAAATCCATATACTATTCCACTATTGATATTAAAAAACCAAACAACAACATAGAATTAACCTATTAAAATTAAATATAAAAGAATCGATATCCATTTATGCTAAACCTGGACACAAAATGTCAAAACAAGATTGGACTAAAATTATCAGACAAGTCCAAGGTCATGTTATTCTAACTGGTGACTTTAATAGTCATCACGAAGCTTGGGACACACGAATGCCACAAAATTTCGAAGGAAAAGAACTATATGAATTTATGGACCAAGAAAATATGTGTGTACTTAATGAAGACACACCAACAATAACTAAAAGACTAAACTAGAGACAAAGTATCATAGATCTAACTATAACTACCCCAACTCTAGCAGGTTATGTAAACAACTGGACAGTAATTAAAGATTGTTATTACAGCTTCCACTTTCCGGTTCTAATAAGGTTCGATGGTGAAGAAAACGATAATCAAACAACTCAAATAATCCAAAGAAGAAATTATAAGGAGGCTAATTGGAACTATTATCGACTAAACATAGAAACAGAACTACAATTTATGAACTCTATAATAAAAGAAAATTATACAATACAAAAATATGAACAACTTACTAATGCTATGAAGAGTGCAGCGGACATGACGATACCGAATCAAACAATCAAAATAAAATCAGGAGTAGAATACCAGAGTACTCCCGAGAAGTGTGGAAAGAAATAAGAAAATTAAATAGAACAAAGAAAACTCAACCCACTAACAAATATTATGACCCTAAATAGATTTATGAATTCGCTGACTTAACATACATGACGCCCGATACTAAAACCCCATCGTTCAGCACAAACACAGCCCTAACTGAAGCGCAGTACAGGCTACAATCACAACTCAACAAGCTAACTACTATACTCAGTGACTTACAACTGCCAATTACTTTAGAAAAAAAAAACTAATATAATGACTTTTACGAGATACTGTACTACAGCAAGCCCACGAATCACACAAAATAATAAAATAATTAAAATTGTTACTACCAACAAATTTCTTAGAGTTTGGTTCGACACAAAATCAATGCCACAAAAGCCTAAATCTCTTACGTTGCGTAGCAGGTTATAAATGGGGGGCTCACATCAACTTTACTCTGTTTATATAAAGCACTGATAAGACCAATATTACATTATTCAGTGGCAGTATTATGCACTGCTTCTAATTCAAATCTTAAGAAACTAGACTCAATCCATTACTCAGCGCTAAGAATTTGTCTAGGTGCAATGAAAAGCACACCACTCCAAATACTTATCCATGAAGCTGCAGAAACACCGTTGCACTTGAGAAGAAAATTCATAGTAGATAAATTTTATCTAAAAAGCCTACAGTTCCAGGATTCCTTCCTTGTAAATAGAATTGAAGAAAATGCCGATAGCTTGAGTAATATCTACTGGACAAAGAAAATTAAGCCATTGTTACTTAACAGCCACAACAAACTGAAAAATGCCAATTTGGAGAAAACCTCATTGATCTTGGAATATGAACTCGAACTAAAACTTAAATGGATTTTTGTTGACAGCAAAACCGCTATGTTCAAAAAAGAAGATCTAAGTAGCAACATCAAAGCAAAACTTCAAGAAATATTAAATAATAACTACTGGAGTATTATTATCTATACCGACGGATGAGTCCTGCAAAATGAAAACTCTAGTCGCTTTGCTATATGTAACGCAACGGACGGTAGAAATACAGCATATAAAATAAACCACAGAACTAGCTCATATCACACAGAATTGCTAGCCATTTATTACGCACTAAAAACATTGACCGAAACAAAAAACGAAAAAAAAAAATATCTGATTCGAAGTCTGCATTAGAAGGTATCAAACATAAAGTTTCTAACAAAACCCCATTACTAATATTTAAAATAAAAAAAATGTATAACGACATTCAAGAAAATAGCAATGAAATACAACTACTTTGGATATCACGACATAAGGGAATCCTATGAAATGAAATGGCAGATAGAGAAGCAGCAAAAGGCCACTCAACGAACTATGCGAAAACATTCAATACATATATTTTGACATACTCTCCACTCCAACCTGAAAATGAATTTAAAAAAGGAATGGCTTTCATGGTACAAAGAAATAAGTATATTTACGTGAATTTTATTTTATAATAATAACCAAGGTATCCCGAAAAAAATATGGTTCAACGAAAATATGAGCAGAAATTATATTTCTGATGCGGCTAAGATCAGGGCACAATAAGTCGCCCTATCATCTACACAAATTAGGTTTTATACCATCAAATAGATGCGATTGTGGTTATGTCGGGAATATCAACCACATTCTATTGTACTGCGAAAAGTTCAAGAAAAAAAGACAGTTACTAAGACAAAAAATAATTAATTTTTTTAAAACCTTTCTCATACATACATAATTATGATAGTAACAAACCCCAAGAGCGATACAAGCTATGAGCTATACAACTTCATATGCACATGCAATCTAGACATGTATAAAAAAAGATAAATGACAGTGGCTATAGTAACCAAGGGACACAAGGCCAAATAAACCCGCAAAAAACAGTCTTGTAATGTTTCTTCTCCCATTCGGTTTATTAATTTCGTCATCAAACGATTCATTGTGCTAAAAGAACGTTCAGCACCAGCAGTGGAAACAGGAATGCACCACAATTTAATGCACAATGTCGTCAGCTCTGCATACCGTATATTTGATTTCAAGATGGTTAGCAGTAAGTTTTCCTTCATATGATTTTCTGATTGTACGACATATTTAAAAGAACGTTTATCATTCCATAAAGGATCAAATTTTAAGTTTAAACAACCGGTAATAGTTTGTATGTCATCTTCTGTTATTTCACAGAAAGAATTCGATGTTTCAAATTTAGATGCAATATTAATGACTGATATTGCTTTGTCATTATATCGATCATTCATTTGACTGATCATGGTGTCAGCATTTTTTTTGCTTTTTAAAACTTGTTATTTCTTCGTTTTGAATAATTTGTCTCACTTCACGATTATTTTGAACTATTTTCTTATAAGATTTGTATATTGTACTTTCTGGATTTAATTCATTGCAACTAAATGCTAAATTTTCTAAATGCTGAATTGTTGATTTTATTAACATAGGTAGTGATGGCAAGTGAAGATCTTCTTTTTGTAAAAGTTTGCTCAAATTTGACACCGCTAATAAGGCTTCGTGTAATACACATAAATTAATTAAAAAGCTAATTTTTTCCATGTCTAATAAAATTCCACCTGCAAGCAATGCTAAGTCAGCTCCATCCTTGTAAATATGTTCACATGTCATCATGATGCTACTGTAACATAAGATCACTGCATTAATCGACCGAAAATTACTCAACCAGCGAACTTCAATTTTTTAACACCGGTTCCTCCAAAATTGCTTGCACATCATGTAGCGTATTTTAAAACATAAAAAACATTTCTCTAATACTTCCATCATCATTTACAAAACGTACTAATATGGTCATTTTACTTATATTATTAATATTTTTTGATTCGTCCGCCATTAACGAGAAGTATTTATTTTTAAAGCTACTTACGTCTATTTTGTCAATTACTTCTCCTATACATGACGGAAATTCTGAACCTGTAGCTTTACTTATATAGGTTGAACGAATGTTTTGATCTTCTAACCAGGAATAATTCAAAGATTTATCGCGTTTAGTTAGAATATTTTTAACAAGGGATTCATATTTCGTTGTATTTCTTTTTTGACCAAAAAATATAAACCTTCGAGAGATTGTCAATTATCAAATTTTTGCTTTTCACTTTTCATTAACTAATATAGTGTGAAGTGGTTTGCGTAATGATTGTACATGGTTTTTTTCCATAGACATACTCCCGGCATGTTTTTCTAACGTATTGTGTTTTTCTAATTTTCCTGATTTCCCGGTTGCCTTTCGGAAATTTGTGAAAGGTACAGTAATAAAAATACCACCAGTTTTTTGCAGTGCATTCATATCATTTTTTAAATGTCTCACAAAACTTGCAAAACGCTCCACCGCGAGTTTTATCAAAATATAACTATTTATATTTATTTTCTCAATTTTTACTAGTATTGTAATTTACGTTCTTCTTCATGTAATCCAACTGATTCCTACTTTCTTCTACTGAATTCTTTTCTTCATCAGTATTATTTTTGGTACCTTTATTAATTTCCATCACATTTTCTGTTGTTATTGCCGTCGATGCCAAGTTAACTACTTTTCCTTCATATCGTTTTATATCTAATCCTGCTTGAGGATTCTTTTTTGTCTTTTACAAATATACAGTTTTATTTAAAGAATGATAACTTCTTAAATTTGATATTTGGAAGGCATATAAAAATTATTGCAACAGCTCTATTACACCTTCGGGTACATAAGTATCCGAACGATTCTGCTAATATTCATCATGTCACAAAGTTCTGTTCGTTGACATGTACTGAGTTACACTAGTGTTAACTTTTTTTACACTAGTGTGTTTTTTTGACAAATCGAGCAGATTCATGCAACGTGTTCGTTGACAACCATTTCAGAACTAGTTCCAACTTTCAACTTACTTGCACTGACTCCCGAGGTAGTGTAAAGAGTGCAAAGCGCTGTAGTGGGGATGAAATCTGTGAAATGCTCATATTCACCAGAGAAATATAATAATTTACTTACAAATTTCATAATAAATATTTTATTATTTATTTGAAGAACACTCCGTTGTTTTGTAAACAGGTTATGTATCTACGTGCGAGACATCACAAATAACAAGTAACAATAACAATGAAAAAAAAAACCAAAAAAAAAAGTAATAAATAATTTTAAATAATACAAAAACGTCAATTTAAACTTCGTGTGGAAAAACTTTTGCAGGATAAGCTGATCAGATAGCATTCATCACGTGATAGAGCATGTACTTTCTTGTTTTTTGACACCGAAGTACCAGTGTATGCTGGTGCTAACTATACTGTTATACAGTGCACTGCATTACACTGACACGATTTTCAACGAACAGAGCTACAGATACGTAGATAACTATACGTACAAGCTTTTCATTGAGAATATATGTTCATACCTTCAGAGAAATAGTTATTTATGTATGAAGGTAGGTACTGAAGTTCTACTTTTTATCACGAATGTAGATGTAGTTGCCGAGGAAAATATACCATATGTTGATAAAAAGGAACTTCATTGCCGAGGTGCAAATTAAATTTTATTTGAAACCTAAAATTTGTGAAAATGAAAGGAATATTTATTTTTATAGATTATGTTTACAAATCTATCAGTTGCTGTCAGTCACACAAACGAACTTATGTTCAGTGTTGTGAATCTCTGGGCATTGAGGTTATCGTAATGAACACTCAAAATTATGTGTTATATAAAATCTCTTCATCGGAATAATTTCATTCTTGCACATATTTTTTGTCATTTTACGTACTTCTATGTACGATAATTATCACAAGGTTGGCTACACTGCATTTAAATGAAATCATCGTACAATGCACTCAATGCAGCTCGCGAAAGAAGTTTTTTTGGATTATCATTTATTCTTAAATTAAAACGTTTTCCAATGTTTAATTATTAAGTTTTAGTGTATTGTAGGATAAGAATAAATTTATCCAAATATTTTCAAAATAATTAAATTCTTCTTTATATTGCACCAGAAGAGGAAATTGAGGTTGATGATAACGTTAATGAAATAAATGTTCTAGCTTCGGTATCGAATAATCCTAGTGTGAGTATAAGAGAAATTGCACCGGGATTAGGAATACATCACACACCACGGCCTTAAAAATATTTAAAAAAAAACATAAATACAAGTTTTGAACATGATAGAATAAACCGCATGATAATTTGCGAAACTATAATGGAAATGGCGAACTATAATGGAAATGGCGAATGCGGACAGAAATTTTATCAAAAATATTTGCTTTTTTGATGAATCTATATTTAGTATTAATGGAGAACCAAATGTTCAAAATTATCGTAGTTGGCACAAAGAAAATCAACATTTAGTTTTAAATAACCATTCTCAATATTGCGAAAGTATGAATGTTTGGATTGGAATGTTAGGTTCCAATATTATAGGACTTTTTTTTATTGATGGCACACTAAATTCCCAGAAATATTTGGAGTTACTCCAGACCGAGATTGGGCCTGCTGTGGATAATATTGCAGGGTGAAATATAATTTGGTTTCAGCACGATGGCTGTCCTGCTCATTTTACAAATGAAATTAGAATATTTTTAAACCAATGTTTCCCAAATTACTGGATAGGACACGGTGGTCCAGTAAAGTGGCCAGCGCGATCCTCGGATTTATCCCCAAATGACTTTTTATTATGGGGGCATTTAAAAAATAATATCTACAAAACTAGACATGCAAATGCAGACTCTTTGAAACGAAAAATTGTGGAAGAATGCGGAACAATTACAAACCGACAATTAAAAAATATGCAACGCAATTTTTATCATATACTTGGGTTTTGTTTGACAAACAATGGATATTTATTTGAGCACTTAATTTAGGATAATTCTGATTTATTCCGTTTTAAATTAAAAATCTAATATTATTGATAATAAAAAAACAACGGTCCTTTTCAGGACCATAAACAATTTTACAAAAAAATTAATTATAATCAATTACGCGGATTTGGATGTCGTCTTCCCGGAAACCGTTGTGCATAAATTCTTGATGCAAAAAGAGGGTTTCTTTCCGTTTCTCCAAGTGCGTACACCATGTTCGTAAGTTCTTCTTGCGAGAGATTCATATTAATAAATTAATTTACGTAATCCCACTGTTAATTAATAATAACCTGGCTAATGAAACTGCTGTCATTACTGCAATTGTTTCTTATTCAAAAAACAATATCCATGGAAAACTAGATTTAATTTTTAATTGAATATATAAATTTAGAGAAAAATGGTGAAAATCCTTAATAACATATGAAGATAATATAAAAATACACACAACTGAATAATAAAATATAGGGTGTTCCGTTTGAAAATGACGAGTTATAGTCATTTGAAATTGAGCACATTTGATTCGCTTTATTGAACACCCTGTATAATTACATTTAAAAAAAAATATGTCAGAACATAGAGTATAATTACAGTTATACAAAAAAGAAAATTCTTAATTTTTAGTATTAAAATAACTTCGTTAAGCCTTTATAAAGCAATTCATGTATTCGGTCTTTTTAGAGAAAAAACGGAATAACTAGGTGAATAAAATACAATTCAAAATATATAAAAATATATAGGGTGTTCCATTTAAAAAAAAGAAACAATTCTCGCCGAGCCGTAATGCAACAGCCTGTATATGTGAAAATAATTTTACGTTATGCTCCTTGAGTAGATGAATAAATTCTGTTAATAAACTTATGCTGTATTTCTAACAACAAGGGAGATATCGAAAACGGCGATTTCGATGACATATATATATATATATATATATATATATATATATATATATATATATATATATATATATATATATATATATATATATATATATATAGATTGGTGACCGCGATCCCGGAACATAAGACTTTAACATGTAAAATCATAAAGCATAAAATTCATCAGAATCAATAAACAGAATTAATTTTACATGCTCTATATCGGCAGAAATTAAATATGAAAATATGAAAAATTAGCTCAAAAATAGGGATAGCCTTGGAAATGAAACAAAATAGTAAACAAATGATTGACATTTTATATGTCAGAAGAATAATTTTTCTTGTTTCATAAACCTTGGAAATGAAAATTGTTAATTAATTTTCAATTATAAATTATTAGTTATGACAAATTGTATAATTGATTATATTGTTTTTTGTAAAATTGTTTATGGTCCTGAAAAGGACCGTTGTTTTTTTTTATTATCAATAATATTAGATTTTTTTAGATTTTAAATTTAAAACAGAATAAATCAGAATTATCTTAAATTAAGTGCTCAAATAAATATCCATTGTTTGTCAAACAAAACCCAAGTATATGATAAAAATTGCGTTGCATATTTTTTAATTGTCGGTTTGTAATTGTTCCGCATTCTTCCACAATTTTTCGTTTCAAAGAGTCTGCATTTGCATGTCTAGTTTTGTAGATATTATTTTTTAAATGCCCCCATAATAAAAAGTCATTTGGGGATAAATCCGAGGATCGCGCTGGCCACTTTACTGGACCACCGTGTCCTATCCAGTAATTTGGGAAACATTGGTTTAAAAATATTCTAATTTCATTTGTAAAATGAGCAGGACAGCCATCGTGCTGAAACCAAATTATATTTCACCCTGCAATATTATCCACAGCAGGCCCAATCTCGGTCTGGAGTAACTCCAAATATTTCTGGGAATTTAGTGTGCCATCAATAAAAAAAGGTCCTACAATATTGGAACCTAACATTCCAATCCAAACATTCATACTTTCGCAATATTGAGAATGGTTATTTAAAACTAAATGTTGATTTTCTTTGTGCCAACTACGATAATTTTGAACATTTGGTTCTCCATTAATACTAAATATAGATTCATCAAAAAAGCAAATATTTTTGATAAAATTTCTGTCCGCATTCGCCATTTCCATTATAGTTTCGCAAATTATTATGCGGTTTATTCTATCATGTTCAAAACTTGTATTTATGTTTTTTTTAAATATTTTTAAGGCCGTGGTGTGTGATGTATTCCTCTTATACTCACACTAGGATTATTCGATACCGAAGCTAGAACATTTATTTCATTAACGTTATCATCAACCTCAATTTCCTCTTCTGGTGCAATATAAAGAAGAATTTAATTATTTTGAAAATATTTGGATAAATTTATTCTTATCCTACAATACACTAAAACTTAATAATTAAACATTGGAAAACGTTTTAATTTAAGAATAAATGATAATCCAAAAAAACTTCTTTCGCGAGCTGCATTGAGTGCATTGTACGATGATTTCATTTAAATGCAGTGTAGCCAACCTTATGATAATTATCGTACATAGAAGTACGTAAAATGACAAAAAATATGTGCAATAATGAAATTATTCCAATAAAGAGATTTTATATAACACATAATTTTGAGTGTTCATTACGATAACCTCAATGTCCAGAAATTCACAACACTGAACATAAGTTCGTTTGTGTGACTGACAGCAACTGATAGATTTGTAAACATAACCTATAAAAATAAATATTCCTTTCATTTTCACAAATTTTAGGTTTCAAATAAAATTTAATTTGCACCTCGGCAATGAAGTTCCTTTTTATCACCATATGGTATATTTTCCTCGGCAACTAAATCTACATTCGTGATAAAAAGCAGAACTTTATATATATATATATATATACACTAGCGAAAGAAATTAACGCATCACTTATAATTTATTCTATATCTTGGAACCGATATTATGTTTGAGCGGAAATTATTTATGTAAGGAAAAAGCTTATCAAGTATGATGTTTTACTGATTGTTTGATATTTTTTGTTCTCATGGTATTCTGTCAATAAATAAAATTTCCTTTTCTGTCTTAAAGAAAGTTTCATATTAAATTCATTTTTGGATTTGTTCTGAAGCACTCTAGAAATTAAGTGCTAAATAGTGAAGTGTGAATATGAATACACGTCAGAATCTTAATTTAAGTGTTAAAGAAGCTGTGGCTGTAGTAACACTTGCAGAAGAAAGTTGGAGTCAGCGTTACATCGGTCGGCGCCTTAGTGTTAACCAATCGACCGTATCGCGGGTCTTGAAGAGACATCGGGAAACTCACTCATATTCAAGAAGGCCAGGTCAAGGAAGAAAACGAGCCACAAATGCTATCCAAGATTGTTTTTTGATGATGCAGACGTTAAGGGAACGGTTTATTACGGCTCCTAGGCTACAAAATATGCTCGTAGAGGCCCACAATGTTCATATTAGTTCCGTTACCATAAGAAAAAGGTTACGTGGTTTTAATTTAACCCCAAAAATACCAGCAACAGGATCCCATTTAACCGCAGAGCATCGCAGAGCCAGATTAACGTTTGCTCAGGAACATGTTAACTGGTTACAGGCCGATTGGGCTAATGTTATGTTTAGCGACGAGTCCAGATTTTACCTTAATAGCAGTGATAGACGGATGCGTGTATACAGACGGCCAGGTAAACGTTATGCGCAATGTAACATTGTTCCGACTGTTATGTTTGGTGGAGGTTCGGTTATAGTGTGGGGTGGTATCACTTCAGAGGCTCGCACGCAGTTGGTGGTCATACCAAGAGGGAGCATCACGGCAGCATCTTATATAGAAAACATTTTAGAACCATATGTAATGCCTTTTGCGCCTTTTGGGGGAAACGACTTCATCTTTATGCATGATAATGTAAAACCCCTTTCTGCCCGAATAGTGCAACAATATCTTGCCGAAGTGGATATCACCACAATGCAATGACCAGCCAGAAGTAAGGATCTTAATCCCATAGAACACCTTTAGGACACGATGGGTAAACGACTTAGAGCACTTCCTCGGCGTCCAATCAACCAAGAAGAGCTCGGGCAAAAATTGCAGGAAATTTGGGAAGATATTGACCAGAATGACATTAGAGCATTAATTAGCAGTATGGGTCGTCGCTGCCAGGCAGTCATTCGAGCAAGAGGAGGAAACATTAAATATTAAGTGTTTTAATCGCATGTTAAATTTTGTTAAAAGTGTTTCTCTTCATTTTTCTTACAATTTTATTGTTTCATTGTCTTAATTCTTACCATAAAAGTAAAATTATAAAAATCAATGATTAAAATTTGAAGAAAATAAAAATATTCCAATATTAGCTGAGTTTATAAAAGTGATGCGTATATATATATATATATATATATATATATATATATATATATATATATATATATATATATATATATATATATATATATACAGGTGATCACGCGAGAATGAACCAGCAATTATCTCCGTTATTAAGCGAGATAGCGATTATCTTCAAATAAACAAATTTACTATAGACAATATCGACAATAAGATGTCGTCTCAAGAAGCGTTCTGTTACTTCCGGTTCCGGAGTATATGATACCAACTTTGAGATTTCAAATGGAACATACTATATTTTTTTATATTTTTGAAAAGCACACAAAATTTGCTTTACAATGGTGGTAAATTAGTAGTACATTGTATTATTAAAAAATAAAATGGCGGACGTTTGAAATATGAACATATTGAATGAAAAAAAAAATCAAGTGGGTGAGATTTTATTGTTTTTTGTCATAGATGATGATATTTTTTCAGATAAATTCATTTATATTACGTAACCTAGGCAACAAATCCAATAAAACAAAATTCCACACTTTTTTGGCTTATTTTGTAAGATATTTCAAACGTCCGCCATTTTACTTTTTAATAATACAACGTCCTACTTATTTACTATCATTGTAAAGCAAATTTTATGTACTTTTCAAAAATATAAAAAAAAAATGTTCCATTTGAAATTTCAAAGTTGGTATCACATACTCCGGAACCGGAAGTAATAGAACGCTTCTTGATACAACATCTTATTGCCCATATTGTCTATAGTAAATTTGTTTATTTGAAGATAATCGCTATCTCGCTTAATAACGAAGATAATTGCTGGTTCATCCTGTATATATATATATATATATATATATATATATATATATATATATATATATATATATATATATATATATATATATATATATATGTTATATTCTTAAGGTTCGCGGAAGGGTTTTTAAAAAGATTATTTATTGTAAGTCGAAAGATTATATTCGCTAATCTTTTGGTTTTACCACAAAGTTACAGTTATTATTTATTTAATTTTATTTACATTTGAGTGTTTTGTATGAAATTTACATCAGACTAACTAAAACTAAGTAAAAGTACAAAATATATAGTTTCTGCCTTTTGCGGTGTCGGGTGTAAACCTGGGAACTGCAACCTCAGAAATATGGGCTGTGGTAACTCCTCCCTCCTTAGAATTTGGCTTCATCAGGAAGCTTCAGCGGCAACCTGGGGGTTGAAGTTTTTTGATGAAGTTCAATGTCTCTGGCTGTGGACTGATTCCTTCTCGTGGATTTGAGTGGAAGTTTCCTTTTAAGATAGACTATGACAGAAATAATAGCAACAATAATAATTACAACATATAATGCCAAAACGGGGTATTTGATGCCATCTTCTTCGTATCTTGTTATATCCTCGTGCAGGGTGTCTTCTAATTTGTTTATTGGCCTGAATTCGGAGATGCTGTTCAATTCAATTGTAGTTTTGGGAATTTGTGTCTTATTGAAATTAATTTTGTAATTTTCAATTACTGTTGGTTTGTCAAATGTATCATGTTTAAAGTCGAGTTTTTTGTTTTGAATTTGTAATTTACATCCATCATCTTTAATGAGGAGTATACCTTGAAGGCTTCTTATATTGTCGGCGTGACTGCATTTACGTTCTAATTTTTCGGGGTACGGAAATAAGGCCAAATATTGGTTTATTTCTTCCAAATATTCTAGATGGTTATTCTTTATCTCTAGTTTGACGAAATGACAGTTTTCGACGGTGTTTTTCGATAGGACGTTAGCCTCGCAAGAGTCTTCGGTTATTTCCTTGATTTTATTAGGACATTGGAATATGTTTCTTTTATTGCGGGTACACGTACCACATAGAGATCTTATTTGACCAGTTTCAGACTTCAGAATATAATCGTGATTGGGTATAATAGTAATTAAATTAGAGTTGTGTTTTGTAGGGGTTGGAATTAAATGGATTAATTCGATATGTGTTTCATAATTTATTGGAATTTCGATAAAATAATAATAATAATCTTTATTTGCCTATAGAAAAATCTAATACAAAGGGATTGGTAACAAAAGGACCAAGAAACGACTATTTAGGCAAATTCATCAAAGACGTCAACAAAGAAAACCTTTTCCAAATTCTACTGGCAGACGTAACTATAGAGAAACTCTATGGCTTTTATAAATATTTAGATATTGCCCTCAAAACATATGCTTTTATAACAAATATGTAAGCTCCAACTACACTACAAATTAAACAATCTGTCATCTGTATGTAGAATCGCTAAATTATGATATGTATATGAAATGTTAAAATAACCTTTTGTTACCAATCCCTTTGTATTAAATTTTTCTATAGGCAAATAAAGAATTTCGATAAAATATAAAATTTTGTTGTCTTGTAATTGCAATTATCTGAGAGTAAATTTTCAATTTCTGCAATGTTTTCCAAATTTATTTCAAATGGCAACTCATCATTGTAATATTTTGAAATTTTGTTTAGTTCCTCATAAAGGTCATTTGTTTTGATTATACTGGGGTGTATAGTGTGAAGTTTACAAAATGTGAGGATATTTTCGATGTCTTGAAGAGTGTTAAATGTTAGTGTATACAAAGTATCCAATTGATTATAAATATCTTTAATAAATAATTTGTCGTTATTTCTTGTTCCGCTAATAGCCAAATGCATGAGTTGTTCAATTTTTAATTTTAGAGTGACTTCATTCTGCCTGATAGTGTCGACAGTCTTGTTAAAATATTTTATTATTTGGTGACAACAGAGTATTGATGCTTAATTTGGTTGTTTAATTTAAATTGATTTTCTTGTAGATGATTTAAAATTTTATTGTATCTTTTATTATCTTCTTCATCCAAATTTCCTGTAATAGCTTTTACAACTGTTCCTAAACCATTGACTATACCTCGTCTTATTCGAGTGCGGGTGGATAAATGGTTGAATTTTTCATTGATATTTTTCTTTAAGTATTCTATAATTTTGTTGTTATATTCGAAGTATTTTATAGCTATTTTGTCTGTGTTCAGTGTCTCTAAAAGATTTGTGTATTGTTTATTTAGGTTTTCATATTGTGTTTTAAGTGGATGCAGGTCGTAATAGTGTACAAATGTGTGTTGTGTTCTTTGTAGTTTTGCAGGTCCGAGATTAATAGCCAAAAGTCCTGGATTGAGGGTAATATCCTTCACATCTATTCCGTATGAGCACGGGAAGTAGATGGACCTGGAATTGCGGGATTGTTATTAATTATTTTTCTTGGTCTTTTAATATTTGCAAGATGAATTTTGGGTTGCTTTTTGTCATTGTTTTCTGTATCAATTTCGGCTGTTTTCAAATCTTTATTAATTGTTTTCATTTTTTCTTTCTTAAATTTTGGATTTTTTGTTTTATTGACCTTTTGTTTATTTTGTTTTATTTTCTTGTAACTTGTTATTAATATTTTTGTATACTAATTTAGTCCTTTCTTTATGTTTTTTGAATATAATCCTCGGTTACTTGTTTTTCTAATTCTATATCAAGCGGTGAATTTGTTTCTAAATCGCCATTAATGATTTCGATTGGTTTTAAATTTGTTGTACTATGGTTTGTATTATTATATGCTAAAAGTGCATAGTTAACCTTTTCATCTATTGAGTTATTTTTAAAATTTTCCTGCATATTAAATAAACGAATATGCTCTACTAGCGTGGAATGTAATCGTTCAATTAAACCGTACGAATTTGGATTTTGCGAGCAGGTAAAATGAATTTCAATTTCGTGGAGAGGTAATAATTCTTTTACAATACTTTTTTTAAATTCGAGTCCGTTGTCTGAAGTGATAAATTTTGGTATTCCATGGTGTGAAAAGAAATGAGTTAATTTGTTTGCGATCTCGACAGCATTTGTTGAGCTAACTCTGTATGCTTGTGCATATTTGAAGAAAGCGTCAATGATAGAAATTTAGCGTTTTCAAGTGTAATGTGTCTACGTGTAAGATGTCTAGTGGTTTGTTAGGAGTAGGGGTGATATTTAATTTTGGTTTAATAAGATTTCTTTCATATTTTTCAGTTAAACATACTTCGCATTTATTTATGTAGTCTGTAATAGTTTTTAATTGTTTAGGCCAGTAGTATCGTTTTTTAATTTGTATATGGGTCTCGTTTATTCCACGATGGTTTGTTTTTCCTTCGTGATAATTTGTGATGACTTGTTGAATTTCGTCTTCTTGTTCTATATCTATTAATTTTGTATTACTTTTGATAAATTTGATTTTTGAATCTTTGAAATATTTTTGGAGTGTGTTACTGAATTGTACGCAAATAGGACTTTTAAAATAGAGATGATATGTAGCGTTAGGGGCGATATATTGTTTTATGAAATTAACAATGTCCTGTTCGAAGTTTGTTTCCGATACTTGAACGTAAAGCCTCATTTTATCAACGTGATTTTTTATTTATTTTAGGTTTAGATGGAGAGTTTTACGAGAGATATAAAAATTTGATTTTTGCCAAAGTTTACTGGGGATTCGGTAATTGTTATACCAACAATGGAGCTTTCAGGGTTTGATTGGATAGTTTGGTCAGTTTCGGGATCTTTTTGTTCGTCATCATCAGGGTTTACTATTAGAGATTGTGTGTCGTTATCGGGGTTAAAATTTTCATTAAAGTTTTCAATGTATTCAAAAAGATTTTGTATGCCTGCATCTAGTGTGTTTACGTTTAATTCTATACGCGAAAGTGCGTCTGCATTTGTGTTCAGCTTGCCTTTTTTGTATATTACTTCGTAATCGTAATTTTCAAGTTTAGTTCTCCAACGCATGAGTTTGGAATGTGGGTCTTTTAATGAGTGAAGGTATTGTAAAGGTTTATGGCCGGTAATAACTTTGAATTTTCTTCCAAAAAGGTAATGTCTAAAATATTTAGTATAGTCAATTTTTTTTGACTCTGTCGGGTACAGTAATAAAACTATAAATGAACTATAAATATCGCAATTATGGTAATATGGTAATATATAATTAACCTAAATGCTCAAATATTTTGGGATTTTAGGTTTCATAGGATAATTTAGAAATTTAAAACTTCCCAGTTAATTACATTAAACAAAAAACTAGCCCAACAATAAGTATCGCAAATAGTTTAGAAACATTCTTGATACTGCAGTTTTCATTCCCATAAGATATTATTGCGAACAAAAATAGACTTTATGTTAAAGGACTGTAAGGCTATTTTCCTATACATACCTGGTAGACGTTTGATTCAATGCATGAATAGAGCGGCTCAAAAATATTGGCCGATGCCAAACAGTATTATACTACAGAAAGTAAAGGATATGCCGCTTTACCATAATTGCGATATTTATAGTTCATTTATAGTTTTATTACTGTACCCGACAGAGTCAAAAAATTTGACTATAGCCCATACAACGGCAAATAATTCCTTTTCGGTAGCACTGTAATTTTGTTCCGTATCGTTCAACGTCCTGCTAGCGTATGCAATAGGAAGGTCGGAACCGATAGTGCCTTGCGATAACACAGCGCCAATGGCGTAGTCACTCGCATCTGTAGTAACGTTAAATGTTTTTGTAAAGTCTGGGTATTGGAGTATTGGTTCATTCATCAAAAGATTTTTACAAGTATTGAAACACTGAATGTACTCAGGGTCTTTGTACTTTACTGTGGAGTCTTTCTTTAAACATTTGGTCATAGGTTTGGTTAGATGTGCGATTTTTTTTATAAATCGTCTGTAATATCCCAAGAGTCCTAAAAATGCTTTAATTTGTTTTGTAGTTTTGGGGATTGGATAATTTTGAATAGCGTTGAGTTTATTAGAATTAGGTTTCACACCTTCCGGGGTTACTACATGTCCAAGATACTCTACTTCGGTTCGTAAAAATTCTGATTTATCCAGTTGTATTTTGAGATTAGCTTTCTTTAATCGATTAAAAACTGTTTTTATATTTTCAATGTTCCTGAAGAGATGTACTAAATATAATGACGTCATCCAAATATACAAGGCAAATTTTGTTAACTAAATCTCTAAGTACGTTATCCATTGCTCTCTGAAAAGTGGCGGAGGCATTTTTTAGTCCAAATGGCATCCGTAAAAATTCATAGTGTCCGTTTTCGATGTTAAAAGCCATTTTCTGAACGTCTTTTCCATCCATTTCAATTTGGTGGAAACCGAATGCTAAATCCAGTGTGGTAAAATATTGGCAACGTCCTAGTTTATCGAGTAAGTCAGTTATGTTAGGTAAGGGGTATTTGTCGTCAATAGTCTTTTCGTTTACTTTTCTGTAGTCGATAACTAAACGCCATTTTATCTGATGCATCGAGTTTTTTGGGGACTACCCAAATAGAAGAGGACCATGGAGAATTAGAGGGACGGATTGTTTTGGTGTAGCATTTTTTGAATTTGTGTTTGTACTTCTTGTCGATGAATTTCGGGGTATCGGTAAGTTTTGGTATAGACAGGTATTTTATCCTTTGTGCGTATGGAGTGTTTTATTTCAGTAGTGAATGTCAATGCCTTGTCGTCAGAGTGAAAGATCTCAGAGTACTCCGTCAGCAGTTTTCTTATCTCGCGCTTCTCTTCCTCGTTCATATGGTCGAGTTTCATTTTACTCATATCAAAATTATTATTTTCTATTTCTTGATTAAAATTTAGATTGTCAATTTCGAAATTGTGTAAAGGATGAACTTGTACACAGTTTACAGAGTTAATAATTTCTTCGTTTTTGCTTGAGTTAATAATAGGATAAACAATTTGATAATTTTGTATTGTAGCCAAACCTTCGGGAATAGTTATGTCATTTATTTTAGTTTCTGGGATAAACACTTCGCCATTTTCTATATTATGAATGAAAAGTTTGAATAATTTCTCGGAATTAGGGGGGATTTTTATAAAATGTGATTTAGGTATAATTTTGTGATAATAAATTTTGATTTCCTGATTTGGTGTGATTATTTTGTCGTTTACCAGATCTATACTAGCCTTTAATAGTTTTAAATTGTCGAGTCCTAAAACATGCATAATACTAAAATTTTCAACTGATGTTCCGTGAGCTGTAGTAATTTTAAATGGGTCATTTTTTATTTGGGTTTTGAAAAATTTATTTGCAATGTTTGGGTTAATAAATGAACGTGTGCTACCAGTGTCGATCAAGGCTTTTAAGTTTAATTCGGGGAAAACTATGAATGGTAATTCACTATGATTGTGAATAACATTCATAAGTTCGATGTTGGTTCCGAGGCTGGTGTTGGAAAAAACGCGTCCTGGTCAGGCTCAGTATCGTAGTAATTAGGGTTTAACTCGTTCTCGGAATAGTCTACATTTTGATCGTCAATTTCTGGCTCTACATAATAGTTGTGTTTGTCTATATTGCGTGTGTATGTCTGTCTTTGTTTAGATTGTTGAGAGTATTGTGAAATGTTTCTGTGTTGTAAATGTGTATGTGTACGACTATGTGTTTCGAGTTGGAAATCATTGGTTAACATATTTAATGCAGTGTTCATGTCTTTTGGGTCTTTGGTCCTCATGAGGATACCAAGTGGATCTTTAAGTCCACGTAATAGAATTCTAAGTATATAGTTCTTGAAATATTCGATTAAGACAGGTCTAGCAAGTATAGCAACTTGATTGCTTATGTAAGAAGTTTGTAAGTTTAAGATATCTTGTACACGGTTGTAAAATTCGAATGCTGTTTCATTTCCTTGTTTTAACTCAGTGATTTCGATGTTTAATGTGTACATATCTCTTTTGTCAGAGTACGTGTTAAGCAGGGTTTGTTTTATATCTTCTCACTTTGTGACTGTGGTGCTAGCGATATTTACTCCTGCATCACCTTTAATTTTCGAAAGAATACTTGACATTAAAAATTCATTTTGGAAATCATTAACATCAACCAAATTATAAAACTTAGTAACAAGTTTTTCGCATATTTCCAAAACTCTGGATAATAGCTTACTGTCGCCGTGAAATTCGGGGATCATGTCTAGATAAATTTTCTCTAGTTTTGGTGGGGGTACTAATTGTACTTCTGGTTGTGTTTCCATTTTTGTAGGTTTTTTCTTATTTAGATTAGGGCTAAAAGTTATATGATAAGGGAATTCTGATTCTGAGTCAGATGAGCTATTATAATTTTTTATTGATTCTAAATCAGAATCTGAGTCTGAGTGGTACTGATTACTATGTGACATGTGCAACTCACAATAGAAGAATGATGACTTTTTCCATGGATCGTGCTGCTTCCTGTTGCTCTGTGTTCGTCAGAGTCTGGTTCTGCTTCTACGATGTTCGCTCGTGGATGCGGGTGAACCTGGATTGGCACGGGATGTCTTCTTTCTTCGGTCTTCTAGAGCCTTCCGATATTCGGTTAATCGTTTGAGAACGAACGCGGATTTCACTATTCACAGAAATCGCCCGAAAAATCCGTTACGACGTATTTACAATTATTTTCTATTTCATCAAATAACAAAATGGCGACCAATCAAAAATTTTAAAACAAGATATTTTGAAAACCACCCCATCGATTTTCGAAAATAAAACATTTTTAAAATCCTTAAACTTTCTATTATAATATTTGTCTGAATTATTTTTTTCTATCTGTCCAAAAAAAAAAAGTTTTTATTCACTTACTTGGCTTGCATAAGTATTAACAAACTAAAAAAATGCATTTAAAACGAAGTAGCTTCTGAAAACAATGAAACAAAAAAGAGATTAGATTTGACAAGTACTCAAAACCAAGTTACTTCAAATTTAGCGCACGTGTATGTCCGTTTGTATGTTCGTATTTTGCATAATTTATACGTAAACATGCATCATTATGAAAACGTTGAACTTCTTGACATGCTTCTGGTTTTTGGGAGGCAAGGCGTAATGCACAGGAAGCTCGAAGAATTTATCGGGAAAGGTACCCGAATTGTCAACAACCAAGTAGCCAACTCTTCAGAAAAAATTGTAGGCGTTTGTTAGAAACTGGTTGTTTCTACCCAACAACTGGTGGAAACGCCAACAGGGTACGTCGAACCCCTAGATTTGAAGAGGCTGTACTTAACATTATTGAAGATGAGCCATCGAATAAGTGAATTGGGAGGAGAGGTCCAGTTGCGTGGCCAGCCCGGAGCCCCGACCTAACTCCACTAGATTTCTTTTTTTGGGGTCAGATGAAGACCTCTGTTTACGAGACACCGATCAACACAGAGTTACAACTAGTAGCTAGAATCGTGGCTGCAGCAGAAGATATAGAAGAGAAGCAGGCAGTCCTTGCAAAGGTCTCCACCAACATCAAAGCACGCTACCGGGCTTGCGTTGCTGCGATTGGTGGCCACTTTGAAAATCATATTTAGTCCCACCCTTGTTGTTTCATTGTTTATTGTTTTATTTTTCTTGTTTGTTTCTTGTTTAATGGCAGCAAGCCTACTTTGTTTTAAATGATTGTTGCAGTTTGTTAAAATTTATCTTGCAATTCAATTTGAATAAAAACTTTTTTTGGCCAGATAGAAAAAAATGTTTCAGACTAATATTGTAGTAGAAAGTTTATGGATTTTATAAATGTTTTATTTTCGAAAATCGATGGGGTGGTTATTTACATTTAAGTTTATTGTAATGCTTTTTAATGTTATTATTAATATGACTTAATTCATTTAACAACAAAAGCATTTGTTTCATATCTCTCAATTCTTGTGTGTACCATTGTATATTAAACTGCGTGATATATATTTCCTTTACTGGAAAAATAATATTGGTTACATACATGAAATTGTCAAAAAATATATTAAACATTTTTTCTGTGTCATTAGTACTATACAAATCTTCCCAATTATTAGTATTTAAGCTGTTAAGAAATATTTCATAACTACATTTGTTTTTTATACGCATTAGTTTAAAATTTCTATTTAGTTTCACTTGTTTAATTGACCAAACAAATTCTATAGCAAAATGATCAGAAATATCTGGATTAAACACTTTATATACAAAATCATCATTTGGAATGTTGCAAACAATATTATCGATACAAGAACCATTGCCAGCGAAAGATATTCGTGTAACTTGATTATTCACTATAATCATACCATACTGAGAAACTAGATCATACAATTTATAATAAAGAGCGTCTTTATTTAAAAAATTGATATTGAAATCACCAGTTAATATAATGGAGTATGTTTCCTGTATCGTGATATTGAGTACTAAATTAATTATGTGTAAAAAATTATCAAAATTGTAAGAACAACTCGGACACATATGCTACGTGAGGTATCGATGAAAATCGATTGATTAAGGCCCTAATATGACAAAATACATTGATTTTCAGTGAATACAAAGTTTTGGGGGCCCTCCGTGGTGCCCTCGCCGGGTTAGCTAAAGTACCGTGGAAGTTATTGTAAACACTCAAAACCCATGTATTTCGCTTTGAAATTGCATTTTAAGCGTTTTAAGACGTGAGAAGCAGTTTTTACATCATATTTGGCCGTTTCACGGTCTGAAACGAACGATTTGTAACAACTCGGCCACATATTCTACGTAAGGTATCGATGGAAATCGATTGATTAGGGCCTAATTGACAAAATATATTGATTTTCAGTGAATACAAAGTTTTGGGCGCCCTGCGTGGTGCTCTCGCCGGTGCAGCGAAAGTGCCTTGGAAGTTACTGTAAACACTCGAAACACACGTATTTCGCTTAGATATAACATTTTTAAGCGTCTCAAGACATGAGAAACATCATATTTGGCCGTCTCACGGTCTGAAACGAACGATTTGTAAGAACAACTCGGACACATATGCTACGAGAGGTATCGATGGAAATCAATTGATTAGGGCTTAATATTACAAAATACATTGATTTTCAGTGAAAACAATGTTTTGGGGGCTCTCCGTAGTGCCCTCGCCGGGTTAGCTAAAGTGCCGTGGAAGTTACTGTAAACACATATTTCGCTTATACAGTGTGTTTGAAAAAGTGGTTACACCCATTTATCTGGCTTATTATTGCAGATACGCTTATTGCTTATAGGACATAATTTATTCAATACAATATCTGCGATTATTTTATATGAAAAGTGTAATTCTGGGACTTCCGGTATAACCGGAAGTGATATCAACTTTGTTAATTTAAATACAAACTATACTAGTTTTTTATAAATTTAGATTGTATTTTTTATTCTCTTTACGACTATACCAAATTTCTTAGTATTTACCATATTCATTTGTTAAAAATAAATACTTATCATTAATGGATGTAATTTAATATGTGAGAAGGCTACGACAGCAATTGTTTTATGATAATCTGTAGTAAATAATATGAAATTTAAAATTTACAAGTAATAAAATCTTTATTCAATATGTCCCCCATTTAAATTAATACATTTTAAAATACATTTTCTTAATTCTCGCATAACACTATTAAGCTCTCTTCTGTCAATTTTTTTAAACTAAAAAAACTTTTCGGCCTATCACACCAAAATTTTGTCAAAATTATAAAAGTAATTCAGCTTAAACCACAATTAAATTTCACCATATATTCATCAAGGACGATGAAATCAAATTTCCATAAAACTGGTTAATTATTTCTCCAAATCTGTTCAGTATTAATGTTCTCATGTTCATAAACGAAACTATTGTAAAATACAACATCACATTATTGTAAGTTATCACACCAAATGTGTACTACATTGTTGTAATATTGACTCAATTTACAGCATCCTGAAGAAAGATTAAATTAAATCCGAAAGCTTGATGAAATAAACCAGAACAAACTAAAATTATTGCCCTTTCACTGACTCCCCACAAAATTACTACTATATATATATATATATATATATATATATATATATCACTATCTTTATGGCACCCATACAAGGAACCAGTAATTTAGCTCCCATGCATAATACAGGGTCTAGACAGGATTTATTTTGTGAATATATCTTATATTTCACTGCTTAATACAAAAACCATCACAAAATTCATTTATTTTGAGAAAGAGGCATTTTAGCTTTTTTTTCATAAAACACTTATATGGCATCCTTTCATTTTCCATGCAACTGGTACCCGATGAATATTTTCATTCATTAAGTAGATAATTTTGCATCCTACCTGTATATAAGTATTCATTGAATGCTTCATATGAAACCTGCCATTGTTGCCATTTTTCTTTCATACCTACCGTTTCATTTTTTTCAAGAAAATTTAATGATTGAGGGAAGCAATAAGAAATAAAAAAATTAAATAATATTTTTAGTAGCTAATCCACGTAACATGAAATCAATCTTGTCTTTTAGCATTATTTATTTTGTATTTTATATCATTTTATTTTTACATAACGAAGTATTTATATCTTTACGACATTTGCCATTTCATCCGGAAGTTATAATAATATGAAGGTTGACAGTATTCTGTATCACATCATGTTAATTTTATCAGCCAGTTAAAACTTGGAATCAAAATAAACAAATGTATTACCTGCCATTTAAATATTTGTTTGCTACAGTTATTGGTGAACAATTTAAACAGAATTTTAAAATCTTAAAATTATTCTAACAAGATACAAAATACATCCTGATATTTAAAGGCTTCAATATTATAAAAATGTAAAATTTAATAATTATGTACTTTATTTATCTTAAAATAAATACATTCTTATAAGTAAAGTTTGACAATACATAAAAAAATGCATGTTTCAAAACAGGTAAAGATGCGTAAGAAATAAAAGTACAAATACATATGTACTCGTATGTATTTTAATTTAAGATATACATACAGATGAACACAAGAAACCGTGGCAGGCGTTTAACATTGGAAAACAGTTTTTCTCAAATATTATCTGTTCCGTAAACCATTATATAGTGCTTTATAGATAAAGATGTAGAGAATAAAATTCTAAATTTATGGATGTTATTTAAATTTACATGTTTGGTAGCGGAGTAAAGTAATTTAAAGAGGTGATAAAAACATATTTAATATACGTTATTTCAATAAATAAACGTCCATAAACTGCCAAATACCTATTTTTACATCCCGCTACCATTGGTAAGGAAGGTATAGGGTGTGTGTGGGTGTGTGGGTGTATGGGTGTGTGTGTGTGTGTGTGCGTGTGTGTGTGTGTGTGTGTGTGTGTTTGCGTGTGATAGTTTTTCTCCAAAAAATACCTTTAAATGTAATTTTTTCTCAATTTGTTATAATAAAAATTAAAGATTATTCCATTTTCTACAAGTTTGCTTTAATACTTTTCTATATATGGTATGGATAAATTTAGAAAGTAATATAAAAATTATATACATAGGTAAATGGCGGGAGGTACTGTGTTGGTCACATCAGATTTTTTACATGTTACTTGGTCTGACAAGTTATACATGACGTTCATTTTTTAAAATACTACAAACAAAATTCAATTTTACCACGTCTTTAAATTAGGTTTACTCGGGCATCAAAAACGCAAATTTGAGATTTTTGATATCCAAAAATTCAGAATTTTATTCTCTAAATCTTTATCTTTACATAATGTTTTACGGGACATATAATATTATTCGAAAAAAACTGTTTTCCTATGTTAAACGCCTATGCCACGGTTTGTCTAGTTTATCCTGTATACGAATAAAGAAACTCCAAATTAGTGTTTATTATTTTTTTGAATACTTGTTCTAGATATGTATTTTTAACCATGATTTATCATTCAACAATTATTTATGTTCTCCCATTAATTGCTCACTTTCGTGCTGTCTTTTTGGAGGCTTTTTATTTTTAATGTAGTTTTTAAAATATTCTTCTACAACACGCTTCTGATTAACTGTCTATGGCACAAGTATTCTCTTACGTTTAACAGAATTTCTATTTATTTCTAATATCCTATACTTAATATAAATAGGTACTCTTTATAGAGGTGATGATCAGAACTGCCGAACATGTAAAATCATTCATTCGTAATTTCCTGGTTCCGCAAATACTTTAAGTAAAAAAGCTACAAATAAAAGTTGTGAGCATAAAATTAATTTTGTATACTTTAGTATTATTTATTTGCATTAGTAATTGTTCACTTTAACAGAAATAACTAATAATAAAAATTAAGCTAACTTCATAGATAAACCATTAAACATTTCTTAATTTAATTGTTTCAACTCTATGGCTATCGCTATGGTTGGGGTGATTTTCAATATTTTTATATGTACTTTTATCGTTACAAAGCATACAAAAATAATTATTCGTTTAGGTGCAAAGTTTTACGCTATACAACTTTTATTTGAAGCAATTTTACCTAAAATAATTAGAGAATCCAGAAATTACGAAAATATGATTTTACATGTTAAAGTCCTATGTTTAGGAGTGCCGGTCATCAGGGTGGTATATGTTTTAAATTAAAGATATCTTGAGAAATGAGAAAAATATTTACAGAAAACAATTACTAGGCATATTCCTTAATATGTTCATAGGTCTTATGATTTCATTTAAATATATATATATATATATATATATATATATATATATATATATATATATATATATATATATATATATATATATATATATATATATTCGCTTGTAATGTGCTGCATTACTTTTTTATGTTACTCTATTTATTTTCATGTGATTTATCGGAACTTTATCCTTACATACTCGATATCTGCCGGTAAAGTTATATAGTAAATCGTGTTTAAAAATTAACTCTCTACCAAAACTGCGCAGTTTTCGACAGAAACATGTGGGATTCACACAAAAAATAACACAACTCCCCTATTTAACACAGACTACGTTTATCTCGCAGTGACATAACCCGCTTAAAAATCTAGTGACTTAAAACTAACTCTTAACTCTAGTTCGTTTATATCGTATGTTTTAAAGTGACTACAGGATAATTAGCGTTTATCCACTGCTGTTAAACAAGGACAGATAGAAAAATTTGCGGATGACTTACTATAATAAAAATAACAAAACGCTCACGATCTTGAAGCAAACCTCGAAACAAACAGTTTTTAAAAGTTTTGATTGTAGTAATATATATTTTTAATAATTATTTTCATGTTTTTAAAAAAATGTTGAGGTTAATCCATAGCCTTAACCGTTTATCTCGCAAAATTTCAAGTAGGTTAGTTAACTCAACCTATTATTTAAGATACTTCACTTAGCGCTAAACTAACGTGTTTATCTCACACGTTTAACCCGCTTAACTTAAGCGGGTTAGTATTTAAGTGGATAAACTAGTGCGAGATAAACGTAGTCACAGTTTCGCCAAGTAAGTGACTTACTTTCAAGGTATGTAAGTTCGTAAGAAAATTCAAAATCTGATCGACAGTTTTCAAAGTTCTAAAATTTAACAATAAGTACTGTAATGGAACATAAAACACTTTTCGTTATTACGAGTTAGTAATTATTTACACAAAAATGTCTTGTCATTATTAAAATTGTAATAAACATATAAAGTTTAATAATAAAAAAAATATATAAATATGTATTTACAATAATTAGTTAATTACACGGTATTTACAAGAAACCGGTACAGAGTGCACGTTGGTTGTAACATTTATACAAATCTTCCACCACGCAAACTTTTCAAATTAATGTATTCTATAGTCATTGTTTCTATTCCCTGGAATAAATTAAACCCTTTTTAATAGTATAAACTATTTTCGAGTCACAGTAATCTATGTCGAATTATCGAAGATTTCCATACCTACGCACGATGTTTAATTAATGTGATATTGCTCATAATTACAAAAATATTGCAACTTTTGTATACTTAAAATATTAGCTTGTTAGGAAAGTTTCATATTGTTTAATATTCTTAGAATTCTGTCATCTTCTTTTACCTCTTGGAAATGTCGCTTTCTCCATTGGAAAAATAACACAAGGATTATAATATGTACAATGTACATTTATTATTCAATTGTGAAATGCGTATTTTGGTAATAACCTTTGGAATATTAGTAAAATGTATATTCTCGTTTGTGACAATTAGGTATTAAGACGTAATATTTACCTGTAAGAAAGATTTTGAGACGTGTGAATACTTTCTATGTAATAAATTCAAATTCCCCTAATACACCAAATGTAACCGAATGGTAAGATCATTTTTGAACAAGATTATTTTTCGGAAATATAATTGACCAGACTTTTGTGTAATAAAATAAAATAAATTATACAAAAAATATCAAGGATGAAAATTAGTAAACAGCGTTATGTGTGTATGTATAAATTCAAGTTTTAAATAAATATATCATCACGACATATTACCCATTGCGGGGTGTGTCAGTTTGATTTGAACATAGATGTCGGTAATGTTGAAATATTTGTACTGCGAGGGCGCTTACCCGGCGTTACCTCACGGGTACTCATTGCTGACATGGAGATTACACCACTAATATTATATTATATATTCAATTACAAGTAGAACCAACTCTGTTGAAGACATAACTAACAAGCTAGGGAATATTATATTTAATTAACTTATTTATTTTGTTTATTAATAAAGTTTGAATCATTATGTATATAATGAGGTACAGATTTTATATAACTACGTAAATATGAGTAAGGAACACTGAACTTTTTCTGGCAACTAATGCAAAATTAGTTAAAATAAATTCAACAATTTCATTTGAGTGAAAAACGATTGAAAATGGGACACAAAATATAATATATACAAACTATTCTCTTGCTGTTGTCAAACATTTATGAACATTTAACTTTTCTTAAAAAATATTTGAAACTCGTAAAAAAATCAATTAGTGAGTAGAACAATGCAATATGACATTTGGTAATATTTTAAATATTCCTTCCATACCTACATTTTTTCGTAAATGTATTTTATAGTTTCAAAGAAGGTTGGAAAATTACAAGCTTTAATTAGTAACGCGTTTATTTTACGAAATATTAATTCGTACTATTTTGAGAGTACACAGTTTTAAAATTAGACAAAGGTTTCATCAGCTGATAATTTTGTTTTACTGATTTAAATAAGAAATAATTGCTTTCATAGAAACCAATAATTATTTCCAGAAATAATACATTTATTTATTACATATAGTAAATTTCATAGAATCATGTTGTTCTTTTTAAAGTTATATTTATAAAAGGTATACCTTGTCCAAAGATATTTCGTTATGGCCCTCTCAGCGGGTCTATTGTTAGGGATTTACGCCTGATTTATAGGGGTGCAAGGACAGGTATGTATTCAATATTTCCTAATTTAATTTTATTTTTAAACAGAGAATTTTGTACAAATATTATTAATAATAATGAAGAAAAAAAAGTTACATAAAAGTATCATTGTATAACAATTCGTCATTTAATTAAATAATGCAATTAAACAATAGTGCCATACATAACAATAAATACATAATATTACACTGGTATACATATGTAATTATTCGACAATATCATTCTCACTATCACAATCCATTTCACTATCGTCACTTGAGTCTTGAATATTTGTAATAAAGTCTTTGGTAATATTATTAATATCAATATATTGATTTTCTATATCAATCACATGACGCACACTGTTAGCGCAAAGTTCTGGTGTTATATTGTTCATATTGTACATCATGTCCAAATTGCTTTGCTAAATTGTCACACACATACTGTTTCACAGGAGGTTTAATTTGAACAACTTCTAACAATTGTTTTTTATTGTATGATTCTTCGAAGTATAGATCGTTGTTAATTAAATATTCCTGAATCTCGGCCTTCTTCATGGAAGTAGATGGTATTTTCGCGATTTGCCGCGAATGGTAACTGGCATTATCCATAACAATAACGCTGTTTTTCGGCAAATTCGGCAGTAAATTATCACAAAACCACGTCTCAAAAATATTAGCTGTCATATTGTCATGATAATCTAAACACAAATTTTTAGCGTTATGGCCAGCTAAAATTCGCGCACCATTTATCCATCCTTGGTCACACCCGGCATGAAGTATTATAATTCTCTTGCCTTGTGCTGGTGGAACATCGATTGCACAATCATTTGTATCGTCTGTCCAACTTTTTGGTACTGTGTCGTGGGTGTCAAATGAAGTTTCGTCCAAATATATTATCGGACGATTTTAAGCACGATATTTTTAAATTTCTCTTAAGAACTTGAAGCGCCATTCGCGTATTCTTCGAGTCTCCATTATTGTTTGCCGTTTATCAATTTTTTTGAAACGAAAACCGATTTTCTGGAGAACTGAATGCAGAGTACTCAAAGAACAATTTATTTCACATTTATCGTCTTTGAGTCTCTGATACAATATGCGAATAGACGGCAACATTTTTTCGGCATACATTGCATATATTTTGCGTCGAATTGTATCTTCTTGAAAAGAATTCACTATTCTCGAATTACCCGCGTCACGCCTTTTCAGTTTAGTTCTCACTCCACTTACTATATCACGAACAGTATTGTACGGCACTTTCGTCATTTCTGATGTTTTTATCAGAGCCAAATTTTCACCTTCACTATCTTTTTCTTTTAAATAGTTATACACATTTGAAACTATTTCTTTCGCTTCTTGCGGCAAAAACGTCCGTTTAATTTTATCACAATTTTCAACTGGTAAAATATCAGTATTGTCTTCTTCAAATGGTCGCCACATATTAAATACGTAAATTGTTGACCTCAGTACGAAAGTTAGTATTACTACTGATTTTAAATTTTTGAAAACTCATTTATATACCTACTCACTAGGTATCTTAGTTTCCCTAATATGTATTAATACCGGTCAAGGACGATTTATTTTGCAATCCTACCCTGTGCGCCAACATGTAGAATCTCTTGCTGTGTGAGGTTTACCACAGGCTTAGTAAGTTAAAGCCATAACGAAATATCTTTGGACAAGGTATACCCTATATTGTATGAAGGCGAAGCTACGCCAAATTCTGCTATCACATCCGGCACAATGTGACTAATTATTATATTATGGGCATATTTCCCAATCTATTTTAAAACAAATATTTATTTATCACAAGTAGAAAGTTACACATTTCCGAAAAATAATACAAAGTACATTTTGTGGAAATTGTAATGGCCATGATTCTAAAAATACATGTAGGTACTTTGAAAAAAATTCAAACAATGAAATTCTATCTGGATCTTCTGTAAAAATGTGTTGCCGAATGCCACATGCACTACAAAATTGTTTAATGTCCGAAAAAATGTTATAACAAACAGAACATGACTGCTGTACACACAAGTTCACTTCATGTTCGAAATTCTTATCACAAGATTTTTCTTGCCGCGTTTCAAAGTCATAATAAATAAACAAAGTTTTGAATTGTCTTTTTGTTTATAACATCACAAATTTCTCTTTTGCTCTTGATTATAAATAACATTTATATTAATAAACAAAATTCTGCAACAACAAATTACCTCAGGCCAGTCTGAACTGACGCTAGATAATGAATTTTTCCAATTTTCTTTCGATAATAACAAAATTTACAAAATAAAATCTACTTTTATGTATTATGCATACGACTGATCCGTCTAGATCCAGATCCTGAATAATCCGTATATTAGGAAGTATTTGTAACTCATTGTTTGAAATTACAAATATTAAGAAACAATCATCGACTCATACTCAAATTCTCTTTCTTGTCATTATTTTCTTGGCTATACGTTTAGATCCAGACCATTGTTACCAAATAATCCGTAATTTCACAAATTACCGGTACTTTGTCAAATCTATTCAATGCACCTTTTCACCTGACAATAGATTTTTAAACCCCCATTCGAATTGATGTCTGTCATTAGCATAATAATATTTCATTTTACTCAAATTTTTCAAACTTCATGTTATTATCATTACCCAAAATATTAAAAGTATTTGTAACTCATTACAGATTACTTAAAGATATTCATGTGTCGTTTTGAAATTACAAAGTAATTACAAATATATACATATTCATAAGTATCTGAAATCTCAAATATTACAAATTACAAAATAATGTGACATATATCTCCAATGTCAAAATACCATCAAAAATCAATTTTCATATCATGACGTCAGTTCAAAATTTCACCAATTATGCAATTTAAATAACAAAATTTACAAAAATACTTACACCCTAATAATAAAAATTAAAACTAAAAAACTTATATTACGCTAATATTCAAGGATTATTATAATTAACTAAAGTGAAATTTAATGAAATTTTCTCTTTTTTACTCCATATGGGATACTATTTATATCATCAACTAGCTTACATTTCATAAACTTAACATTAAATGATTTTTTTCCTTCAGTACAAATTGTAAATAAAAAATACTAACAATAACTCTACCTATTCCGATTCAATAAATAATTTCCATGTACATTTTGGACTCCGGATCGTAAAGTTATGTACTAATGACTAATGTGGAAAGCCCAAATCTACAAGAATTTTTTTGCTTTTGCATATCATTCGAAGCAATCTGAAGAAATAACTATGGATTATTTAGTATAAATGTTTTTAAAATTCTAAGTAATTCTTCACTTTTGCAATCGTTTCGAAATAATAATAAGTATATTTACCATTTTTCTTTCTATCATATAGAATTAATTATATATTTTTCCATATATTGCCTCATTGTATTGAAAAAGTAATAATAATTAAAAATATATTTCCGAATAAAGTTTTATATGAAATTTGTTTAATTTTGCAACCATACTTGACATTATAAGACTCTGACATCGAGAAACATGGTCAACTGCATTAAACAAATATTTCGGAAATTAAAAATTTAATATTCATCTACAAATATATTTATTAATATCTATATAACTGTCAATTATTTCAGAACAATTTTAAAATATAATAATATTCTAAAAATATATTTTCGAAATACTTGAGTTTTTTGAAATTTGTTTAATATTTCATCATGTTAGAAATTATAAGGTTAGAATAAATACATTGACTGCTAGTATGAACAGTGATTAAGGGTGATTAGAGAGCATTTGACAAGCATTGTTTTATCTCTGTCAGCCATTTATAGATTATTTTAGAGAAAAATACTTAAAATAAAATATATTTCTAGGTATATGGATGTATTCAATGAGAGTGATGGCCATGGTGATCCTTATTTTCATTGGCCACAGTAGTGATCGCCATATTTGTTTCATTCTGGTCCAGTTTAGCTAGCGATGTATAGGAGTTCGTGCGCGTTTCGCAGTTTTTATTGAATTTATTTAATTATTATTGTTTAATATCATTTACTGTTAATTATAATGTTTTAGTTTTTAAGTACATACTTCGTAGTACAGTTTAAGTGCATATAAGGACACAATTTGTGGTAAGTGAATCAAAGATTATTTAACAATAAGATCAAAACTCTAAACAAATAATACCAAATGTACAGCAGTTTAAAAATAATTTAACTGTTTCGCAGTATTTAAAAGATGTTTATCTAATTTAAACAATGGCATTATGGCTAGAGAAAGTAATATCCAAATATACTCGTATTTCCGAGAAATAATTCTACGCAAATTTCCAAGAATTGTGCTTATTCCTGAATGTTCTCCTTCCCAAATAAATTTAAGTACCTTGTCACCAGGTAATAGAAATTTTAAAATCCCTATTAAAGTAACATATCAACGTGATTGCCATCTTTCATTTAGCTAAACATATTGTTATATATTTGAGTAATTATTACATTGAATCAATTTCAAATATTCGAAAAGAGAAATTTCGGGCCAGGTGATAGAAATTTTAATATCCCTATGATGAGACCATTTTGTAAATATGTCTACAACTCTCTGATTTTCCTACATACATTTTTCATATCATAACGTTATATCAAACTATCTAATTACCTTTAACAAAATATATCCACATTAAAGGGAATTACCAAAATATTTTACAAAGTATTTATTAGTATTTGAAAATAATTAGCAAAAGATATGTATATCTTACACATAAGTACATTTCACTCGTAATAGAAATCTTAAATCATTATTCGATAATAATAATTAATAGCCATTAGCAGAATAATATCTTCGTTATACAAAAAATTTAAACATCACGTCATTGAAATAATTATATTTACCCAAAATATGCACATTACTGACATTTAATTTTCATCTGGTAATCTTAAATACTCATTCGAAAATAATTATCTTTCGCTAATAAAAGGCTAGTTCATCGCACACAAATTTTCTTAATGTCATTAGAAAATATCCACAACTATTACCTATTAGTTCATTACATTTAAAAATAAATTATCAAATCGAACACTAACCCTGAACTCTGATGCAAAACCAAAATTTTTCACATTCTTGACTATAAATAACATTTATAAACAAAATTCCACAACATATTGCGTCAGGCCAGTCTGAACTGGCGCCAGTTAATGAGTTTTTAATTACCCCCACTAATTAGTCTGCATTCCGCTGCGGGACAGCGGGAATTACTCACTACTAATGGAGACGTGAGCATCAGGAGACAATGTGTCAGATGAGGTCACAAAATGGTCTAAATTGTCATCATTAAGAAAGAATGGACGATGGTTGTATGGACAAAAATAATTAAAATTACCAAAAGAAAACTAGACGAGAAAATGTATTAAAGTGAACTAAATTATCCCCACTAATTAGTCTGCATTCCGCTGCGGGACAACGGGTATTACTCACTACTTAAAATTTGCCGGATTTTGTTGTCTCTTGTAGTTCGTCAATTCAATGACCAACAAATTGTTTAAATCTCTTATCCGTAGCAGTGGCGACTCGCTAGGATAGATAAAAAAGGCAACGCCTGCTGTATTAATTGTAATAATACCAAGATGAAAAATATGTTTTGTCTACTTTTTAATAATAAATATTAATTTTATTCACAATTATTATAGTAATATGTCGATTCCTAACCTTTTAGAGGTTGGGAAATACGTCATTCCTAACTGTAATGATAATCTCTTGAGTACGAAATATCAGATATCACTTCCACCCCACTGGTTGGAAATGTTGCCTAGCACTATTGTCATAGATCCCTATAATGAGGTAGGCTAAACAATTTTTTTGTGTATCAAATATTATGGTTCGTCTGTTGTTTTATTTCTTTCTGAATTCGCGTTTGACGTTTTGAACAGTTTCGGAATTTTATGTTAACTTTTACAGGTTTTTTTTGAGTTCTTCAGAGCAATAAGTTTAGCTAAGTAATAATATATTACTTAGAAAATTAACTAAATAACATTTTGTCGAAAAAAATGTCAAGTGGTAATAATACATAGATATGGAATTACAATCACGAAGAGCCAGTTATTACCAAATAAATAAAACAAAAATATGTATTATGTAATAATAAATTTATGACATGTATAAATTAATATTGTTAATTTTTAAGTATCCTAACAAAATTATTATTTTCTAATGCCTATTGCACACGGAGTAACTTTTAGCAAAGTTTCCTGAAATTTGTTTCCCGAAGAAGAAGTTTTGGAGAAACTTTTGTATCAACGGTACGTGAGTTCACCCGAGAAAAATAAAAGTTTCCTCAAAACTCGTAATTTTTCTCTAAATCTCTAGGCTCTTGGAGATTTCTTTTTCGAAAGAGGACAAGAAGTACACAAAAGTACACGTAGGAATTAAATTTAACTAAAATTAAATGAAAAAATAAACTAAACTATATGTGCTTATAATTAAGAATTCTAACCAAACTAAATTTATGAAGTAAACTAAATTTCATTAAGATTTCGTAATAAACTACTCTGAAATAAACCAATTTTTATAAACAAGAATTGTAATCGACGCCAAAAATCAAAGGTTTTTTGTGATCCTAATCTCATTTTCTTTACAAATGTCATAATAGATGAGAAGTTAGAAGCATGTGAAGAAGTTTCCACAAAACCTCTCGAGTTTTAAGGGCGCTGTTAACTTTCGGGCAACTTTTCGTACTTCTTATTTAGGAAACAAATTTTAGGAAAATTAGCTAAAAGTTTCTCCGTGTGCACTAGGCATAAAGTAAGATCATTTTTACAATTTGATTGGAAAAAGGTATAGTCTGCAACCTGTTTGGAATGGCTTATTACAATATTTGTTGTAGAATATACTATTATTTATTTAATTACAAGCAACAAACTAAAAGAGAAAATATACGTGTAAAACCCTCAAAAAGCGCGTAATTGGAATCGCGAAGCATACAATTTCACAATTTTTTATAAGTCCGAAAACGACGACAGCCGAACACGCTTCGTTTTCTGTCGGAGAAAGTTTTGAAATCCGTATTACTCAACTAAAATTTTGCGACATGACTATTGTTGAACGTGAACGTCATTTAAAATTGTTTTGTGAAATAAATTACAAAATATTTAATATGTTTCATATAATGAAAACTATTATAAACATTATTTAATGCCGTAAGTAAGTAGGTGCATATTGAAATATGATATAATATGTAAATATTTACTGTCTTTTATATTACGTTTTTTGACATTTTAACAATATTTTAAGAACAATAAAAAATATATTATAATCATGACAATTACAATAAACAAATAACAGTGTCATATTGTAAATGAGAAGACGACAAATATTGGAATATCTGCTTAGGTAAACAGCTGACAGCTGATAGATGTTGTGTTAGCATTTAATTTTGAATAAACGACTCCTACTATACAGACAGTGCCGGATTACCCAATAGGCAGAGTAGGTAATTGCCTATCGGGCCCGCGTCTTTTAGGGGCCCCACGAGAATGAATAAAATAATATTATAATTGGATAAAATAATTTTATTCATATTATAATATGTATAAACTTACAGAAACGATGTGCCCACTACTTAGTTCAGAGTTATTCCATAAGAGTGCGCGCCCGAAAAACCCTGCTATCTAATTTACACATTCGCCATTACGAAAAATATGTACATATATCACTATTAGTCACCCTATTGCTATAGGAGAGCGCATGCAGCAATAATTTGGCTACTAGCACTAACAGAGTTAGAGCGGTATTTGAAAAACAAAACTTCATGTTGCATTTACTGTGAATACAATTATTTTTGTGGCATTAAATGGGTTTTTAGAAGAAAAAAAAACAATGTAAATCGCTAAATATTAACCACAGAGAAATCTGTATAAAATAAAAATTGCTTTGTATTCCGAATAGTTATATTTAGGGCCAGGGCCAACTAGTGCGCCTGTGCAGGATGTGCACCGCAAAAATGCGTCTCGTCAAGGGAGTGTCAGATAGCCACAAAAATTAATATTACCTTTTTTTATTAAAGTTTAGAAACAAATATGTAAATAATTTTTTTATTGCAAACAAAGGAATCCTTAATTATACAAAAGAAATTTTTATTACAACAAAGAAATGCTTATTTACAATAATGGAAACAAGATTACAATAATAAAAAATGTTAATCAATATTACAGGACCCAATTCTTACAACTCGATGGAACAAAATAAATTATTATCGCAACCTATACAGGGTGTTTACGGTCTTTTTGTTTTTTTTAATGGGTTATACTACAGGTCAAAAGAAGGCGAAAAACATTAAAACACCTTAGTAAAATATTTATAATTACAGAGTTACAGGCCTTTAAAAGTGCACCTCATCAAGCACAATTTTATTAATAACTCTGGTACTAATTGCACGAAAATTTTGAAACTTGGTTTGAGGGTACTAATTATTTAGATGCACATTTATACTTTCTTTTGTTTTTGTATCTCAACCAGAGGCGTCTCATATGGGGAAGCTATGAACATTTTTTATCGTTATTTTTTTACTTATGGACATTTTTTCACTTTTACTTATAAAATATTACATACAGTTTAAAAATACACAAAAAGGTACTCTTAATAAAACTTGATAAACGCCGTAGTTTTGGAAATATTTTAATTTTTAGAAAAAATCATTTATCCATAAAAATTAGATAAAAGTTAAGAAACAAACAAGTACGTAAAATTTCAGTATTATTTTATAAAAATTGTTCAAAATGACCACTTTGAGCACGAAGAGTTAATTCTGTACGTGAAATTCAAAAAAATATTTTATTTCATTGAGTATATGATTCATTAATTCGCCGGTGTCACGCATGTATTCGTGCTCACGGTGGTCATTTTGAACAATTTTTATAAAATAATACTAAAATTTTATGTACTTGCTTGTTTCTTAACTTTTATCTAATTTTTATGGATAAATGATTTTTTCTAAAAATTAAAATATCTCCAAAACTACTGCGTTTATCAAGTTTTATCAAGAGTACCTTTTTTGTGTATTTTTAAACTGTATGTAATATTTTATAGGTAAAAATGAAAAAATGTTCATGGATAAAAAAATAACGATAAAAATGTTCATGGCTTCCCCATATGAGACGCCTCTGGTTGAGATACAAAAACAAAAGAAAGTATAAGTATAAATGTGCATCTAAATAAGTAGTACCCTCATACCAAGTTTCAAAATTTTCGTGCAATTAGTACCAGAGTTATTAATAAAATTGTGCTTGATGAGGTGCACTTTTAAAGGCCTGTAACTCTGTAATTATAAATATTTTACTAAGGTGTTTTAATGTTTTTCGCCTTCTTTTGACCTGTAGTATCACCCATTAAAAAAAAGACCGTAAACACCCTGTATTTTACATTGAAAGTGATTTAGTACAATAATTTGTTATTATCATTATTATTATTATTTCGTGTAATAAAATTGATTTATTAAAAAAAATCAAAGATTGAGAAAAGTGAATGTTTAGTTTTTGTTAAAGAATAAATATATATATATATATACATATATTGTACAGTTTCTGATGTTCTGATTTTAGCACATTGGAGACATGAACTTACGAGGTTACTATTGACATCAGGTATTTCGAATTTTAGAATATTGTGTATTGTAAAATTAATGAGCTACTATACTGTAAAACGAGTACAAAACCTGTAGCATTCTATGTAATCATCTACAATTGATTTAGTGCAAGCAGAATCTCAGGGTATTTTACTTATCGATAACAATATAAGAAACGGAAACATCAGATAGTTTTGTTCCAGTTCTGCAGTATTCTTACCAATTCACTGGATCTCCTGCCTCCTATTGCTAAAATTTAAGCTAATGATGTGTTGATCACAATTTAAAAACGAAAATCTTATTCATATTTATACATTATTGAATACCCCGCCTGTACCTTACTCTCGACGAGACTGTAAACGGGTTTCATGTAATAATATGATTATGCAATATAAAAAATAATAAGTTTTCAGAGACGAAACATGCAAAACCAAGAAATTAAACGCGAATGTGTCCTCCATTTCAAAAACCTTTTACAAATTGTTACATTGTATTTCAAATCTCTACACTGTTATTTTAAATTTGTAAGCATTACACATTGATATGTAAAAGAAAGATAAGTATAATTTAAATTTCGTTCCATTTATAATCCAGTATGAGTTCCAATACGTATTATTATCCGGCCCGTCATATATTTTAAAATTTCACATGCGGTCCGTCTCTCAAACATGTTGGTGACTCCTGCTGTAATATATAAAAACAATATATAAATTTTAATCATGTTTAAACTTCGTTAACTTATTCTCTCACATGGCGCTCGCTTTCGAGCGTTTAGTTTCAGTTCTAATTGGTGTTTATCAATTGCGGTGATGACATGTTGTGTCTTAATCGGTCCAACTCTATTGATTTTATTACCTTATATAGTTTATCCAGAACATCAACAGCTGGTTTCTTATTCTGATTTGACTGGTTTATGCAGATGATTCAGATCTGCACATTTTGGCAATGTGCTTTGCGTGGCTCTTGAAAAAAAAATCTAAACCGAAAATGTTGCTCACCGCTTCCATTTCTATTGCATCCCTATTCTTTACCTGAGCGAAAACTCGATGATAATATTTTGTTCTTTTTATGTTGTATCTTTGGTGGAGCAGTCCTAGTTTTATTAAAAATTCTCAGATTTGTTTGCAATAAATATAAATACTTAATAATATACTTTAAATAAATATGAATTTTTATAATTGTACGTGTATTTATCAGTTTTTCAATATTTTGTTCATTTAACCTAATAAAAGTTAGTAGGTCTTATATTTATATATGTACTGCAAATATTTGCCTGTTTTACCATTTTATTTATTATTGAATACTATATTACATTTTCATTCAATTCCAAAAGTATTTAAAATGTAGTAATTATTTTTTAAGTATCTGACTAGATAAATTTCTTTTAAGAAGCAAGAGACATCTATTATCCTAATGTTGAACCCATCTTTCTACCGCATATGTATTTTTTCCCAATGTAAATCGAACTTTACCGAGAGTACCCGATGTGCTCAGGATTTGTGGCAGTTTTGGGGGGAGTACATCGTAATCCCGAAGTCTCATAGCTCCTAAAATGTCCGTTATGGCAGCGAAGGTGTGGCCATCATTGTTATCTCGAGACGTATAAGAGCTACAAAGAAGGTTAAATGGACAAAAAAAAAAAATCTATTTTATATAACAAATATAATGTACAGAAAAAAATGTCGTAGTACTCAAATATGGAATCCAACTTTTTATTTCAAATAGGAATATATACCGGTTGTATTAAGCCTGGTTTTTATATTGCACAGAATAGAATGGAATAGAATAGAATAAGGAATGGAATAGAAATTTTTAATGACTTATTGGACTATGGTTCATATGATATTTTTTACTCAAAATGATCACAGGAATACGCTATTATTTCTTTACACTAGTCCTGATACACCCTGTATTTTCTAAGAATAAATTTGCAATAAAGTACAATTACGATACTTCGTGTAATTGTTCTAATATAATATTTAAAAAATCATACATGACAAGTTTCACCGAATTTCAATATCTGAGTCAACCTCTGGGTCATTTATCAGAGACTGCCCCACTCCACACAACCTGAACCACAGACGCGCTTTTCTCTTATTGGAGCTCACCAATGTAGTGCACCACAGCCTTTAGATACTCAAAAAGTAGAGTTCAAAAATATATTTGATTTATATGATTTTCACATTCACGTGTTCTATTCACGCATTAGCGTTGACCCCATCCCTTGCATATCGTTCTCCGGTGCATTTTCACTGAATTTGCGAATCAAAGCTATAAAGTTACCAACATTTACAATTTTTTTTTTTTTTGATAACTAAGTAAATTAATTGTAGCTACGATGATGGCAACCGTAACAGAATAAAACATAGATCGTAACTAGGCTCTGAGAATATTTTTGATTCACAATCATTACAGTAATATGTCGATTCCTACCCTTTTAGAGGTTGAAAAATACATCATTCCAAACTGCAATGACAATCTCATGGGTAGGAAATGATAGATCACGATTCCATCCCACTGGTGGGAAATATGTGTAGTTTGTATAGGGTTGTTTAGCGACACTGTCAGATGGCTTATGAAAGTAGGCTAAACAAATTTCTATAGACCTGCCAAAAAAATATTAATGCAATTAAATGTTATAACTTAGAGATTTATTTAGATAATTACTGATTTAAAAAGAGGATGATTGTGATTAAAATAGTACGCGCTGTATCTGATATCGAGGCTTCGCCTCTCGGTACAATTCATAAGTCCGCGGCTGTAATGAAACATAATTATCCCAGTATACTAATTTGGTGACAAATTTCGTCTACATTATAATTATTTTGGCACAAAAGTAGATAATTTGTACTCAGAACTGATTTTGCGCGGAACAGAAAAGATACTTAATTATTTATTGACTAGTTTACTGTTAATTTGAAGACCAAAGTTTGGAGACAGTTTAGTTAATCTCAGATAATAATAAATGTCTGGAATTAAGTTAATTATCTAAGGTCTTGCATTGGGAACAAATAAGTATTTCGGTGACTGATTAATTTATTCCTATTTTAAATTGACTGTGTTTAAATTTAGAAAAGTTTTACAAATTAACCAACTTGTCCAACATGGGGATGTCGAGAACCATAAGAGATACGAAGTCGATTAAATTAGACAAAAGTTGCCACATTAGGAGACCATTATATGTCTATGTTCATTTCTTTCATGCAGCAAAAATGCAGCAATTATTAAATTTATAGGTTGAAAACAATGGTTGTTACAATAAACAAATGAAATCATTTGTTTAATTTTATGTTTATATCTTCATTTTAATTAATATATTTAACATTTTAACATACGTAGCATTGAATGATTTTTCAAATTTCTTTATAAATATGTCATTGTCTACCGTGGCGTATCCAGGATTTCTGGTAAGGGGGGCTACCATGTACCAAATACTTATGTAGGTACTGTTCATCGCCTATTTACATATGTACATGATACTTTCATACATACATGCATACATACATACATACATAATCTAAGACCTCTTATACCCTAAGGTGTCGAGGTTAACATATCTACGAGATACATTTAATTCCTATAAATAAAATCACGCCACTCTTTCCGGTCCCTGGCCATTATCTTTGCCGCGCTCCAGCTAGTGTTCACCTCTTCAAGTATCCTTTTGACTGAATTATTCCATGTGCACCTTGGCCTTCCTCTTCTATTTCTCCCAATTGGTCTTGCTTCCCAAATATTTTTTTACTTGTTTATTTTGCTCCATTCTTGTCAAGTGACCGAACCACTGTAGTTTCTTTTGTCCCAAAATTTCCTTTACTGATCGGACTCCTGCCTGCCTTCGAAGGTCTTCATTTCTTCTTTTATCTATTCTCCTTGCACCTAATGCTCCCCTAATATACTTCATTTCTGTAGCTTGTAGTCTTTTCTGTTGTCTATCTGTTAAGATCTAGTTCTCACCGCTGTGAAGCATTATTGGCAAATAAATTGTCTTATATACAGAGATCTTTGTTTTTATTGAGATATTTTTGTGTTTTAAGAATTTACTATATAAGGCTTTGAATACTCTGTTTGCCGCCTGCGCTCTATTATTTAATTCTTCGTCAATTGTTCCCTTTGAACTGACTATACTTCCCAAATATAAATATGTGTTGACTTGCTCAATGGTCTTATTATTTAGGGTGATTTTAACATCACTTGGCTTGTTACCTATTACCAAGCATTTGGTTTTTTCTGTATTTAAAGTGAGGTTGTGTGAGGCCAATAGTTCGGCACAAGTTTCAAGGTTTTTCTGAAGATTCTTTTCTGAGCAAATAACACAATGTCATCGGCGTACGCACATAGTTCCAAATAGATAGATTGAAGATTTATAGCCTACTAAAAATTTTACCATTGTTAATTGGGCCTCTTTTATTGCCTCATCTAATGCACATATGAATAATAGTGGGCTTAAAACGCTGCCTTGTCTAACTCCTTCATTGTTGGTGAACTTTTCCGAAAGCCGGTTGAATGTTCTGACTTGATTACTTGTATTACATATACTTTTGATAGCTTCAATTAGTTCTGGTACTACGTTTTTACTGTTTAGACTTTCCCACATTTTGCTTCTGCTGATTGTGTCAAAAGCTTTCCTCATGTCTAGAAAACATAGATATACTTCCTTGTTTTTAGCTAAAGTTTTCTCTGCGATTTGCTGTAATGTGAATATATGATCCTGTATAGTATGCGCTGGTCTGAAGCCACTTTGTGCACTTACAAGCTGCGGTTCTATTATTTTCCTTAATCTTGACTCTAGAATTCCCTCGTATTTTTTTACACCAGTACATAATAGCGTGATTCCTCTATAATTAGAGCAATTTTTGGAATCTCCTTTCTTGTAAATGGGTAAGATGATGCCCGTGTTCCATTCATTTGGTATTATTTTCTTACTCCAACATATATTTAGTATTTGCAAGAATACTTGTTTCCCTTCCTCCCCCATATATTTTAATAGTTCAGGTGAGATTTCATCTCCACCAGGTGCCTCTCCTGTTTTGATTTTCCTAATTTGTTCATTTAGTTCTGTCATTGTTATGGGTTCTTTTGAATGTGATTCAATATTCCCAGTTGTAGTTTTTTCTTCAGTTATTTGGTTTTCTGTTTTATTACTTTCAGTTGTATCTGAATTTAAGAGCTCCTCGAAGTATTCACGCCATCTTTGCAAAATACTGCCTTCTTCTGTTAGTATATTTCCGCTTCTGGATTTAATTTGATGTAGAGTAGTGTTTGGGTTGTTTCTAAAATTTTTAATAGCTTTGTAAAACATTTTTTGATTTTCTTTACTATTAGTTTCTATCTTCTTTCCAAACCCCTCCCAGGATGCTAGTTTTTCTTGTGAGATAATTTTCTTTGTTTCAGTTCTTTGTTTCTTATATTGTTCATAGGCTATTTCATTTTTATGTTGAAGGTGCAGCTTCCACAGTCTTTTCTTTTCTTTAACTGCATTTTTAACTTCATCATTCCACCATGGTGTCGCTTTTTTCCCATATCTCACTCTACTACAGCCGCAGGTTCTTTCCGCTGCTCTTTTTAAGCCATTCCTGAACTCAGCCCATATTTCTTCTAGATTGCTACTTGTACTATGATTTAATTTAGTTAATTCTGTAGCAACCTCTTCTTGATATCGAGCTCTGCTCTCTAGGTCATTTAGTTTGTGTGCTTTGATTTTTTCCTTGGTTATTTCTTTGTGTTCATAATTTTGTCGTTCTGCTGCTACGTCTGGTCTGAAGTTGGATTGAACTAGATAATGGTCGCTACCAATTTCGTAGCCACGCTTAACTCTGGTATCCCTTACATCTTTCCTGTTTCTTTGTTCTATAATTATGTAATCTATGATTGATCTCTCATTTCGACTCTTTACTTCGCGTGTGTATTTGTGTATGTCCCTGTGAGCAAAAAATGTATTTGTTATAATAAGCTCATTATCGTTGCAAAATTCGATTAATTTCTTTCCGTTATTGTTCAATTTTTCTTCTCCATGTTTACCAATTACTCCGTTCCATCTTTTTACTTCGTTGCCCACTCTGGCGTTCAGGTCTCCGGCGATTATTAAATTTGCTGCACACATTTCGCACGTTACCTGTAGTATTTCCCAGAAATGATCTTTTTCTGTTATAATTTCATCTTCTGAGGGGCCGTATGCTATTACTAGTGTGAGTAATTCTTTACCTTTTTTAACATCTATTTTTAAAATTCTTTCATTTACATATTCCCAATTACTAATATCTTTCACCATGCTGTTTCTTATTATACGTGCTACACCAGCTCTCGCTCTTTCCTTTTCCTCCACTCCGCTAAAGGTAAAGAGATGCTCATCGCCCAACCTTTTGTTGCCTACTCCTTTCATTTTGGTCTCTGTTACTGCTAATATCATTATATTTCCTTTTTCGAAGTTTTCGATTAATTCTTGTTCTTTACCATTAATCCCTTGCACGTTCCACGTGGCTATGATCCAATTTTTATCCTTTTGTTTTTTTTTTATTTTTATTCAATATATTTTCCACTAACCCCAAATTAAATAACTTACTATTTATTATTATTGTTGCTTATCCTACTATAATTAATACTATTATTTGCTTTATTTACTTCTACATTTTTCCTTAGTTTTTTGGGCGATTTTCCCTTAATATATGATTTTCTGAATCCCATGTCCACAAAATTCTATTTACAATTAATTTTTTATACCCTATTTTAAATGTATTTCCTTTTTTCCTTTCCTCTTGACCTCTTTCCCATATAGAATCTTGAATTTGTTTTTCATTTTTCGCTTGTCACTATCAAACGCCAGGACCGTCATCCATGATACTTTCAAAGAATTCTAAATTTAAAATGAGGACGCTTAACTGTAAAATATTAGTATACATAATAAAACCAAATAAAATATGACAGTTTGATTATTCTTTATTAATAAAAAAAATCACAGTGAACGTATGAACATACAATTCACATTCGCGAAAGCGAGAGTTTTGGAAGTAACGCGAACAGAGACAAGTTATTTTATTAGTTGGGCTCCTCTTCCGACCCAAAGAATGATTTGTCTCTGTTCGTCAATTGGTTTCAAATTCTCTCGAGAATATTCTATAGTATCTTCCAAAATAAATAAATAAATAAATATCGTTTTATAATTATAACGAAATGGTAGAAGCCAAGAATTTATTTTTTGTTTTATTGCAATAATAATGTAGTGCATACACCGCGTACGTAAAACAAAAAATATTTTTTTGGACAGATCCAAAAAAATGTTTCAGACAAATGTTATTAGTAGATAGTTTAAGGATTTTATAAATGTTTTATTTTCAAAAATCGATCGAGGGGTTTTCAAAATATCTTGTTTTGAAATTTTTGATCGGTCGCCATTTTGTTATTTGATAAAATAGAAAAAAATTGTAAATACAAATGTTTTAGAGAACTGAAAGCAAATGCTAAAAGTTGTATTTTTTAAATATTCTTTAAGTAATGACAATTTTTCGAAATACAAAAAAACGCCAATAACTATGAACTGGGGCTCCAAATCAAAAATTTGAACTAAGAAGTTGTTTGTTTTCAATGAGTTCTAACTGACGTTTTCGGGTGTTACAACTTAGAATTAAGAGCCTGTATATACGACATATTTTATAAGGTGTCTACTACAGGTACATTCATATGTCAGCTACTAAAAATTTTATAACTGACAAATGTTAACTACTAATTTATTTTATTTTCTCATTTTGATATTTTTTTCATAAGATAATTAATTTTAATTGTTATTTTTATAGGCATATTACTTCCGAAGACGTTGAATACGAATAATTGCTTGTATCTTTTGCTAAACATTAAACCATGTTTTTAAACAATAATAATACACATTTTCATTTTTTAAACTATCACCTACAGGCTTTTACCTTATATAGGGAATACAATGTTATTTTTTTCCATTTTGCTGTAGTTAGTTAACTATTGCTCATTTTTGTAGCAATGGCCATGGAACTACAAATAAATGCATAATGTTTGAACTGTTTTACTACTGTCAGAATAGTTAGTGTATTAGGTTAAATAGTAATATATTAATTGTGTTATTTCGTAATATTATATTACTATTTATTGTGTTTTAGTTTATAAATAAAACGTTTTTATCAAGAAGAAAGACTGCATATAATTCAGTGGTATTTTTCTGACAATTCAAATATTATGCAATTATTTGTAATTTTATTTAAATTCCATGTGAAATGAGGCCTATTTATAAATGTTCAAATTCGATTTTACAGGTTACAAAAACGCGTAAAATAAAATATGATTACTGATGTAGGTATAGAATTTTATTATTTACTACCTTTATTTGAAACATTTTTGTCGAACATTAATAAATAGGTAACTACAGCAAAATAAAATAAATTAACATTATATTCCTTACATGTATAACAGATTTCAAGTAAACACCGGTATACCATTCTATTTAAAATATCAGCGATGATTTCACCGGAAGCAGAAACCCTGATCTTTTCATACTAAAAAGTGGCATTTAATGAATGTTGCGCGCAACTTTGTATATTAATCTATCGATCTAAAATTAACAAAGAAAATAAATATTTGTCTCTATTTTTTCAATCATTCTGCCCGTATTCTTGCACTCGCCAACTTTCCTAACATCCATTCACGTACATGTGGGACGATGGACGTCCACGCGAACGAATATCCTCAATCTATTTTATTCTTTCTTTCTTTTACAGAATGGTGATAACTCTTCAGTGTCGTACACCGAGGCTTTCTCAATACGTAGACTGCAAGAAAAGTTTTCGACCGTATCTTTCAAGTCAGGCAAAGAATTTGTGGAGAACCACGCATTCGAAGGCATTGGAGACGATGATTTATAAAACGAGTGCTCGCTAATTATACAGTGAAATATTACTGAGTGTTTTATATGTAAATAAGAGAAATTCAGAGCTCATTTAGCATAAATATTTCACTGTATTACAGTGTTCTTTGAAATCAGGGGTTCCCAACCTACGGCCCGCGGTAATTTTTGAATTGATCTTGATCTTAATACTTATTAGTGCATTTTTTTTATAAGTTTTGATTAATATTCAAAAGTACAAGTTTTAAAAATCAACTTGTTCAAAAGAATTTTCCTCATTTCCATGCTGTAATAATTTGTCGAGTTACAATTTCTTTATTGAATACCATGTTCAAAGTATTACAGTATTATTGTAAGAAGATTTTGCGGATCAATTTAATGATTTGACGAGAATTTACAAATAGAACTCGTTGATCATCAAGCTAAAAATGTGAAATTATAAGTTTATTTACAGTATTTATAATACAATAGGATTTCCAATAAAAATTAATATTCGGCCCGCCATATTCTTTTTCGTATGTGGCCCGTTTCTCAAAAAGGTTGGGGACCCCTGTTTTAAATAAGTTTATTTTTTATATAATCAGAACAATGATATTATTTGGACGTTATGTTTAATAATGAAAAAAGTTTTTTATATCTTAAAACCTGTTAATTTTTTTACTTGTGACGAAGTTTAAACATTTAAGTACTTTTTACATATTTTTTATAATTTAACCTGTCGAAAATTGTTAAAAAAAATTCATGCATGTTTTTGAACCTCCTATAAAACAAGATACCTCTTCTATTTTTTAAATGTTTTATTAATAGCGTTATTATTTATAATAAATCGCTGAATAACGTTATATAGGGTGGCGCTCAAAATCCGTTACGTCGGCATTTAACATGGGAAATTAGAATATTTTGGATATTTGCTTCCCATTAAAACTGATTGTTATGAAACTTTGTACACATGTTCGTGAGTACCTATTATATCATTTTAATAAAATTGTTTAAAATGAATAAGGAATAATTGAAGAAAATTAGAAAGTATTATAACAAATTTAAAGTAATAATTATTAATATTTGTAAAAGAAAGATTCACAAAAGAGGCTCATAGGACGATGGTAACGCTTTTGCTTCTTATATGAAAGGTCGTGGATTCGAATCTAATAAACTTCTTTATTTTGTTTGTTGAAATTTTAAATATTTTATATATATATATATAATTTTTAATATTGCCAATGTTATCTAATTATACTAAATAAATATTAAGAAAAAAAAAGCATTCAAGGTCAAACTTTCCTTTACAGATGATAATAATTATTACTTGAAATTTGCTGTATTATTTTTTTTTTTTTAATATTCCTTATTAATATTAAACAACTAATTATTAAAATGACGCAATAGGTGTCCACAAACATGTGTGCGCACAGTTTTATAACAATCAGTTTTAATGGGAAGCAAATATTTAAAATATTTTAATTCCCCCATGTTAAATAGCTATGTAACGGATTTCGAGCGAAACCATACAGGTGTAACACGAAAAGCGGACCCTATGTATTTAACATAGAAAAATAAGTTTTTCCTTGTGCAAACGTGGCTTTTTAATTTTTAGACAATAATGCTCGTGGCCGTGTGCCTGAGTTTTTGGTCGCGAATCTGGGGACCCGAGTTCGAACCCGACCGACGCCAAAAATTATATCGAATATTAATGGCACAAAATTGACCCCTGTGGTGCACTCTCCACGCCAGCAATAAGTGCCCTTGAGGTGACGCCTGGTAAGCGCCCGCACGGTACAAATATTTCATCATTACCGATATCTGCGTACAAAGCAGATTGGCACACCCAGCAATGGGTAATATGCCGAGATGATATATTATTATTATTATTATTATTATTATTATTATTATTATTATTATTATTATTATTATTATTATTATTTTTATTATTATTATTATTATTATTATTATTATTATTATTATTATTATTATTATTATTATTATTATTATTATTATGATTATTATTATTATTATTATGATTATTATTATTATTATTATTATTATGCTTCAATTAAATGTTGTAATAAAGATTTAAATTCGATTTCAATAATAAACACATTTTATTTTGCACGTTTCGTAGCCGAGCAAATTTAATTTAAAATTTAATAAAAGTTTCTTCTTTATAGATACTTTTGGTGCCAGAAACGCGTTGTTTGGGTCATTATTATTGAAAATGGAGACATTCACACAAAGAAAAGACACAAATTAATATGCATAAAAATTAATAGAATGGGAGAAAAATGAATCAGAATTTTGCAATGTGCCATCACATCACCGTGTGATTCATACTAGAACAGTTACTTATTTAAAATAATAATAACAAATAGTTAACAATTTTAAGTACAAAATTCTCTAAAACATTTATTTGAAGCATTATTGTCTAAAATTAATAGGTCATTTTTGCACTGGCTAGGTAAACCTGGTTTCCCTATGATAAACGCCGATGTACATTATAGGTGAAAACGAGAATCCGTGACATAGACGTTTAACATGGGAAAACATTTTTTTTTCAAATATTATCAGTAAAACTTTATGCGGTGTTTATATAGGAAATTTAGAAAATAAATTTTTGAATTCTTAGATGCCAATTTTTAATTTTAGGCTTTTGGTGCCCAAGTAAACTTAATTTAAAGACGTTCTAATAATCAGTATACAAATATAACAAAAAATCAGTGTCGAGTAAACTGTTAAACCAAATGAAAAAAAAATATTTAATCAATTCTCGTTTCTTGAAATACTCATACTAAATCCGTTTTACTCAGCCAGTAATGTCGCAAATTTAGAAATTTGACAATAAAAAATTCCGAATTCACTACATAAACTTTTACGAAATAGATATTTGAAAAAAAAATATTGTTCCCATGTTATACGGCGTAGCACTTTGTATATCCCAAGATGCATGACACACAAATTGTATTGCACACATTTCCTGTTAGGCCTAAAATATTCCGGCAAAGTTCGGCTTACACTGGGAAATACATATCAGCATTATAATTCCTTGGCCGAATTTCATGAGTGTGAATTATGTGCATTAGATTATGTTATCATGGTTACATTTAGAAATCTGTATACAGGTTGGAAACTAAAAGTGGAGACATGGTTTTTCTCGAAAATTATTGTGGATACAGAAAAATTGTTTAGATAGTTTTTAACCCCGTGAGATTAGTGAGAACTTAGAAGATGTATTAGCATATTTCAATATTTACCTTAGAAATTAAATTGGAGAAGTGTACATACTGGAACCGCCTGTTCCGATTGATGTAAAAATATATGTATAGGCGTGCAATTTAAAAAAAAATACATAAATAGTAAAATCTACAAAAATTTAACTCTTTTCTACCAGATTTAATTAGCCCATTACTATTACTAAAAAAATTATCAGAACAATTTTTCTGTATCTATAATAACTTTAGAGAAACACCATATTTCCACATTTCGTTTCCAGCCTGTATATACATCATTGGACTGTTTTTTTTTTTAATCATTCGGTTATCTTAATTATTATGGGAAAAAAATTCAAACAAAGTTTATTTTAAAATAAAATGGCTATAAATCTGCTGTATAGATTGTTTTACCTGGTGTTCAATTTTCACACAATGGTATGTAACTTTATATTTTTAATGGAACATTCTATATAGGGTGATTGAAAAAATAGGAACAAATAGTTATTTTCTACGGCCGCTGATGGAGTTCCCCAGGTGGATGAAGGGACCAGTGTGTGCATATACACATAGGTTCACAGACATACAAAATGTTCGATATAAGCTTCATACCGCTGGCCGGTGAGTCAGATGAGGCAGGTGAAGCCAGGTCTCACCGTTTAAATTCAAAATATTTGTAAAAGTTTATTCATTAAAATGTATTGAAGTAATATAAATCCACAATATATGGACTCAAAAACAATTATTGTTACTATACAGGGTGTTTCCTTTAAAACAACCAGCGCTTTTTTGGGCGAACTAATGACTTTAGAGAAAAATGTTATATACAAAAAATTACCAGGAAAAAGAGCTTAATTTATGAGGAATAATAAATAAAAAATTCAACCAGTGGTTCTCAAACGGTAGAATAAAATTATATTTTTTTAAATGGCAACCTATATAAATTTTTTGTCCATTAGATAGAGAATTTTTTTCTGATTTCAACGATATAAATATGATATGGGGTTGTATAACAATTATTTCGAAAAAAATGATATTAAAAATCAGAAATAATTTTACAATATTGAAGTAGGCTATGCAATAAACAAGTATTACTACGACTATTGCCTAGGTTACGATAGTATATTATTTTCTTATATCTAAAATAACTTGTTTTACTAAGAAATTCATAATAACAAATGAACTACATCAACTATCTGTCACCTGTATCATTTGTTTGCATTTGTTTATTGCACAACTATTAATACGACTATTGCCTAGGTTACGATAGTATATTATTTTCTTATATCTAAAATAACTTGTTTTACTAAGAAATTCATAATAACAAATGAACTACTACTACCTGTATCATTTGTTTGCATTTGTTTATTGCATAGCCTACTTCAATATTGTAGAATTATTTCTGATTTTTAATATCATTTTTCTCGAAATAATTATTATACAACCCCATATCATATTTATATCGTTGAAATCAGAAAAAATTCTCTATCTAATGGACAAAAAATTTATATAGGTTGCCATTTAAAAAAATATAATTTTATTCTACCGTTTGAGAACCACTGGTTGAATTTTTTATTTATTATTCCTCATAAATTAAGCCCTTTTTCCTGGTAATTTTTTGTATATAACATTTTTCTCTAAAGTCATTAGTTCGCCCAAAAAAGCGCTGGTTGTTTTAAAGGAAACACCCTGTATATATACGCCAAGTAACAATTTAAATAGTGTTATCTTCACGCGAATTTACATACAGAGGCCAAATTATGCTGTCATCATGGGCAATATATAAATGCGAATAAGACGGAACGATTTTCCCTATCTACGCTCAACACGCGGTGACTTGACCTCTCTCGTTCCGAGCAGAGTGCACGGCAAGTGCTACAACAGAAACTGTTTGCTTCAAACAAGTATATACCGTATGTCCCAAGCAAACCTTGACATAGGCGTTTAACATGGGAAAACAGTTTTTTGTAAATAAAAAGTTTCCGGCAGAAAATTAAGCCATGTTATTTAATATGATAATACGAGTAGTACATTACTTCTACGTACAAACTGTACGTTGTTTAATACTAATTACTTTATTATCATTGCATAAATTAAAGAAAATTATAAATAAATGTCAATAAATATTTGTTTCAATATTTCATTATGTAATATTAAAGTATTTTTAAATGTCATTGCAGCTGAATGGTTAGCATGTATGCCTGTGGAATAAAATATTTTTTGTAGGTTGAGGTTCAAATCTCCATCAACCTAACTTTTCATTATTTTTTATTTATGTAATAATTACAAATTATATTAAAGATATTATAAGATAATATGGATGAATTAGTTAAATAATTACAAATAAGTTTCTATCACGATATAATAGTAATTTCAATGGAAGTAGTAACCGTCAAAAGCAAGATTTTAAACTATACCACATACTTTTCCTTTATAAATACAGTAAAAATACAAAACATACGCATATTCATTGTGTTATTATCATGTATTATTAAGATCAAAAGAAAGAATTATGCATTTTTATTAAATCCATATTTTGATGTAATCAGTTTTTGTCATTGTTAAAACCAATTATTTTTATTTATAAAATATTGTTATCCATTTCAATATCTTCTATTTCCAATTACAATAATTTAGAAATAAGCTTTTTCTATAAAAAAATATTTAAAGTATTTTTCTTTTCGTGCCATTGTTTGGTTTTTGTTTTGTTTATATCAAATATTCGTGTCAAAATGAATTTCTTGAACGCTAACGATCGAGGGAATATTATAAAAATGTATTGCAATTGGTAATTAATTCATAAATAAAAAATAAATAATGAAAAGTTTAGCTTAATGAAGACTCGAACCTCAACTTGTAAAAATTCTTTCATTCCACAGGCAGACACGCTAACCATTCAGCCACAATGACAATTGCAAATATTTTTTATTACATAAAAAAATATTGAAACAAATATTTATTGACAGTTATTTATAATTTTCTTTAATTTATGCACTGATAATGCAGTAATTAGTATTAAATAACGTACAGGAGATAATGTACTATTATTATGTTAAATTGTATGGCTTAATTTTCTGCCGGACACTTTTTATTTGCAAAAAACTGTTTTCCCATGTTAAACGCCTATGTCAAGGTTTGCTTGGGTCACACGGTATATATATATATATATATATATATATATATATATATATATATATATATATATATATATATAATTTTCAATTAGTTTTTGTAAAAACGATTTAATAATTTCTATTTATTGTTGCTGTTGGGATGAGAATTTCTCGACCTAGGTTGAGTGGTGGGGAGAGCTCCGTATTTAGAATATATCTATTAAATACCGCTGAACCCCTATCTCTCGTATAAGCGGAAAATGTACGAAACATTAATATACCCAAACTTGTTAACAGATGTATCAAAAAAGGAACAATTTTACGATGACATAATTAACAGATTTTTTCAATATTTGACTTCATCTCACTCTTAATCCACGCACCGCCACTGCTTCATACATGGTATGGTATGGTGGTATGTATATAAAAATTATAAAACCAATAAGCCGTATAAATATCGGTTACGACGTTGTTGGAAATTACAGCTGAACCCGTAAGGGTACGTGCACATCTGTTATCTCGGCGCAATCGTACGGGAAGTGGGTAACGTTGGAAATTGCAGCTGAACCACAGAGTTGGACGTGCACACCTGTTATCTCGTCACTACTGAACGTTTATTAATAGTACGGGGAGTAAGTGACGTTGTTGGAAATTGCATCTAAACCCGTGAGGGGACGTGCACAGCTGTTATCTCGTCACTACTGACCATTTATTGATAGTTTATCGGAATACGACGTTAGAAATTGCAGCTGAATCCGTGAGGGGACGTGCATAACTGTTATCTCATCGCAACCGTACGGGGAGTAGGTAACGTTGGTAATTGTAATTGAACCCGTGAGGGGACGTACACATCTGTTATCTCGTTACTACTGATCATAATAATACCTTACAGCGATACCAGCATATTCCACCAATACCAACGCCTCAAAAATTACCAATGATCGTAACGCCGATCAAGGTACCATAGAGGATGATCCTGGTCGAAACCAAGATGTCTTTCCGAATGCTGTACACCCAGTTTTAAATACACAGGCGCCACCTCTAAAGATAAGGGGTAGAAATGATGGAAGATCAGATATCCATAGGCGAAACTGCAATAAACAGAATTTTCTAATAATATTATCTTAATAATATGCGCCTCATTTGCTACTGTCCCGGATTAGTGGGGAAGTTTCTGCATATGAAGATTGTATGTTGCACGGAGACAGCTTATAATTGTTGACCCTGATTTGTTCGAACTCATTTAAAGTAGCCATCTTTGATCCTCTATGTCTGGCTGTGGAAGGAATTCTCGCCTGTTGATTTGCTAATTAGTTGCATTCAAAAAGTAACATATAACTTATAGGTATATTAGACAAAGACTCAAATATCTGTACTCTGAGTGTAAGACAAAGATGCCACGAGGTAATAGATTTCACCCCTACTTAAACAAGGACACCTTTAGATCTCGATTTGGTGAGTGCGACAGAGATCGCCTGCGATAGTGCTGGTTTTAACCCCCACTTCTTAATGTTCATTTAACTCTTGGTTTACCTAAATTGTTGTTATTCACCGAAAATGACCGAAAATTTTGTTTATCGTTGTTTTTTTTTACCTAGTATTACATATGTTTCGGTTTCCCATGCCAGGGCCGGATTCTAAGACAACTTGTGAAATTTTGTTAATGTACAATGGTAAATCAGTTAGTTAGCCATATTAGTTGTTTATTAATTGTCAAACATTCTAAATTTTATTGTAAAAATTCTTATATTCATTCGAGTTGTAGACATTCCCACGCTACAATCTCATGCCTACCCTGTCTATACTTCCTCATGGCGTGACAAGTCCAAACAGTGTATTATCAGTTGGCGCCCCATAGTAATTTATTACCCTCTTGAGTTGACCTCCAAGTCTTCTCTGCATCCTACTTATCGGTTCCTAGGAGGTCTACATATGCGTTTTGTTTTTGTATACATGTATAAACCTGATACAAAAGTTTTTAAAAATAATAATGATACACGCCAAATTCGGTCGCATTTCAATTTTTTCAGAAATTACCGCAGTAATTTACCGTTTTATATAACAGGGTAATTTAAAATTATATATTACAGTAATATATTTTAAATTACCGTGAATTACAAAGAAATTACCGTGAGTGTCGAAACTTACAAATAAGTATTTTTTATATAATTAAAAAAAAATATAAAATATGCAAATTTTTTGTCAAACATTTAACAGGAAAATAAAGTCTTCAAAAAAATCGCATGTCCAATATTACACTATGTTATAAAATTTGTATAGTAAAAAATAAAGTTGGCTTAAGCGAATTTATCAGTCTAAAGTGTTCTCATTCTCATTGAGATTAGATTCGGGTTTAGAATCATCAAAAGAATTTTAAAAAATCTTTATTTATATTTGTATTCTCTGCATTAATTTTTTTAATATTCACATTCGCAGAAATTGGTCATTCAGTTGCAGTAGTTGTAGGTGGAGAGTGGAAGTCGAACGTCTATTGCCTGTTTATAATAGAAACTTTGACGGCTGTTTAAGTATCGTTAATTAAAGGATTTCCTAGACGCGACAAGCTGTGGTGGCGTCTAACCGCGCGACAATACTGCTTATGTGTAAATTCTATAGGGCTCGAACACTCAGCTGTTTCCAGTAACCTTGCGATCAGCTATCCAGGCGCCCTGATAACAGCGCCATCTGTTCTGTCATTGTTTTCCTTAGCGCTAATTCAAAATTAAAAGTTGGAATCAGTTTGTCTTACCATTGTCTTACATTGAGGTGTAAACAACATTTATTTGTGCCTAAAGTTTTTTTGTAAATTGTGTTTGAGAATGTCAGCTGATTATAAAGCATTCAGTAGTGACGTAAAAAATCGCTACTTAGATAAAATTAAATTAATAAACAACATTGATCCATATGATTGCAACGAAAGTGATTTTCTAGGAATATTTTTGATTTTCATATAATGTGGATTAGTGTTTTATTTCATGATTTATAAATTCGAACACTCATCAGGATATTATAAATATTTTGTAATTTTTAATTATTTCCCCAAGCACACGATATTAAAAATATTTCATATGAAATTATTGTTTTCGTAACAATATATAATGTTAATAAATAAAACTGAAACACTTTCTGAAATTACATTATTTATTTTTGAAAAAACATCACTACAAACATATTGGTACACATATTGGCTGGTATCACAAGCCTTGTTTTGAAAATGCCAAATTTCTATATTTAATTTCACCCTTATTTTTGGACAACGATTATATAAAATAATATTTTGGAAAAAATCGTTCTTCACGCATAATGATGAAATTAAATATTGAAATTTGACATTTTCAATAAAGCGTTTTCAAATTCACGCTTTAAGCGCCATGTACCGAAATGCACTGCTCCATGGTGCGTAATTATTTATTCAAAATACATTAAACTCGTACTTTTTTGTCTACGTAAAAGTGAATTAAAATTTCTGAAATAAAACGAGTGATTCATAACATTTTTGAGAATTTTTCATTAACAATATTTAATTTGAAATGTTTTTACAATATGTTTGAATCGTACATTATAGGTTTTTAAAAAGTTTTCCATACACACGTATACTAAATATTAAGAAGTCACCCACTAATATCACACTAAAATCCCAGAAAAAAACAACACAGCACAAACACCACAGACCATACACTAACACAAAACAACAAACAAAATGGCTGTACTGGCACTATGATAAGTGGGGCGCATGCACATATGTTTTCTAGGACACTTAAAACAGCTGTATACCCGCGCCCTTACGGAAAGTTTCCTACACGCTATGTTATATGACTGCTATAACGAGCAGTGCTTCCCTACAGCCGCGCGTAATTTCGACATTCTAACTATCATACTTACTGTATCCTCACATATAACATCACCGCATTTAATCCTTATAATAATTCCATCCGGAAACTCATCTAAATACCTTCTTTTATCACATCAATATTTTTCCCTATTGTAAACACCCGCTGACTCGGCCGATAACTGTTTAAACTAACCTTCTCCACCTGTGCGCGGGAAGCGCAGCTCTTAATTTTTTTTGCGGCAGGTAGTGACAATGTTCATTATCTGCATGCAAATACAACGTGTAAAGCTGGTTACCAATACAAAGGGAATTTAAAAACAACAAATAATATAAAATAAACTATACCGGACCAATTACTCAAACCAGACCAAAATGAATACCAACAAACCATCCTATGCTCAAAAAGCGAATACCTCACGGCAACCTATCACCCAAAATTTTCCATCGAAACAACACGCTATAATACTGCATGCAATAGAAGGAATAATGATAAAAGACTACATTATTGCAGTAGGAAATATAATTGAACCAAAAAATATATTATTCGTGTCCAAAATATCAAACAACCGAATATGTATGTACTTAGCTAAAAAGAATTTCATATTGTAACGTTTTTATTTATATGGGTGAAGTGTAAAACATAGACAAATATTATTAAGTAAAAGAATATGTTTATTAAACAATAAATAGTTAAGGATTAAATATTAAAAGATAATAAAAACAACTAACACTATGATTAAATAATTATAAACACTAAGAATATTATTAAATGCTTAAACACTACGAATTATTTATCTAACTAACATTTATATCACAACACATTTATATAACTACATTTATTTGTTAACAACTGTTAAACTGTTTATTTATATCACTGAGTTCATATCTGGTTACTGGTATATATGAGACTGAGACTCCGCCTTCTCACGGCCAATATTTATACAGCGCGTAACAGTCTAGAAGCCACTAGAAGGCTTCCAAGCGACAATGACCGGCACACAAAGGGATGAGGTCACGGCGCAATTAAGAGTCCAGCCGCTGCGGCGCCAGGGATTGCGTCATCGTTCTCGTATATTCGTTCAGTGGTGGCGTTGTATACTATTCTCTCGGGGGCGCACGTCACATTGCCCCCTCCTTAAGACTGTTTCGTCCCGGAACAGTTCTTGATGACGAAATCTACATGCATTGCCCTTGGTACACTTTGAAGTCTTGAAGAAGTGACAGTCGATGGTCCGCTGGAGTTCTCCTTTCTGTCTGTTAGGGTTAAAGCTGCAGACGAGAATTTCGATACCGGTATAGCGGAAGAGGATCTCTAACATGTTCCTAATAACTCTCCAATCCAAGCCATCTAGTCCACAGCCTAACTTCGGTACTGCCAACTTCAAAATGTCATTTTCTAGCAGATGATCCTTCAAGTCACACAGCGAGCTCCATAGATTGCGATATGACGGCTTTTGGTACGAGCGTGGTTTTGTGACCAGGTAGTAGATATACCGCTGCTGTTCTGTATTGTTATCCCTCAGTCGTAGCGTCTTCCCGACGGATGGACCTTGGTTGGCCAGTTCTTGTAGTCGTCCAAATTTTGTCTTAAAGACTGACGCTATGCCGCGTGACATCTTTAAGTCTTCCGATACGCAGTGGCCGAGGGAATAATCTGAGGACACGGTGAACAGATCTCTATATTCTTCTGTCGTCACGCCATACCGCGCCTTGTGACCAAAGGAATACTGTTCCATGAAGTCTTCAAAAGTCGGTTCCTGAGCTATGATCCGACGAACCGTTGCTCCATGCTGGTCTTCATTGTTGTCACCGGCGAACGGGGCTAGCCGATTAAAGTGTACTACTCTCGGCTTCCCGGTAGGTGTTTTTCTAATTCTGTATATCACGTCGTTTATTCTCTTAACGACCTCATAAGGACCTTCCCAATTTCTTTGTAGCTTTGGTGATAAACCTCGGCGCCTTTGAGGATTGTAAAGCCATACTAAATCCCCTGGTTGGTATCCACCTTTTTCTGCCTTGATGTCATACTGGTCCTTCATTCGGTCGCTGGCAGCTTGAGTGTTTATGCGGACTTGTTCATGAATGTCGTTCATTCTTCTCCGTAAGTCCGTTACGTAATCTTCCCCGGCCAGATCTTCCCCAGGTTTACTGCCGAACACCAAGTCACATGGCAGGCGCAACTCACGCCCAAATAAGATGTTCGCAGGACTTTGCCCTGTGGTTTCATGCACGGATGAACGATAAGCCATTAAGAACAGATGAAGATGACGGTCCCAGTCTCTTTGGTGGTTGGAGACTACCTTCGACAAATGTCGGTTGATCGTTCTGTTCATGCGTTCAACCATGCCATCGGACTGCGGATGTAAAGCAGTTGTCCTCGTTTTATTAATCCCTAATATCTTACAGATATTTTGGAAAACGGCAGACTCAAAATTTCTCCCCTGGTCGGAGTGAAGTTCACGTGGAACCCCGAATCGGCATATACACTCCTTGACTAAGGTTTCGGCGACCGTAGTAGCTTCCTGGTTGGGTAATGGATAGGCTTCGACCCATTTGGTGAAGTAATCCATGACAACCACGATGTATTTATTTCCGTCTTCGCTTTCTGGAAATGGTCCGGCCACGTCAATCGCAATGCGCTCAAATGGACTGCCAACGTTGTATTGACGCATTGGAGCTTTCCGTCGTCTATGAGGGCCGTTGCTTCCAGCGCAAACTACACATTTCTTGCACCAGTCTTTAACGTCTTCCTTGCAGTTAACCCAGTAAAATCGCTGGCGCAATCTTTCTAATGTTTTGTTGACTCCAAAATGGCCACCTCCAGATCCGTCATGGATCTCTTTCAGCACGTCTGGAATTCTATTCTTAGGAATAACCAACTGAGTTCTCTTCTCAGTTCCATCGGTATTTTCCACCAAACGCTTTAACAGGCCATCTTCAATCATCATCGAGTCCCATTGCGCCCAGTATGATTTTACACTCTGTGAGTGTGGTGCAACTTCTTCCCATCTTGGTTTTCTCTCTTCTGCTTTCCACTCCAGCAGTATTTTCAACGTCGGGTCATTCTCTTGGTCTTCGCGTAGTCCATCGGGCTGCCAATTATCGTCGACTACTGTTGTCCTGGCGACAGTAAAATGTTTCTCTTCCAGTCGACTACAATGCTTGCACTCATCTTGGCATGGCCTTCTGGACAATGCGTCGGCATTACGATGGCTGGTACCCGCCCTATGATCGATTTTGAAATCGTATTCCTGTAGTCTTTCAATCCATCTAGCCACCTGACCTTCAGGATTCTTGAATTGTAGCAGCCATTTTAATGCAGCATGATCAGTCCTAATCAGAAATCGTCTTCCGTACAAATATTTGTAGAAATGTTCCACGGATTTCACGACTGCCAAGAGTTCTTTTCTAGTCACACAGTAATTCCTTTCTGGTTTTGACAAGGTCTTACTAAAGTAGGCAATAACTTTCTCATGCCCATCTTGTATCTGGGAAAGAACGCCACCAATTCCAACGTTGCTGGCATCTGTGTCTAGAATGAATTCTCCTTCAGGTAAAGGATAACTCAAGACGGGTGCGCTTGTCAAAGCATGTTTTAGTTCTTTAAATGCAACTGTACAGTCCATTTCCCAGATAAATCTTCTTCCTTCTTCAGTAAGCCTTGTCAGTGGCTTGGCTATGTTGGCAAATCCAGGTACATATCGCCGATAATAGGTACACAAACCAAGGAAACTTCTGAGTTCGTGTTTGTCCCTAGGTGCTGGCCAGTCTCTCACAGCCTTTATCTTCTCCTGGTCGACTGCAATACCCTTACCGGAAACCACGTGTCCCAGGTAATGAACTTCTCTTCGAAACAGGTGACACTTCTTCGGGCTAAGTTTCAGGTTAGCCTTCCTCAATCTCTGGAAAACCTCTTCCAAATTCTTCATGTGGTCCTCGAATGTCTTACCAACCACAATAATATCGTCGAGGTACACTAAACAGGTTTTCCAAGATAGCCCGGCCAATACTGTTTCCATGAGTCGTTCAAACGTTGCAGGAGCATTGCAGAGCCCGAACGGCATTACGGTGAATTGCCAAAGTCCTGTACCAATGGTGAAGGCTGTCTTCTCTTTGTCTTTTGGATCCAAATCCACTTGCCAGTATCCGCTCTTTAGGTCCAAAGTGGAGAAAATCTTTGAGCCAGCTAAGGTGTCTAATGTGTCGTCTATTCGAGGTAGCGGGTAGCTATCCTTCTTCGTCACGTTGTTAAGTTGACGATAATCGACGCAAAATCGTGTAGAGCCATCCTTCTTCTTCACTAACACCACTGGTGAAGCCCATGGACTGCTTGAAGGTTCAATCACACCTTCCATCTTCATGTCCTCGATTATTCGTTCTGCTTCCTCACGTTTCGCCAATGGTAGTCTTCTTGCTGGTTGACGGATGGGTCTTGCGTCTCCGGTGTCTATTTTATGGTGAACTACATTAGTTCTCCCTTTGTTCTTCTCATCAAATTGGAACACATCTTTAAAATTTCCAATTAGATTCTTTGCCTTCGTTCTCTGGTCGGCGGTCAATTCTTCAAACGATGTTGTCAGTTGATTGATTAACGTGTCCGGGACTTTCCGAGATGTGTTCCCTGTGGCCTTTACAGTTCTAATAATCGAGGATACTGTCATGCATTCTCCTACAATTGTTCCTCTCTTCAGAACAACAGGATAAAAATTGACGTTCATTATTCGAACTGGAATTACCTGGCTGGCTTTGACCAGAGATTTTCCAACAACAATTCCAGTGCCAGTTTTGGCATCATCATTTTTGGGCTCCAGCATAACGATACTTCCCTCACAGAAACTACCATCTAAATGTGCTCCCAGGATAGTTTCACTTCGTTCTGGGAGGGTGATGTCTTCGGCCATTAGTACACGCACAACCTTGTCGTCTCGTGGATTTAATATCAGTTCTTCTTCATTGACCATCATCACTCCCTTCTTCAGGTCAAGTTTAAAACCATGTTTTGACATTGCGTCCATTCCGAGTATTACTTCATCTTCAACTTCAGCTACTAGTGCACGATGTTTAAAGGAGGTGTTTCCAATAGAGATGGTGACATCTACTTCTCCTAATGCGGTAGCTTGTTCTCCCGTTGCTGTGCGTAACCGCCACTTGGTTGGTTGAAGATGCGTCTTGCCAGTTTTCCTTATGAAGTCGGGTCTAATTATAGTTTTTGTCGCACCCGTATCCAGTAGCATTTTCATTGGCCTTCCGTTAATAGAGCCATCCACATAGATGCTATTGGCTTTATGATGAAGAGATGCGACATAACTGATGGATTGTGGAGCTACTAGATTACGGGTCGACAGTTGCTCCTTCGCATCAACCCGATTTAGTTTTCCGACTCCTTTTCTTCCTTTGCAGATTCTACAAAGTCTCTGCGGATGGCCCAGTTCACCGCAGTTCCAACAACGGAGTTTCTTTCTTCCGGTGAACACTTCACTTGCAATTCGTCGCATTGTCTCTTCTAGATCTTCAGAGTTTTCCTTTCTCTCAGCATCGATATTTCGCACTCGTGATTGGTTACGTGAAGCTTGTTTGGCAGCTTCATGCTCTAATGCATATGAGAGTGCGTCAATTAGAGTTTTTGGACGGGCCAATCGCAATGCTTGCTGAGTTTCGCTGTCTCGAACTCCGTAGATAAATGATTGAGTGGCCAGGCACTCCAAAATGCTGTCAGGAGCCGTAGGATGTGCGAGATGAACCAAACGAGCTATGTCAACTTCAAATTCTTGAAGGCTTTCTTTTGAGCTCTGATACCGGTTCCTTAGTTGCGTCTGGTACACCTGCTCCAGATGAGCATTTCCATACCGCATATCCAATCGCTTGACTAGTTGGTCGTAGTCTTCTTGTTCTTCTTCTTTCAGCGTTTGCAGGATGTCGATAGCTTCTCCGCGCAACGAGACAGTCAACGCCGTAGCCTTCTCCTCGGACGTCCAATTATTCGCTTTTGCGGCCGCTTCAAATTGTTTTAAATAATTCGGCCATGAAGACTTCCCATCAAATTCCGGTGTCTTTATGTGCAATTTTGAAGTAGTTTCAGATTTTACTACTTTCCTTTCTTCTAGTACACCCACCCTTGCTACATCGGAATTCGACATTGACGTCGATGTAATTTTAGTGAATTTTTCCTGTATTTCTTCAATCTTCTTGTCATACTCATCTTTTAAATTCTTTAGGTCTTCTTCGGTTTTTCTAGAATTCTCCTCTAATTTTTCTTCTAAACTTCTAGAATTTCCTTCTAATTTTTCTTCGAAACTTCTAGAATTTTCTTCTAATTTTTGTTCCAATGTTCCTGTCAATTCCTCTTTTAATGTTCTAGAACTTTCTATTAATTTTTCTTCTAATGTTCTAGAATTTTCTTCGGCTTTTCTAGAACTTTCTACCATCTCCTGTTTTAGTTCTTCTTTTAATGTTCTGGAACTTTCTGCCATTTCCTGTTTTAATTCTTCTTTTAGTGTTCTAGAACTTTCATCTGCTTTTCTAGAATTTTCCTCTAATTTTTGTGCTAATTTTTCTATCTGTTTATCAATGTCGGATAGGTCAAATAAGTAATCGTCAGCATTTTCACCAGCAGCGATTAATGCTTGCCGCAGACGAGATTGTAGAACGCCTTTCAGTCCTGTCGTATCTAATTCTCGTTCTTCCAGTTCTCTCTTGAGATCACTTACTTTTAATTCACTTAATTTTAATTGTTTAGTCGCCATTTTATTTATTTTTATTTACACTTCACAGTTATGAACAACCCCACACCTGACACCAATTGTAACGTTTTTATTTATATGGGTGAAGTGTAAAACATAGACAAATATTATTAAGTAAAAGAATATGTTTATTAAACAATAAATAGATAAGGATTAAATATTAAAAGATAATAAAAACAACTAACACTATGATTAAATAATTATAAACACTAAGAATATTATTAAATGCTTAAACACTACGAATTATTTATCTAACTAACATTTATATCACAACACATTTATATAACTACATTTATTTGTTAACAACTGTTAAACTGTTTATTTATATCACTGAGTTCATATCTGGTTACTGGTATATATGAGACTGAGACTCCGCCTTCTCACGGCCAATATTTATACAGCGCGTAACAGTCTAGAAGCCACTAGAAGGCTTCCAAGCGACAATGACCGGCACACAAAGGGATGAGGTCACGGCGCAATTAAGAGTCCAGCCGCTGCGGCGCCAGGGATTGCGTCATCGTTCTCGTATATTCGTTCAGTGGTGGCGTTGTATACTATTCTCTCGGGGGCGCACGTCACAATATAATAGTTGAAAATCATAAAAACGTAGAAATAAATAACCATAATATAGAAATCAGAAGACTGGTTACCCCAGCGACCAGATTAGTTCTATCTAACGTGTGCCCTTCAATTCCGCATATATTTATCGAAAACATTTTAAAACAACACGGAATAATACCTGTATCCCCTATACATTTCCAACGTGCCGGACTCCAAGAAGATATTTACTCACATATCTGTAGCTTTAGGAGGCAATTATACATATCCCACAACAGTCAAAATATTAATGACAGTATATTATTTACGTACGAGGATACCGAATACAAACTGGACACGCGTTCTTAAAATGTGAAACACAATCGCAAACATTAAAAATGACACAATCATTCAGTATGACACAATTTCCAGAAATTAATAAAAACAATACAAAAAAGACAGGCACAGAAAATGAAAACATGTAACCCGTCTTTATGAGGCGAATTAACAAATAATATTTTAAGTGGGTTTTTGCCAGACTGGAGGTATAAGTTAGTAATTGCCAAACGTATAATAAATAATAAATGCTCTTACCGTTGCGACGTTGCTTGTAGAAGAATAAGGGTTTGAATAATAATAATGTTTATTATAAATAGGTTTATTGACTTGTATAAAAATGATGAGTTGAATTGATGGACCCGACTGTATGGAGGAATGGTCTTCTTCTGGTCTCTCTCTTAATGGACCTCTCAATGGACTCTCACCGGACTCTAACTTCCCATCATCCATCCAGTCTTTTATATTACAGTAAAGCTAAGTCAGCAAACAATTGAGATATCAACTAATTATGAAACAATAATATTACTATTGCTTATTCCGCAATATTTGGAAATACGAATACAAACTATTATGAAAGAAATATAATCGTTCAATCTCAGAATAATGATATAAATGAACCAACATCCACTAATTCAAATAATTCAGAAGATATCGAGAAACCCCTATCCAAACTAGATCTCAAAATAACGACGATAACATATTTAAATAACCTGCCAAAAAAACTAGTAAAGGCAGTAGATCAAGATCACAAAGTCCAGCATCACAACCCAGCCTAGAAGAACAAACAGCGCTAGTAAAAGAAGACATGGAAAAGAACCCCAAAAAGTACTCACTATCATATGAGGAACTTACAGATTTTCTACAAAATGTGCAAGGAAATAACGATAAACTAAATATTGCAAAAGAATACACAGCCGATATATTGTATATTAAAACAATAAGTCCATTTAAAGGTTTAAAAAATCGCTTAACACGCTTAATTACAAAAATCAAAATACAACAATTAGAAGAACAAAAACAATCCTCAAACAACAATCCTAATTCCAATAATTAAACTATTACAGTAGAACAATAACGGGTTAAAATCCCATTACCAGAATTACAAATATTAACACAAGAACACCAACCACACTTTATCTGTATACAGGAAACTAGATTACATCCGAAACAAAAATTTAAATTAAAAAATTTTGAGACACTTAGAAAAGATAGAGATCATGATGGAATTTCTAGTGGAGGCGTCGCTATATTATATAAACATACTATACAAATATCACAAATTAACATTAATACAGATCTTGCGGCAATAGCCATTAAAACCAATTTTCCAGTTCCAATGACTATATGTAACATATATATATATATATATATATATATATATATATATATATATATATATATATATATATATATATATATATATATATATATTTATTTATATATATATATATATATATATATATATATATATATATATATATATATATATATATAAATTAAGTATCGATCAATTGAAATTAACTTTTTAAAAATTATTTATTTCGTTTAAAGCTACAATGCGAGATGTTACTACTTTCAAGCTTGACTACAGACTAACTTATTCTAACTCTACAAAGTACAGCATACGAAACTGTTTACTCAGTTTTACGGATTTTGTTACATGTTTCTCTTAAGGAGTAAATGCTACCTAAACATTATATTAACTGACTAAGGATATTGCAACAATATAACTCCTCCCTTCCTAAAATGAAGCCCCTTCAGGTAGGCGGATATCGTTTTCCTGCGAGGGTGGAGGTGTAGTCCTTCTACGTATCTGTAAATTCCTTGTCCATTTAAAAATAAAATAAATTGTAATGATTATGAGGCCAATGTAAAGTAAAAGTGTCCATATGCTGGGGGTGTGAAAGTAATATTGTTCGTTGTCAATGATTTGTACAGGGTTAATGGGTATATCTTCCAATTTGATTGTTTTTAAGTTTATTGTTAAATTTGATGTTTGACTGGTGTTTAATTGGAATTTAAATTTTTCAAACAATATCGGTTTTCCGATTGATTTGTCTTTGTATCTCAGTTTCTGATTTTTAAAGAAGATTTCACAACCGTTTTCACTGATTAAATATACGCCACTTAACACTTTCACTTGAGCACTTTGGTCACATTTAATCCTTAGCTTTTCTTCTTCAGGGAAGATTGCTAAGTATTTGTTTATTTCGGGGATCATCTCGATGTGGTTTTTCTCGATCTTCAACTTGGTATATGTACACTGGCTGGTGTTGTCATCTAGGAGGATGTGACGTTCGCAAGCAGGGTTGTAATGGGGGTTGAAGTTGTTGGGACACTGATAAGACTTACTTTTCGTACATATATCGTTTAGAGGTTTTATTTCGTTGTCTTCGGATTTCAGCAAAAAATTTACTTCGGGAATTATTGTTACGAATTTTGTAGGAATAGGGTGTAGATAATAAAGTTCGAATTTCTTATTAAAATTTATTGGTAGTGATATAAAGTAATTTATAGTAGTAGGCATTATTTTACAATTAATTGTTGCTATTGATTCGAAATCTAAAATGTTTTCATATTTTACTTCGAATGGCAATTGATCACTATAGTAATTTGAAATTTTTTGTAATTCCAAAAATAATTCTTCTGGTCTAATTATGCTCGGATGCATTGCTCTTAATTTACAGAATGTTACGGAGTTCTCGATTTCTTGAAATATGTTTAATAATGCATTGTACAATATTATCAGTTGATTATAAAGATCTTTGGCGGTCAAGATATTATCGAGATCGATTTTGTTCTTTATCATTTGTTCTAAATGTTCTATTTTTGATTTTAGTAATAATTCGTTATATTGAATATCGCTAATAGTGTTGTTGAATTTTTGTATAATTTGGTGGTTCACGCTATATGCCATATTTATTTGGTTTTGTAAATTTTGTTCTTCCGCATCTAAATTGCGAGTAATAGACTTAAATATCGACTCTAGGCCATCGATTAGTCCTCTTTTATTTCTATTATTATTTGAGTGTACTTTAATGTTGTTCATTTTGTCATTTATTCTTAGTTGAAGATATTGTATAATTTTATTATAAAAACTTAGTTCATGTTTATAACTAATATTGTCTGAAATTGTCCGGTTAATATTATTATACTGAATGTTTATGTGGTCGTATTGTTCGTATAACGGAGTCAAGTCATAGTAATGTACAAAGGTGTGTTTTGTCCTTTCTAATTTTGCTGGTCCCAAATTTATTGGTAAGATTCCTATATTTTCGGTTATGTTTTTGACGTCCGCTCCGTATGTGAATGCGAACAACCTGCAATGTTTTCAAAAGTGTAAGTTTTCTTTTTAGGACGTTTAACATTAGACAAGTGAATATTTTCAGAAGTATTACCATGTTGAGTAATTATTTTAGCTGTTTTCAGTTTCTTATTTAGTCGTTTTATTTTTTCTACTTTATATTTGTTTTTAGTTTTTTGTTGTTTCTGTTTATTTTTGACAAATACTTGTTCAGGTATGCTAGGAAGTTCTTCTCGAGACTCGTTACGTTTGCCAATTACTTTATCTTTATTTTGCTTAAGTTTTTCATTAATTTTTTGATATAGTATTGTCATTTTATTTTTATGTTCCGTGATATAATTGTTTGTCTATTTGTATATTAAACGGGGATTTAGAATCTATGTGTCCAGAAATAATTTCAGTGGGCTTTAATTTGGTTACAGAATGAATAGTATTATTGTATGCTAGCAATGCGTAATTTACTTTAATTTCAATGGGTTCTTGCTTGTACAGGTCCTGATTATTGAATAATCTGATGTGTTCAATTAAGGTGGAGTGGAAACGTTCCACAATTGTATTAGAATCGGGATGTTGTGAACTAATGAAATGAATTTTTATTTTGTGGACATCTAATAGTTCTTGTAATACCGAATTTTTAAATTCTAATCCGTTGTCGGATATGATTTGTTCCGGAATGGGGTGATGCGTGAAAAATTTAATTAATTTATTTACAACTTCAATGCCTTGTCCAGAATTCAGTTTGTAAGCCTGGGCGTACTTTGAGAAAGAATCTACTATTGTTAAGAATTTCGTCTTTTCTAGTGTTATACTGTCAATATGCATAATTTGGAAAGGTTTCACTGCTGTAGGGGTAATATTAAATTTTAATTTCAGAGGATTTCTATCGTACTTTGTTACTTGGCAAATCTCACATTGGTTGATATATGTCTGTATGGATTTCCTTTGTCTAGGCCAATAGTATTGTTGTTTAATACGAGTTTCTGTTTCGTCTATGCCTCTGGTTTGTTTTACTTTCGTGGTAATTTTGTATGATTTGAATAATTTCGTCTTCGTCTGTAACGTCTAAAAGTTTTTTAGTACATTTTACCATTTCTATTTCTGAATTTTTAAAATATTTTTGTAATATAGTGCTAAATTTTTCATAAAGGGGATTTTCAAAATAAAGATAATATTTAACTCGCGGGACTATGAATTCTTTAATAAATTGTAATGCATCATTTTCAAAATTATTTTTTGAAAATTGTACTAGGAATCTTTGTTTGTTATTATGGAGTTTTATAATAGTAGGAGTTGCAGGGTTGTACTCAACTTCGGATATTATTATTTGATTTTTCCCATAGTTTACGGGACATTCAACTACAGGAATGCCAGTCACGGGGTGTTCTGCGTTTGAGTGTATTGTTGCGTCAGTGTCAGATAATTTGTCGTCTTCATTTTCATTGTCATTGCCTGTTTCTACTATTAAGGATTGAGAATCTTCAGGAGCTTTATTAGTTTTAGAATTTTGAAGTTCTTTATTAAAATTATCCATGAAATTTTGAAATGCTTTCATATTATCTGTTTCATTAATATTTAATTCTACTTGTGATAATAAGGAGTCCTGTCCTGTGTATACGGTTATTGTCATTTCTATGTCCTTGAAAATGTACTGAATCATCGGTTTTATATCAGTCCACTCTTTATCGTCTCTACCGCATGCAAGTCTGGGAATACTCAAGTTTGTAATATTATGTTTTAAACAAAAACTCTTAAGATTGACCAGGGTGTAAAATATATCTTGAAGGGATGGTTTATCAAAATATCGGTTTTTTGTTATGAGGTACATGATGAATCTATTTTTATCTTTCAAATAAACTATATTATGTAATTTAGGTTTTTGTTTATGTAGCTTATCAACGTTTTTGAATATATCTTTAAATTTCCGTGCTATTCCTTGATACATGCCAAGATCTTTACTTACACAATGTGCGAGACTATTATTGACGGGTGCGTTAAACAAATTATCTTTAATTTCAATTATATTTGTTATTAATTTATGGTTTAATTGTTTAAAATTTAAATAATTTTGATATTCTGCCAAATATTCATCTTCTATAGATTCTAAATTTTGATTGCCACAAGGAATTCGACTAAGTGCGTCTGCGTTGGTATTTAGTTTGCCTTTTTTATAAACAATTTCGTAATCGAATTCTTCAAGCTTTAAACGCCATCTTATAAGCTTTTGGCTGCATTGTTTCAATGAAAAGAGCCATTGGAGAGGTCTATGGCCAGTAATTATAGTAAATTTGCGTCCAAAAATATATGGTCTGAAGTACTGTGTTGCCCAGATGATGGCTAGCAGTTCCTTCTCTATAGTGGAATAGTTTGTCTCGGTCGAGTTCAAAGTCCTGCTCGCGTAAGCTACAGGCTTATCGCTACCGATAGGTCCTTGTGATAGGACTGCACCTATCGCTACGTTACTTGCGTCACATGTTAAGTTAAACGGTTTTGAGTAATCGGGATACTGAAGTAATGGTTCATTAATTAGCAAGTTTTTACAAAATTCAAAACATTCTATATATTCAGGGTCGTTAATATTAATTTCGGCATCTTTCTTTAAACATTTTGTTAGTGGTTTGGTAATTTTTGCAAGATCTTTTACGAATTTTCTGTAATAGCCGAGTAAGCCTAAAAATCCTTTTATTTGTTTAGTATTTTTTGGAATCGGGTAATTTTGAATGGCGGTTATCTTATCTGGGTTTGGTTTAACACCGTCGGGTGTCACGATATGTCCAAGGTACGCGACTTCTTTTTTCAGGAATTCAGATTTGTCTAGTTGAATTTTGAAATTTGATTTCCTCAGTCTGTCAAATACTAATTGCAAGTTTTGTATATGTTCTTGTAAGCTGGTGCTAAAGACGATGATGTCGTCTAGGTACACAAGACATTTGTCGTTAGTTAGTCCTCTGAGTATATTGTCCATGACGCGCTGAAAAGTAGCCGGGGCGTTTTTCAACCCGAACGGCATACGTAGGAATTCGTAATGACCGTTTTCGGTATTGAACGCTGTTTTGGGTATGTCATCGGTTTGCATCTCTATCTGATGAAATCCGGAGGCTAGGTCGAGGGTGGTGAAATAATGACAGCGGCCTAATTTGTCTAATAAGTCTGTGATATTCCGTAGTGGGTATTTGTCACCAATAGTTTTCTCGTTTAGTTTACGGTAATCTACGACAATTCTCTATTTACGTTTACCTGAAGCGTCGGGCTTCTCAGGCACGATCCAAATGGGTGATGACCATGGGGAATTTGAGGGTGTAATAATATTTTGTTCTAGCATTTTGTTTATTTGATTGTTTACTTCTTGTTTATGGATTTCGGGATACCTATAGGTTTTCGTGTAAACAGGTATCTCGTCTTTTGTTTTGATGTTATGTTTAATTTCGTTTGTGAATGTTAAATTTGAATCATCTGAATGAAAAATATCTGAATAATCTTTTATCAATTTTGTTATCGCAATCTTCTCTTCCGAGTTCATGTGATCTTGTCTAATTTTGGAAATATCAAACTTAGTATTGTCTACTTGAAAAGAATTCAGGTTAGAATTGGGGCTAGAAAATGAATCATAGTTATTATCGAATTGTTCAACGTTAAGAGGTTTGGCTATATTTAATGTAACTTTCAAATCTGTTGGATTTATTACTGTACACAGTGCGTTGTTATTATCAGTTCTAGTAACACATTCTGGGATTATTAAGTTAGTCGTTTTTTTTTCTGGGATAATAATATTTCCTGATTTTACATTAACTTTTACATTTATAACTTTTTCAGATTGCGGTTCTAAGACAATTTTGTTTACAGAAATATTATTTGAACTAGCATTACTATTTTCTTGCAGGTAGTGAAGTTTAATTTTAGAATTCGGAGTTATTAAAAGGTTATTATGTATGTCGATAATAATTTTTAATAATTTTAAATTATCTATGCCCAATAGTAGGTCAAACTTATCGTGGAAATTAAATAAGTGATACTTTAGACAAGGATTATTTTTTTGTTTTAATTTGAATACTTTTGAAATTGGAATTAATGTGCTGTGCTGTTCTATAGAAGTGCCATGAGCTGTAGAAATTTGGAATGGATCTTTGAATATAGAATTATTATAGAATTTTTGTGCAATTTCGGGTTTTACAAATGATTTGGTGCTACCTGTATCTATTAAGACCTTTAAGTTATTTTCAGGTCATATTATGAAGGGTAATGTGTTACTTTGGTTTGTTACATTTAGTAGCTCTATAATTGGAATGTTTCCGAGGCTGTTTCGAATAAAAAATCGTCCGTCTCATCGTTTGTTTCTACCGGGAACTCTATGTTTTGTTCTTCCGTGTTATCGTTATCTACGTTGGTGTCAGGTTCATATTCATCGTCAATTTGTTCTCCGCTTATGTTAAATAAATTTTGATGACCGTGGGATGGTCCAGGTCGTGGTTGATATGTATTATTGGTCGAAATACTCATCGGGGTAGGTTTGGGGTAACCGTGAGATGGTCCAGGTCGTGGTTCAAAAGTATTATTAGTTGAAATGCTCATTGGTGTTTGTTTTGGATATTTAGTATTTTGATTATACGCCGTTACTTTAGTTTTGCTAAATTGGGGATTTTGAATGTAGTTTCTTGACATTGGTTTATTTACAACTGGCGGCGTGTAATTTGTTAAATATAATGGTTTAGTTGGCACAAATTTTTGAGTTTGGGTTATTTGTCTAGGAATGGGTTTATTATGAGTGTTATGCATTGGTGATTTGACATTTTTATTTGGGTTGTCGAATTGAAAATCGTTGGTTAACATACTCATTGCGGAATTTAAGTCTTGTGGATTTTTAGTTCTCATCAATTGACCAATGGGTTCTTTTAGGCCTCTTAATAATATGCGCAACGCGTAAGTTTGAAAATATTTCGTTAATACAGTTATTTCACTAGCGGTACTGTGAGTTTTAATATAACTGATTTGAAGATTTAATAAATTTTGTATTTTGTTATAAAAATCGAAAGGAGTTTCATTATATGACTGTTTCAATTCAGTCATTTCTATAGCTAGAGTATACGAGTCACGCTTGTCCGAATATGTGTTTAATAAAGCGTCTTTTAAATCTTTCCAGACGGTGATAGTACAGCTCGCGATGTTTACCGCGGCGTCGCCTTTGATCTTAGATAATATCGTTGACATGAGATATTCATTTTGGAAGTCTGATGCGTCTATTGTATTATAAAATTTAGTTACTAATTTACCACATATTTCGATAAATCGTGGAAGAAGTTCACGTTCTCCGTGAAATTCTGGCACCACGTCAAGGTACTCTTTCTTTAATACGGGGAAAGTCATGTTTTTATTTGGAGTTTTAAATTTTGGCTTTGTTAATACCAATTTATTATTAAAATTTACTAACAGTTCGGAATCGGAATTTGAACTGGAGTCAGAGTCGGAGCTCGTTTCAGTTTTATAACCTCTAAGCGACATAAAGTACTCACAGTAAGATCAGTGTCTTCATATCCGTTGAAGGCCCGTCTACGTAGTGGGTGTCTTTCAGGGGTTGGTTGCTGCTCGTTGCCGATGTCCTCTCGGTCACGATGCTGGCTGCTGCAGTGCTGATGTGCTATCAGTTGCAGGCGATGAAGTAGGCGTCCTGATGTGCTCTCAGGGAACTCGATTGTAGTGATCGATTTGATTCTTGATTGCCGTTAAATCACTGATGTGAACCAGAACTATATTCGTTAGATCTGTTTGGCAATCCTACCGGCTGCGCCAATTAAGTATCGATCAATTGAAATTAACTTTTTAAAAATTATTTATTTCGTTTAAAGCTACAATGCGAGATGTTACTACTTTCAAGCTTGACTACAGACTAACTTATTCTAACTCTACAAAGTACAGCATACGAAACTGTTTACTCAGTTTTACGGATTTTGTTACATGTTTCTCTTAAGGAGTAAATGCTACCTAAACATTATATTAACTGACTAAGGATATTGCAACAATATAACTTATATATATATATATATATATATATATATATATATATATATATATATATATATATATATATATATATCTTCCACGAAATAAAACAGTAAGTACTAATGAATTAAAAAATATAACGGACCAATTACCCAAACCGTACCTTATACTGGGAGACATAGTAACTTATGGGGTTTACAATACTGTAAACAGAAAGGCAAAGTAATCAAAACAACTTTACTACATGATCGTGCACTATTAAATGATGGATCTCCTACGCACTTTTGCCTCCGTTCTGGAAATTTTAGTACAATTGACCTGACATTTATAGACCCTAAATTAGCACTCCTTATAACTTGGGAAACCCTCCCCTTGTTACTAGGAGACGGACATTTTCCAATAATGCTTACATACAAAATGACAGAGGATAATGAAAATAATAAAGCTGAAACCAAAATATGGAACCTTAAAAATGCTAATTGGAAAATATACCAAGAAAACATAAGAAATATGGACATAGCAAATAACATCAAAGACATAAACCAAACAATACATAATTTAGTATACCAGATCACAGAAGCTGCAGAAAAAGCGATAGGATACAAAAGTACCAAAACAAGAAAGAAAAATGTACCATGGTGGAATACGGAATGTGACAAGGCAATTAAACAACAAAAAAGAGCACTTTACAAATACAAAAAGAAACCAAATCAATAAAACTTCATAGAACTTAAAAGACTCAAAGCATTGTGCAGGAAAACAATCCTACAAAGTAAGAAACAGTCATGGCAAAAATTTGTTTCAACAATTAATAAAGACACTCCAGCAAAAATTGTATGGATCAAAATAAATGAAATAAAAGGAAATAATTGTACATATTCAGAGTTGGTTAATCTGAGAGTAAATAATAAAAACATTACAAATTCAAAAGAAATAGCAAACACACTTGCTCAACATTATGAAAATGTATCCAGTGATAAATTCTATGACCAAGAATTCAATTAATTTACAATTAATGAAGACAATTCATACCCCCTCAACAAAAAATTCTCAATCTGGGAGTTAATGAGCGCTATTCAAGAAATAAAACAGAATACCAGTCCAGGTACTGACAATATACCACTTACCTTGATAAAAAATCTTCCTGAGAAAACTATAGAATACATATTGCGAATTTATAACTATATTTGGAAAACTAAAACATTTCCAAATATGTGGCGAGAATCAATCGTAATTCTAATTCCCAAATCAAACAAAAACAAAGAAGACCCATTAAATTACCGCCCTATTTCATTAACTAACTGCTTATGTAAACTCATTGAAAAAATGGTAACAAAAAGACTAAATTATTATTTGGAAAAAGAAAACCTATTAACACTAACACAAGCAGGATTTAGATCTGGCCATTCTGTATTAGATAATCTACTCATGCTTTCATCCGATATACAACAAACATTCAAATATAAACAACATATGACAGCAATATGCTTTGACTTAGAGAAAGCATATGATACAGCATGGAAGTGGAACATACTGAAAACATTACAAGAATATAAAGTACAAGGAAATATATTACACTTTATTAACAACTTTCTTACTAACAGAACCTTTAAAGTTAAAGTAAATGGCTGCTTTTCTGAACAAACGGAACAGATGAATGGCATACGTTAAGGTGCCACATTAAGTGTAACTTTATTTCGGATTGCAATTAACAGTATCGCAAACACAATAGATAAACCTATGAAATTCCTCCTTTACGCATATGACCTTATCATAGAAATAAAAATATCAAAGCCGTCAGAAAACAATATCAAATATCCAAAAATGGTCTAAAGAAACAGGTTTCAAATTCTCACAGATCAAAACAAAAGCAATACATTTTAGTAAACATAAAAACAGAAACTTTAACCCAGATATTAAACTAAATAACACCAGCATTGAATTTGTTAAACAAATTAAAGTACTAGGACTTACGATTGACTAACTTGGAAAAAGCATATTAACGAAACTACAGCTGAATGCAACGGAAGACTTAATATATTAAAATCCATATCCCATTATGTCTGGGGAGCAGATCGAGAAACTATGTTAGCCGTCTATAGAGCGTTAATAAGAAGTAAACTAGACTACGGGTCAGTAGTTTACGCAACACCGAAGAAGGCAGTCTTAAATTCACTAAATACTTACTTAATCCTAGCCTTTATACCTTTCGGTGTCAGGCTTGTTGAGTTGAGTTGTCTTCATTTGGTGTTCTTTTCCAAAATTCTTTCCAGATGGTCCTGTTTGTTGTGAGTTTCTTTATTTCTTTCCAGCTTCCTCCTCGATCTTTTACTGCTTGCATCACATCCTGGTTCCATATGTTCTCTTAGGTCTGCCTCTTTTTCTTCTTCCTGTTTCTCTTGCCTCGTATATTTGTTTAGTTAATCTGTTATCATCCATTCTCTGTATATGTCCGTACCATCTAAGTTGCCCCTCTTGTATTGTTTGGGTTATTGGTTTTGTTTGGAGTTTGTCCCTGATTGTGGTGTTTCTTATCTTGTCCAGTCTCGTTTTTCGGTCTATCTCCTCAAGACTATCATTTCCGAACTTTGAATTTTACTTTTCCATTTTTCAGTCATAGTCCACGATTCGCAACCATACGTCACTATTGGTGTCACTACTTTTTTGAATACTTGCACCTTTGTTTCTTGTGGTACTTCTTTTTTACTAAAAAAATTGGTTTTCAATGCGTTATATAGTCTTGTTGTTGTGCCTGTCCTTTCTCTTATTTCCTCTTCGATATTTCCTTTTTCGTTTATGATTGCGCCGAGATATTTAAAAGATCGTACTTGTTCTAGTTTTTTCCTTCTATGAATATGTTTACTTCATTGTCTTGTTCACTGATTGTTAAAATCTTAGTTTTTGCTATATTTATTTTCATGTTTCTCTTCTTTAGTTCTTCATTTAGTATGTTCATATTGTGCTGAATATCCTTCTCAGTCGTTCCCAATACTGCCATGTCGTCTGCATAACAAAGTTCTGATATCTCTATCTTCTTCAGTCTCCAATGTCCAACCGTGACTTTCTTAAAATCCTTTTTCGCATTTTTCAAAATATCGTCTAGTACCACCGAGAATAGTATTGGGCTAAGTGCACACCCTTGTCTAAGTCCTGTTTCTGTTATAAATTGTTCTGAAGTTTCATTTCTTACCCTTACGTAGTTGTTGCATGAGGTATACAGGCTTTTTATCTGTCTTATTGTTTTCGGTGTGATTCCCCTGCTACTTAGTGCCTGCCAGACATCTTCTCTTTTCACTCGGTCGAATGCTTTTTCTAAGTCAACGAAACAGCAATGCAATTCTTTCTTTCTTGTTATGGTTTTTTCGCATAGTTGTCTAAGTGCAAATATGTGGTCTTGAGTTCCTCTCCCTGGTCTGAAGCCGCTTTGTGAATCTTCCAGTTTTAGTTCTATAGTTGATCTTATTTTGTTTTCGAGGATTTTGGCGTACATTTTCCCAACTACACTTAATAGAGTTATTCCCCTATAATTCGAGCATTCTTTGGAATCTCCTTTTTTGTATATAGGGGTTATTATGCCCATTTGCCAGTCTTGAGGGGTTTTTTCTTCTTTTGCTGCCATATTAAATATTTGCAAAATTCTTTCTTTTCCTTTTTCTCCTATATTCTTTATCATTTCCGCTGTGATGTTGTCGTGTCCGGGGGATTTTCCATTTTTCAATTTGTTTAACACTTGTGCTAATTCTTCATCTGTTATTTCATCTTCTTCGTCTTCGTCTTCCATAATTTGTATCTGCCGCTGACTGTTTCTATTATTTGATACTTCGGTTTTACCTTCTAGTAGTTCCTCAAAATATACTTTCCATCTGTTCATGATATCTTTTTCTTTCTCTACAATTTTTCCTTCCTTGTCTTTTATACTTAAGAGTGTTGTCTTTTTTGCATTCTTAATGTTCCTTAGCATTCCGTAGAATAGTTTTTGGTTTGTTTCATATTTTTCTCTTATTTTTTCTCCAAACTCTATCCAGCTTTTTTGTTTTGCTTCTTTAATTCGGGTTTTTACCTCGTTTCTTACCTGTTTGTAGTCGTTGTAGTCTTCTATGGATCTGCTTGATTGGTATTTTTTCCATTTTTGTTTTTTGTTTTTCACAGCATTTTTGATCTCAGTTGTCCACCAAGGAGTTTTCTTTGTTTGCTTATTGCATATTTTTCTTTTTCCACATACCTCTTCCGCTGTTTCTAATACAATCTTTTTAAATTCATTCCAGTTTTCTAATATTCCTTTTTTGTTATTGGTTTTCTCAAATCTTTCTTCTACTAGTTCCTGGTATCTAGTTTTTATTTTCTCGTCTTTTAGTTTGTAGCTCCTGATTTTATAATTTATTACTGTATTTCTTTTCTTTTCGTGTTCTGCTGAGTTCTCTTTTAGATGCATTTTGAGCAAAAAGTGGTCACTGCCTATTTCGGGACCTCTATAGACTCTTACATCACTAATTTTCTTCATTATTTCTCTGTTTATTAAAAAGTAGTCTATAATTGATTTTTCGTTTTTTGTTGGTTCTACTCTGGTATATTTATGGATATCCTTATGTGTGAAAAATGTGTTCGTAACTGTCAAATCGTTATGTATGCACAGGTCTATTATCCTTTCTCCATTGTTGTTTCTTTTGGTCTCGCCTTGTGTTCCTAAGTGTTTTTCAATTCCTGTATTTGTTTCCCACTCTTCCGTTAAGATCTCTCATTACGATAATTGGTTTATTGGTTTCGTTTATCTCATTTTGAAGTTTTTCAAAAAAATTATCCTTTGTCTCTTTGTTTTCGTTTTCATTTGGTCCATATGTTATAATCAGCGTATAATTGTCTGTTTTTCCTATTTTTATATCAACTTTGAGTATTCTTTCGTTTATATATTTCTCGTTGCTTATTTTTTTAATAATTTTTCATTCACTATTAGGCCAACTCCTTCCGCTGCTCGTTTTGTACTTTCTACTCCCGACCAGTACATCCAGTATCCGTGTGTTAGCTTTACTAAACCTCGTCCTTTCTTTTTGGTTTCTGTTATGCCTGTTATATCTAGCTTCGCTTTTATTATTTCTTCTACTAATTTTTCCTCTTTTCCATTGATAGATCGAATATTCCATGTACCTATAGTAAATTTTATTCTCGTTTCCTTTTTCGTAGCTTTATTCGTTACCGGGTTTCGTTGATTTTGTTGCAATGATTTTGTTAGTTTTTTGATTTTTGGTAGATTGGCACAACTCCTTGTTGATTTTCATTCCATTTATAGTCCTCGTTGTCGATTTTTATTTTCCTGTAACCAATTTTTACTTTTTTGCCATTTTGTCATTGTTCTTTTCCAATTTTTATTATTTCTTTTTGTATTTTCATTTCTTCTGTCGTATAATCGCTCTCTATGTATATTTTTTGTTTCTCCAGTTTGTATTTGTTTTTCATGATGCTTATCTTTTGGTTCCAGGAGTCTAGTTTTACTAAATATGTTCTCCAGTTATCTTTTTCGTTGATTTTTGAATTTTTTTCTTTATTTACGTCTATCCCAAATTTCTCTTTAATTAGTTCTTGAGTAAAGTTACCCTTATCTTGCTTATCATTTATTTCCCCTTTTATTTAGAATTTTTTTTTCTTTATCCCACTTTTCTTCCTTCTTTTTCAGTTCATCTTTAAGTTCTTTTAATTCCACCGTGTTTTCTTTTATCTCATTTAATACTTCTATTAACAATTTCTTTATATCGTGTATACTTTCCATATTTATAATTTGTTCTTTGTCAGGTGCTCTTGTTACGTTTTCCGGAGATCTTTTAACTTTTATACTTTTTCTGAATGCGTTTTGTTCTTCTTCTGTGCTGGAATTTAAATCTCTTTCTCGTTTTTCACCTCCACTCATCTTACAAAGTTTTAAAAAAAATCTTTACCGAGACTTAATATATTAAAATCCATATCCCATTACGTCTGGGGAGCAGATCGAGAAACTAGGTTAGCCGTCTATAGAGCGTTAATAAGAAGTAAACTAGACTACGGGTCAGTAGTTTACGCAACACCGAAGAAGGCAGTCTTAAATTCACTAAATGTAATTCACAATTCTGCGCTGCGAACCAGAACAGGAGCATTCAGAACTAGCCCAACAGAAAGTTTATATGTAGAAGCTAATAAACCATCCCTAAATGATCGACGTAAGTACCTAACTCTCTCATACATAACAAAAATTGCCAATCAGCCTAACCATCCCTGTTATAACTATATTTTTAATCCAACTAGTCTCAATACCACTCTAAATTCGCATACACCCTTCCAACTCCATATAAAACAGAACTCCATAAACTACAACATACCCAATATTTTCCCTAATAAAATCGAACCTACCCCTCCCTGGCTCATGGAATTACCCAAAGTAAGACTTAACCTTACACAGTATGATAAACAAAATACAAACAGCAATATAATAATAAACCATTTTAACCAAATTAAAGAAGAATACAATAAAAGTATTTTTATTTATACCGATGCGTCTAAAATCAGCAATAAGATTGGGTCAGCATTCGTAATAAAAGACACTACTGTCAAATACCATTTAGACCATCAGCACAGCATATATACTGCCGAATTAATCGTCATATACCTCAGCCTCCAACACGTTATATCCCTATCCAAAAATAATTCCCATTATACCATATGTTCAGACTCCCTTAGCTTACTCCAATCTATCCGCTTAATATACCCTAAACATCCACAATGCCTTAAAAATACTCTCCCATAATAATAATAATAATAATAATATTAATAATAATAATAATAATAATATCTCCTTTATCTGGATCCCATCTCACATTGGTATAAATGGTAACGAAAAGGCTGATATCTCAGCAAAAGAAGCCATAAACTTAGAAGTAACAGACTTCGCAATACAAGCCAGTGACACGAATGAAGAATAGAGTAAAAGATGGGCACAACTTACTACAAACAAGTTAAGAAATGTACAACACCACATAGAAAAACACCAACCCAAGAAATTGAACAGACGCGATCAGAAACTACTAACCAGACTGAGAATAGGGCACTCCAGACTGACACACTCATTCCTCTTTGAAAGAAACGATCCAACCATATGTGAAGAATGCAGGAATACATTAACAATGCAACACGTTATAATAGAATGCAGGAAATACGACCAGGAAAGACAAGAATGCACCATCCCTACATCACTAAAAGAGGCCTTAAACGAAGACAACATACAAACACATTAAAAACATAGTTGTATACCACATATATACCCTTAAATATATAAGCTAACATGTAATAACCAATACCGATGTACATACATAGGTACTAATACCTCACAGGTGAAGCACATTTTCAAATTAAAAAAATAATAATTTAAAATAATAATTTACGATAGATTTATACCTACTTACTGTAGACACATTGAAAATAAACATGGAATAAAATAAAAACAATCCAGAGAGGAGGTTGTAATAAAGAGAACACAATTGTACAAATCAATATATTTTTTCAAAAGTACTAAAATAAAGATTACTTCAAAAATACAATACATATTATTTATTTATATTCTCCCAAAATCTTTTTTCATATATGGAGGGTCCAAACATTTTAATCCTTTTGGTACTCTTCTATAAACAATTTCTGGTACAAAGCACAATGCAGTCTTCATATATTTTTTTTAACTATGGTAACATTTCTACTTCCCACAAATTTGAATCGCGATAAACTTATTCTACATATAGTTCAGTATTGTCATTGACATATATTACAAAATAGTACATATCCTTTTCACAAATATTTAATTGGCCTTGAATCTGCAAGAAAAAAAATTTTCACGAACAAGTCATGATTTTTCTTCAATTTAACATCATTTCCTGATATTTCTATTTTTTAGATCCGACAGCTTTTTCTATTGTCCAACCTGGGAATATTTTTAGTAAACATTTAACTTATGTTAAATTACCGTCAGAAACCATACCTAACAAATAAAAACCCATTCGAAACACATAAAAATTATTGTAAGTTATCATCAGGAGATGCTGCGAGAAATTCATCATTTATGTCCATAAATAAACCATTCCTTTCTACTTCCAAGCCAAATTGTTCTTCAAATGAAAAATAAAATAAGAGTATAGTATATTGTTTTTAATTATATTTTATGAAATGACTGTAAATTCTCACTCTTACTCTGCATTTAATTTTATTTATGTTCCATTGATTATTCTTTCATATCATTTTTTTTCTGTTATTATCTAAACATTTTTTTAAACCGTATTTAAAATTTTGATATGTGTTACCATATTTTTCATAGCTCATGTAATGCAATGTAAATTATTACTTACTTTATTACTGTAAACAATGTATTTATATAAGGAGAAATATTTGTGATAATATCTATACATTTTCAAATGTAAGAACATATGAAATATGAAAATACGGTAAAACATTTGTAGAGGTTTTTCTTTTAAAACAACTATTGCTTTTTTGGGCGAATTAATGACATTGTAGAAAAAAGTTATTTACAAAAAAAGATCAGGTATAAGGGGTTAATTTATCAGTAATAACAAACCTAAAATTCAAACAATGATTTTCAAACGGTAGAACAAAATTGTATTTTTTTAAAAAATAACCTATATAATTTTTTAGTCCAATAGACATTAGATCGTTTTTTTCTTCAACTATATATATCATATAGGGTTGTACAACAATTATTTTGCAAAAAATGGTATTAAAAATTAGTAAAAATGTTAAAATTTAGTAATGTTACAATATTAGTAGGCTCTGCAATACACAAATAGCATAAGCTAGTATATAATTTTCTTATACCTATAATATCAATGTGATTAACTAAGACACCTCCTGTATCATAAAATTTGTTTGTATTTGTTCATTGCATAGCTTACTTCTATATTATAACATTATTTCTAATTCTGAGTATCATTTATCTCGAAATAATTGTAGTACAACCCTATGCAATATTTACATCGTTGATATATAAAAATATCTTTTTCTAATGGACTCAAATATTATAAGGTTACTATTTAAAAGTATATAAGTTTGTTATTACTGATAAATTAACCCCTTATTCCTGAACATTTTTTTGCAGTGGCGTATATAAGGAGGGGGGGGGGAGGAGCCCGGGTCCCCCCCGAAATAGTTTTACTTTTTAAAATTATTATTTTATATTTATTGTCGTTATTACTAATGTAAAAAATATATGAAAGTGATCCAATAAATTGTAAATATTCCTTAATTGAAGCAGGATTTAATACTTGGAAATACAAATGGCAAAATTTTGAAAATAAACCGGAAATTTCATTAGTTAACTTGCCAGGGAGTACAGCTCAGGTACAGAACATTTTCAACAATCAAAAGACTGAAAACTTTAAAAAGAAATACAATGGGTGAAGAACGACGTACAGGCTTAACTTTATTATCTGTACAAAGATATATATATATATATCTGTACTTTAAGATTTTTTGTACAATCTGGGCCCCCTCCGAAATATAAATATATATACGCCACTGTTTTTTTAATATATAACAAGTCATTAGTTCGCACAAAAAAGCACTGGTTATTTTAAAGGAAATATCCGATATACAGCATGAATAACTTGCAAATTTATTACTTTATGCAATTTCATATTTAATAATCATCGTCGTATTATAAATTGTTGGATAACTTGTTAATCTATTTGAAAAGTCATTTAATACTCCATGCTATTAGCAACATTAAAATTTGGTGGGTGGTGGAAAAACGTTTGATATTTGTCCGGGATCTGTGCGATAATAGCAAAACTATTATGAATTTACTTTATACAGGCTCTTATGGAAAAATCGTAATTCGGCTACTCCGAAAAATTGGTAAAACATAGAAAATTCAAACTTTAGGTATGAATTGAAAATATAAGGTTCTAGGGACTGTCGTGCTTATATTTTGAATTTTCTTGTTATTTATAGGAGTAGCAACCCTTACTTATTTTAAAATTGAAAAATTCCAAAAAAATCTCGACGATAGTCACTGCACACAATAATCTCGACTATGAATTTTTTTATTTTAACTAAATTGGACTTCTACTTTTCGAGAAATGATGGAACTCAGTTTTAATGCAATCTGACGGCGGCTTTAAGAAAATACCATCATATATCCCCTCTACATTCCAATATGCACCGCACTGCACACTCATAAATTAGTAACCCCGCAAACAACATAATTTCTCAATTTTTGGTAATATTTCTGGTAATTTACGGTACAAAAAATATGGTAATTTATTTGATAGTTTACGCTTTTTCATCCCTGATTACGCCTTTTATTTATTTTTTTAATAAAATAACAAATGATTATTTTTGTACTAATGTGTAGCAAATTTCATGTATTTCTCAAATTAGAATATCTATAGTGTGTCCCATTTAAAGCTGCCACCATTGAGATCTGGAGAACTATAAGAGATACAACGTCGGTTAAATGGAACTTTTTGTGTACCTATAGGCGTGTCATCTTAGATTAAGTTTTTCGCCATTATCTAGTGCCGTATGAGAATTTTTGGAAAAACAAAAGCACATCTAAGATGTCCTCCTATAGATGCACAAAAAGTTCCATTTAACCGGCATTGTATCTTTTATAGTTCTCGAGATCTGAATGGTGGCAGCTCTAAATGGGATATACTGTATATGCAGAGTGTAACAGAAATAAGTACATTAATTTTAACCAGTGATAGAACTAGCCGAGAACAACAATATTTCTAAATAACTTTTTTTCGAAATATCATCTTTTTTAGCATTTTTACCCCTCCATAAATTAACGACTCGTTTAGGTATTTTCATAATAATTTGATTCAGTGGCAAGAACAATGAAACAATTATTTTTGACAATTGTGAGTTGTCAACTCTTTCAAATAAATTTTGACAAATCGATTAGGTAATAATTATTATAGACGTTGTAATCAGTAAAGATGTCTGCCTTTAGGAATAGCGAGTATACAGACATTGAAGCAGGACATGCTGCCCAAGCTCATCAAATTTATTTGGAACGCTTTCCGAATCGTCATCTTCCAAATGTTCGTCTCTTTGTACATGTTGTTCAACATCTCCAAGATCATGGGTCCTTTAAGCCTGCTGCTTAAGATCGTGATAGAACACGTCCATGGTCTAGTACACAAAGAATAGCACTGCAACTTGCAACAGAAAGTGTCACATATGAAAATTTGGAGGATATTGAAAGAAAACAGTTACGTCCTTGAAAATGCAGCTACAAGCACAAAGTGTCATATTATGACAATTGGAGGATATTGAAAGAACAGCTACATCCTTGAAATGCAATCAATCATGACACTCTTATTATAGCCATATTTTAATCAAATTAATATATAACTACATGTATTTTTCTCAAAAAAATCATTATGTAAGGGTATAAAAATACTATATCACTGAATTCAGAATTAATTTCTCTAACTAATGAACAAATAAAAAAAATATGTTCTCATTTATAAAATAGTATTTTGAGAACCACTGGTTGAAAAATATAATTTTTCTTTTCTTTAAATTTGTCTTGTGAAATAGAAATTGTTTGCCCATTTAACCATCTTTGTAGCTCTTATAGTTCTCGAGATAGCAATGGTGGCCTATTTAAAATGAACAGCTGTATATATATATATATATATATATATATATATATATATATATATATATATATATATATGTATGTGTGTGTGTATGTATGTATATATATATATATATATATATATATATATATATATATATATATATATATATATATATATATATATATATATATATATATAAGGATGTTCCTTATTTCCCAACTTTCGAGATCTTTATGTCTCACCCTCTTAAAAGTTTACATTTGACAAAAGAACAGCACACAAAAATCAATAGCTTGATTCCTTCCCGTGCCGACGACATTTAGTTTTTGCAGTGTTTATCATATTTTTTCCTTAAACTGATTTTGATCTTTAGAGCTAACATCCTAGGATTACAGAATTCACAAAACTACTCCCGTACATGATTTATTAAAAAAAAACTCTTCTATGTTCTTGAACACATCGCAGAACATATTGCTTTTGTTTCTCATCTTGGTAATCTTCCATTAACTTCACTGACCGTTCTGCTGTATCCTTTACGACGATAAGAGAGTATTATTTCGTGCCAAGCAATATACGATTATTGTGTGCAAGCTTTGTCACGTGATGAATGCTATCTGATCAGTTGATCCTGTAAAAAAAAATCGTACGAAGTTTAAACAGATGTCACAGTGAATTATATATATGTCATATGTCACTTGTATTATTTACAAAAAATTGTTATTTATTATTGATTTTTTGTTGTTTTTTTGTTGTTTTTTTGGTTTTTCAGTATTATTGTTGTTACTTAGTATTCTTTGTGAGTAATACAGGCTCGCATGTAGGAACGTAAAGGAGAGTTGTTCAAGTAAATAATAAAATTATTATAAAATCTTTCAGAACTCATATTTCAATAGAATAATACAACCTTTTTAGTTAAATTCTGTTTGTATTTATTTAAATTACAACGTTTCGACAATATAGACTATTGCCTTCTTCAGGTAAAAACATGAACTACAAAACAACAAATACAAATAAATAAATAACAAAACATAGCAACAGGTAACTAGGTGACAATTACAACAAATTTAAAATAGGAAGCCATGCACGACTAAGATCTAGACCATCATAATGATTGAGATTATTATTCTTCGTTTTGTAAATCTCAATGGCTTCTCTAATTAACCTGTTGTTTAGGTGTGTAGGTCTCGCCAGAATTTTTGTATCTTCAAATTTGATACGGTGGAATTCTTCCAGGGCATGCTCTGCAAATAAATACAAACAGAATTTAACTAAAAAGGTTGTATTATTCTATTGAAATAATAAAATGTTTTTTTTATGTAATTTGTAACTAAATTATTATATTTTCCTTGTAAATATGAGCATTTCACCCAATACAGCGCTTTGCACACTTTACACTACCCCGGAAGTTAATGCAGGACAGTCCTAGTTTTGAAATATTTGTCAACGAATACGAAACTGCCCGATTTGTCAAAAAACCCACTAGTATAAAAAGTAAACACTTGTGTAACACAGTACATGTCAGCGAACAGGCTGGTTGTGTTGCGACGATGCAAAAAACTGTCTGTTCCTTCGGTGAATCCTGATTAGTTTAATCGGATCCCTTTGAATCATGATTTAAAAAGGATATCAAGAAATCAACTTGAATATATACACACCACCTAGCGTTAAACGTCATATGCAAATTAACTTATTTTATAAATAATCTGTCAAGTGTTATAGTCAGCATTAAAAATGGATCATATGGAAGCAATGCCGCTCCGTGGGTAAAAGGCGCCTTTGTGCAAAGTTATATTTTAGCGCCCCCCCATAATGTATAATTTGCAAATTAACACATTTTAAACTATATTTTTGATTCTCCGAAAAATGCCAGATTTAAAATATTAATGAAATTTCCTTTGTTAGATTCATTCTTGTAATTAATATTATTAAAAATCGTTTGTTGTAATCAACAATTTTACAGTTATTGTGAGCAATATAACAATGTCAGAAAATTATCCGTTTAACAGGATATTTCTTTTACTTTTTTATACTAAATTTGAATAGTAAATCTGGGTAATTCAATATCGGCAGAAACAAAAAATAAAATTATCTCCCTAAGACTTCAGAACTGTAAATCATAAGAATTTAATTCTTCGCAAAATGCTTATTTAAATAATGAACTTATTGTCGGATCTATTCTTGTAATCAATATTCTTGACCTATAATCAAAATATTTTTTGTTGTAATCAACGCCTTCACAGTTATTATTTCAATATAACAAGGCTAGAAAAATATGGTAAGGATAATTATTACTTATAACTTATAAAATTAGATCTAATATCTAATGCGAACAAATTAAAAAATATATTGTATATTAATTTTTTCTTTACAAATAAGATCAATTTATAAAAATTTACTATTATTTGTCTTGAAATGTTGCTTCTTATGGTCAGGCGCCTTTGTGCGGAGCACAACCTACCCACCCGCGCGGAGCGGCCCTATATAGAAGTAAAAAAAAAGTTCTTGGTAAGGAATATGAAGTATGTTGGTGGGTCATTACGTGCTTTTGTAGGAAAATCATATTTCCTTTGATGCAACAAAACCCACATTGATAAATTTCTATGCTCGAAAACCTATTATCGTTAGCCATTTTTAAATTTGCTCTGAAATGAATCCGTGTGATCACTCAAAAAGAATGATTCAGAAGGGAAAGGGGAAGGTTGTCTAGCGATTACAAAATGAGAAACGAATAGGAAACGAAAAAACATACTTCTTCGTAATCATAATCACTTTAATCATTTAGATTGCGAATAACAGTCCGAAGTCCGAAGGAACACGGCTTATATGGTGACAGTTTCCGACGTCTTTTTCAAATACTTTCGGCAATACAGGTGTACGAGTCGTCGATTTCATATGCACTAATTTTTAGATTTGTATTTTAATTAAGACGTAACTTTAAATACATATATTTTAATTAATTAACATAATGAGATATTTTGAGATTTTTCTTTAAATTTAAATCCTTGTCGGTACGGGAATAAATTAAGTTGAGATGCTGATTTTTTGTGTGTTGTCCTTATGCCTATAGTAAACTTTTTAGCGGGTAAAAACTTAAACATTCAAGAATTAAATACATCATGTATAAATAAGGAACACCCTATATATATTGCGGGTCATTTTTCGGGTAATTACGGTACAAATAATTTGGTAATTTATTTGATTGTTTACACTTTTTGATTCCTGATTACACATTTTATTTCTTTTTTTAATAATGTAACAAATAATTATTTTCATACTTATGTGTAGCAAAATACATGTATTTATTATATTAGAATATATATGTATATATTATATATATATATATATATATATATATATATATATATATATATATATATATATATATATATATATATATATATATATATATATATATATATACAGGGTGATTCATCGGTCTGTCCTCTCTTTATAACTCTTTTATTTTAAGTCAGATAGAAAAACTCTTCAAATGTAATTTATATAATATATTATTGTCTATCTACGTACTATATGCATTTGTATACAGGATGCTCCGTTGAAGCGCAACAATATATAACTTTATATATCTTAATGGAACATCCTATATTTATATTTATTTATTTTGATAGTAAATTAGATTCTCTTTAAAAAACTATTAAGTAATAAGGAGTCTAAAATTATAAATTAAGAAGTTATTTACGTTCTTAAAAAATAGTAGTTCATAGTGGAAAAAAACTATAATTTAATACAAAATTTTGATTCTTTTTTATTAATACTTATTTTAAACATTACACTAATTACAAAGAGGCTATTAAAATTTAGTGACAGACTAAATAATGCAAAATTATAATAAATGCTCGAAAACTTGTCCTTCAAATTATCCATAGCTTACTTTGTTAATAATAACATGATACAAAAATATCATTCAATGAATAAAGGTAAATAACTTCTTAATTTATAATTTTAGACCCCTTATTACTTAATACTTTTTTAAAGAAAATCTAATTTACTATCAAAATAAATAAATATATATATATAGGCTGTTCCATTAAGAAATATAAAGTTACATATTGTTGCGCTTCAACGGAGCACCCTGTATACAAGTGCATATAGTACGTAGATAGACAATAATATATCATATAAATTTTATCTGAACAGTTTTTCTATCTGACTTAAAATAAAAGAGTTATAAAGAGAGGACAGACCGATGAATCACCCTATATATATATATATATATATATATATATATATATATATATATATATATATATATATATATATATATATATTCAGCAGTCTAACAACCGAACGTCCGTACATTAATAAATGTCATTGTAGCTGAATGGTTAGCATGTTTGCCTGTGGAATAAAAGAATTTTTGTAGGTTGAGGTTCAAATCTCCATCAAGCTAAATTTTTCATTATTTATTTAATTTATGTATTAATTACAAATTATATTAAATATATTATGAGATAATATGGATATATATATATATATATATATATATATATATATATATATATATATATATATATATATATATATTCCAATAGAAAACATGAGGTTACTTATCATTGCGTATTGCGTGAAAATGGTACATCCGATAGAAAAACCTATATAGTATTCTTCACGTAAAATTGGCATTGCCCAATAATAATTCGTTTGTAGGTAGTTCAATTCGCTCTATAATCTGTGCTGACACCTACTAGGAATAGGAAACTATCTTTTTCTGCATCATGAATCGCACATGCAAACAAGACCTTTATTCTAGCCCTTTTAGATATTTTTTATGGCATTAGTGATAAATCACGTAAATCAACACAAGACACATAAATGCTAAAAACACGCCAATGTATACGAACTATGTTGACAGTTCAAATTATTTCCTGAACAGAGTTACGACATACGTCGTCTATATTCTAGATTCTATAACCTGTGGCAAAAACAAACTACTTCAATTACATGTCTCAACAATCATACACTTTTTGAGTTTTTATTGCACAATGCCATTCATACGTGAAGAATACCATATTACAGATTTATAGACATTTCAATTTAAAATTCGCATGTAAAATTAACCTGCATCCATTTGTGGCCGTAAGTCTATTCTTTTTCGTACTGTGTTGGAGAGCTTCAGATGTGACATTTGGTGATATTGTTGTTTATGTGGTTTGCTTTGTTGTATACTACACTTCTTTTTCATATCCATATTTATCCCTTTATATTTAAATATAACTATATTGATAAAAATCAGTGTTTTTTAAGACTATCTCCCGTTTTTTTCTATCAACCTTTTTACTACTATCCCATTTAATACTCGTTTCCGTCAGTTTTTTTTTTCAAAATGAATTCTACTACTACAAAAGTTAATAATATAAACTGTTGTATATACGGTTGTCATTCTAAGGGGAGTAAGAACCCTGATTTAAGTTTCCATTTTATACACAAAGTGCAAAAATATCACAGATGGTTTGTGTCATGGTAGTTATTCCACACAAAACCAAAAGACCACTGTTAACTATTTGTTCTCCATCTAAAATATTCCGTGTAGAATTTGTTGCATTTAAATAGTTAAATAATTTCTACGGCGATAAGTAATGATTTTGTTCCAAGAACTTGGTTATGATTATTTGTGTTAATAAACAAGTTTAGAAACATTGCCATGCCATGCTAAATAAAACATCATAAAAATCTAATGTGCGAACTTACCACTGCATCAAAGAAAAACTCTAAAACCTTAGAATAAACGTAAAATCCTAATTTGAAAAAAGCACATATACTGTAACGTTTTATTTATATGGGTGAAGTGTAAACAATCGGAGAAATATTATTAATTAAAATAATACGTTTATTAAACGATAAATAAATAGGATTAAATATTAATAAGATAATAAAAGTAACTAACACTATGATTAAATAATTATAAACACTAATTTAAGACTACGAATATTATTAACTGCTTAAACACTAAGATTATTTATTTAACCAATATTTATATCACTACATTTATTTATATAATTACATTTATTTGTGTTAACAACTCGTAGGCTACTTATTTATATCACCGACTTCATTACTCGTTGCTTCTATATCACAGACTATCTCCCCGCTATCATTCAGACCGTATTTATACGGCTCATATCCTTCTAGAACCCTCTGGCGCCACAGCGATACCGAGTACAAAAGAATTAGGTCACGGCGTAAGTAACATGTTTCATCGTGCATGGGTTATTCCGTCGTCTGGGATTTTATCATCGCTCTGGTACATTCTTTCAGTGGCGGCGCTCGTATATTCTTAACTCAGGGGCGCACGTCACAATACATAAACATATGCAAGTGCGACTGACATTTCGAATAACAGCAGACGTCTTTAAAGTGTAGCACTAAAACTTTATTCACGAATAAACTTTGTTAGATTTTTTTTGCATAATAATAATATTTAAAATAATCGAGTTAAAAAACAGACCGTTGAACCACCTGTATATAATGGGGTTTTCTAATATTTTTTTTAATTTGATTTTCTGAAACTTTTACATATTTCTATTATAAATCTAAAATTTTGAGTTCTTTAAGATTTAATTTGAGCGAGATATGAATTTTTAAATATTAATTGGAAATTTGAATTTTACCGGATGTGACGTTGGAGGAGATATATGGATATAGAAAACTTGTAAACACTCAAAACGTAATAAAACTAACAAGGACAAGACGACAAAAACAGAATGGTTGACGTGATGCCAATGGCAGAAAAACTGCTTCTTGTTAACAGTACAGTTATATGCATCCCATACTATGTTTTCTTTATTCTCTTCTTATTGATGGTATTATAGGGAATCTCCAAAAATTCGTCTTACAATTAGGCAAGTTTCTAAAATTGTAGCTTTTTGTAACTGAAAGTAAGTATTTCTTTGCAAGTCCAGTGTTTTTAAATTTCGAATAACTTCTTCGGAATTTCTCCAGTGGCCCCGATTACTTTTAGTATGATTTTGGCTTTCTTCATTATCCACATTTTTTTAATTTCGTCAGCCAGCGGTATATATTTTCTTATTTTTTCATTCTGTCATCAATATTTATACTATTTGGTACTGCAATGTCTATTATAAACGCTGTTTCTTCTTTTTTCTTTATCACTATTATGTCCGGGATGTTATGCTCTATTTTTTTCATCAGTTATTATTGGCCTGTTCCAGTAGTTTTTGTATTTTCATTCTCTTGTATGCTCTGATGTTCATATTTGTAGTATGATACTGAATCTATAAGTTTTTGTTGGTTACATAATTTTAAGTGTATTACTTTAGCAATTTTGTTATACCGTGTTACGCATTGCAATTTTGCCAACGGTGTACATCCTGAATATATGTGTTCTATTTTTTCTTGCTTTTTATTGCATACGCGACACATGTCTGTTTGATCTTGAATCTTTGTTATATGCTTCATGTAATATCTTGTATTTATTACTTGATCTTGTATCGGCAACATAAATCCTTCTGTTTCTACAAATATGTTTCCGTTTCTTAACCATGATTTTGTGGCTTCCTTATCTATATATTCTTTTTCTATATGTGCGGGATACCGGGTCCGTGAAGTTGGCACGTCATTGGAAGCACAAATATTCTTTTTTATACTAGTTATTAGTGCTTCGTTAGTGCTCTTTTGTGCTTTTGAAATTAATTGAACGGTTCACGAAATAATTAAGATTATTTGATGACGTGTCAACTTCACACTTAGCACGTCATTAATAAAATTTCAAATTACTTATTACGTCTTTTGTCAGTGCTTCGTTAGTGCTCTTTTGTGCTTCAAACATTTTTGAAATTAATTGAACGGTACACGAAATAATTAAGATTATTTATGACGTGCCAACTTCACACTTAACACGTCATTAATAAAATTTCAAATTACTTATTACATATATTGATAGTGCTTCGTTAGTGCTCTTTTGTGCTTCAAAAATTTTTGAAATTAATTGAACGGTTCTCGAAATAATTAAGATTATTTGATGACGTGCCAACTTCACACTTAGCACGTCATTAATAAAATTTCAAATTACTTATTACGGCTTTTGTTAGTGTTTCGTTAGTGCTCTTTTGTGCTTCAAACATTTTTGAAATTAATTGAACGGTTCATGACATAATTAAGATTATTTGATGACGTGCCAACTTCACACTTAGCACGTCATTCATAAAATTTTAAATTACTTATTACATCTTTGGTTAGTGCTTCGTTAGTGCTCTTTTGTGCTTCAATTTTTTTTGAAATTCATAAAGGGGTTTATGAAATACTTAACATTATTTATTGACGTGCTAACTTCACACCTAGCACGTCATTAAAAAAAATCTGTTGTGGCCAGCACAATACCTTCCGTCAATCCTGTATATAATGTATAAATTCCATACATAATTTTTCTTGCAAAAGATTCGAAATTTCCAGTAAAATTATTTCATAAACAAACTATTCAAATTGCACTTGACACTGACATCTTCTTCTTCTTTAGCTTTTCCCATTCGTTAGGGGTCGCTATTTTTGCGTGTCGTTCTCATTCAGGTCCTTTTCTCTCAAGTCTTCTACAAAACAGTCCATCCATCTTATTTTGGTCTTCCTCTGATTCTTCAACCTCCTATTAGTAAACTATTCAATCTTGTTCCAATATAATTCTTCATTTTTCCTCATGATATGTTCAAACCAATGTAATCGTCTTTCTTGTATCTTTCTAGAAACTTGTAACACTAGAGTTATTTTCTTACCGTATCTTTCCGCGTGTTCCCCTACATCTACTTCAACATTCTCATCTCTGCAACATTAATTTATTTTTATTGATACTGACATCTGTAATTTTTAATTATATGAATATAGTAGTAGTTTCCATGTTTAGCATAGCTGGCTGAATTATAAAATTTAATTTCTTTAAAATTATTTAACTATGTATCTATTGAATATGAAGTATAAAATGTAATCAAATCGTATAGAGAATAATATATTCTTTAAGTTATAATAACGTTAAACGCCAATAAATCAAATTTAACTGTTAAATCTTCCGATGAGGCTACTTCCGGTTCACCAATTATAACCAAAATCTAATCACTTGTTCTTCTGGATGTAAACTTGAGGAATACGAAAAAATTATAATTTTTGGAATCGTGGTATTGAAGTTATGGGATCCGGAACTTTTGTCACACACACAGGCACACACACACAGACACACAGACACACATACATACATACAGACATCATCGTAAAAATGGTAAAATCGTATTATAGGGACCCTAAAACATGCTTATTCATTAAAAACTCATCATTGAATTTTTTGACCAAAGACAATACCTTCCTTACCTAAAGGTGACGGAAGGTAAAAATCAAATTATTTTATAGATCTTTTGTTAGTGCTCTTTTGTATTTGAAAATCTCAGATTCTTGAGTGAAATAATAAACATTATTTAATGACGTGCAAGCTTCACACCTAGCGCATTAATAATATTAATAAAATAGTAAATTTATTAATGTATATTTTGTTGGTGCTTCGTTATTGTTCTTTGGTGTTTGTAATTTTTTTACCTATACCGTAACCCAGATAAGGAAGGTACAGAGACCATAGTCAAAATCGCAATGATATTTGAATAAAAAAATCTGATGTGGCTAGCACATTACTTTCCGTCAATTCTTTGTATTATGTACAAATTCCATACATATATTTTCTTGCAAGAGATTCTATATTTCTAGTAAAATTATTTCATTAACTAACTATGTAAATTGCACTTGACCCTGACATCTTCTTCTTCTTTAGCTTTTCCCAATCGTTAGGAATCGTTATTCTTGATTTTCTTCATTCACTCATTTCTATTTTGCTTATTGTACTCATTCAATTCTTTTTCTCTCAAGTCTTCTGCAATAGAGTCCTTCCATCTTCTCATTGGTCTTCCTCTGTTTCTTCTACCGTCTACTACTAAGCTGTTCATTCTTCCTCCAATATATTATTCATCTCATCTCATGACATCTTCAAATTAATATAATCGTCTCTTCTGTATCTTTCTGGAAACTTGTATCACTCGAGCCATTTCTCTTATCCTCTCATTATTTATCCTATCTTTCTGTGTCTTCTCCAGCATCAATCTCAGGATACTCATCTCTCTGCCACATTCATTTTCTTTTCATTGACACTAACATCTGTCAATTAGAATTTTTCTTAATATAGTAGTTGTTTCCATGGTTATAGCATGGCTGGTTGATTTATGAAATTTAATTTCTTTAACTCTATATCCATTGAATATAGTGACAATGATTACGCATCAACCTGAAAAAACCCGTATGTAATGAAATATAACTTTAAAATTATAAAAAATATTGGATGTTATTTATTTTTGAAAGAAGAAGAAAAAAGTTCTAGTATTAAGTAATGTATATATTAATGATATTTACAATTATTTCTAAGTCAATCGTTATTCCTTTTACGGAATATAAAATCATTTGAAATAATTATAGTTTATGTTCATTTTCATTGGCACTACTGAGAATGACCATGTTTTGTCAAACAATTTTATATTCCGTAAAAGGAGTAAGGATTGATTTAGATATAATTATAAAGTCATTAATGTATACGTTTCTTTAATCCTAGTATATTTTTTCTTCTTTTTAAAAAAAATTAATAACAAATAATAATTTCTACAAGTTTTATTTCATTTAATAAGGTTTTTTCAGGTTGATGACGTGCGTCTTCTGCCTAATCATTTTCACTATATGAAGTATAAAATGTAAAAAATTCGTAGATTATAAAATATTCTTCAATATTATAATAACATTAAATGTCAAAAAAATGATTTTAACAGCGTTTTTCCAAAAAAATAAAACTGTTAAAATCTTCAAATGGGGGTACTTCCGGTTGACCAAATGAAACCAAAATCTAATAAGCTCTTTATATAGATGTAAAAAAGGAATACGAAAGAATTATAATTTTTAGAATTGTAGTGTACTAAGTAAATAATACTTGTGGATAAATAGATTTTTACTTACAATAAGTAGTATTACAAGAATGACTAAAAATGTGCTTATGTAGTAAAGCTCAAAATATTGAACAATATTATTAATATATGCAAGAAATAGGTTGAAATAAATATGTTTTCACTACATGGAATTTTTGATATTAAACGGTATTATATTGCCGTTAACCATATGAGCGTACCGAAAAATTGTTTAAATAAAGTTTTTAGTACTTTTAATAAGATAACTAAGTTAAAAAGTTTAATTTTTGTAGATATTGCCATATTTGTATTTTTTTAAACGGAATCCTATATATTATTAAGGTCCGTGAAGTTGGCACGTCATTGGAAGCACAAATATTCTTTTTTATACTAGTTATTAGTGCTTCGTTAGTGCTCTTTTGTGCTTCAAAAATTTTTGAAATTAATTGAACGGTTCTCGAAATAATTAAGATTATTTGATGACATGCCAATTTCACACTAAGCACGTCATTAATAAAATTTCAAATTACTTACGCAAGATGTTAAACTTTTGGTACAAAATTCTAACCATGCCAGATAACAGATATGCTAAACAATGCTACGAAATGCTGATGAGACTGGACTCAAATAAAACGGGAAGATACACCGAATCTAATCAACACAAATACAACTGGGTACGAATGTTACGAACCATTTTAGAACGGGCGAATTTTCTCTGGATTTGGGAAGAGCAAAATCCTATAATTTTAAAAAAAGAATTAAATAATATAATAAACTCTTATATACAACACACTTACGACAAAGACAGTGCAAGAATTATGAAATCAACATATAATACAGAGTACAAGTTATATCATACAACAATAAATTATTTCGCGGAACAAGTACCCTTAAATGTACTTAGAACAATTGCGCAATTACGCATGGCAAACTTAAAAAACACAAGGCTTTACATCAAAGGCATCTCTTACGAATTCAAAAGCGACGAAATATGCACGTTATGCAATACATTCGAAGAAGATACAGTACAACACTTTCTATATACTTGTCCCATATTCAAACCCATAAGAGACCACCTTATTGAAAAATATAAATCAAATAACACTCACGCAAACATCACTATAGAACTTACCCCTAGTAAAATGTTTGATATTCATAACTATATTATAGGTGCTCTAAAACTAAAAGCATTCATAACTAATTATTAAACACTTAAATAAAAGTGAGCGTCTTTTTACATAAAGTTGTGTGTTTCGCGAATGGCCTGTTAACTTGAGTCACCGTAAACGACCAAGTAGTGCTGTGCATAACCATAACCCCTAAGTACAAAAATTAAAAGAAGTATTCCCTAATCAATTGAGACCTTATCCCTAGTAAAAAAGTGTGACATTCATAATAATTATACTACAGGTGCTATAAATCTAAAAGCACTCATAATTAACTTTTAAATACTTAGATAAAAGTGAGTGTCCGTTTATATAAAGTTGTGTGTTTCGCGAATGGCCTGTTAACTTGAGTCAACGTAAACGACCAAGTAGTGCTGTGCATAACCAAAGCCCCTAAGTATAAAAATAAAAGAAGTGTTAACTTGAGTCTTGAGTTGCTGTGTATTTGCGTTTAATATAAACATAAACTACGTAGTTAAACTAAATACAAATAATCTCTCCATGTTTAATTTAATTACAGTTTTACAGTTATTATTATATATTAGTTAGGTTAAAAATACATATAAATAAATTTACCATGTTTAATTTAATTATAATATTAAAGCTATTAGTTAGGCTAAAAATACATACAATTAAACTTTCCATGATAAGCTTAATTTAATTTTAGTATTAAGTTACTAGTTAGGTTAAAAATACATACAAATAAACTTACCTTGTTTAGCTTAATATAATTATAGTATAAAAAAAACTGTTACCTTATCCTCTTTGTAATGAGCATTGCTCGATATACAAATATATATATTATTATTCACGACATAATTAAGATTATTTGATGACGTGCCAACTTCACACTTAGCACGTCATTAATAAAATTTCAAATAACTTATTACATCTTTGGTTAGAGCTTCGTTAGTGCTCTTTTGTGCTTCAAATTTTTTTGAAATTCATAAAGCGGTTTATGAAATACTTAACATTATTTATTGACGTGCTAACTTCACACCTAGCACGTCATTAAAAAAAATCAAATTATTTTATAGATCTCTTGTTAGTTCTTTGTTAGTGCTCTTTTGTGTCTGAAAATCTCAGATTCTTGAGTGAAATAATAAACATTATTTAATGACGTGCAAGTTTCACACCTAGCGCATTAATAATATTAATAAAATAGTAAATTTATTAATGTATATTTTGTTGGTGCTTCGTTATTGCTCTTTGGTGTTTGTAATTTTTTTACCTATACCGTAATCGCAATGATATTTGAATAAAAAATTCCATACATATATTTTCTTGCAAGAGATTCTATATTTCATTAACTAACTATGTAAATTGCACTTGACCCTGACATCTTCTTCTTTAGCTTTTCCCAATCGTTAGGAATCGTTATTCTTGATTTTATTCATTCACTCATTTCTATTTTGCTTATTGTACTCATTCAATTCTTTTTCTCTCAAGTCTTCTGCAATAGAGTCCTTCCATCTTCTCATTGGTCTTCCTCTGTTTCTTCTACCGTCTACTACTAAGCTGTTCATTTTTCCTCCAATATATTATTCATCTCATCTCATGACATCTTCAAATTAATATAATCGTCTCTTCAGTATCTTTCTAGAGACTTCTATCACTCGAGCCATTTCTCTTATCCTTTCATTATTTATCCTATCTTTCCGTGTCTTCTCCAGCATCAATCTCAGGATACTCATCTCTCTGCCACATTCATTTTCTTTTCATTGACACTAACATCTGTCAATTATAATTTTTCTTAATATAGTAGTTGTTTCTATGTTTATAGCATGGCTGGTTGATTTATGAAATTTAATTTCTTTAACTCTATATCCATTGAATATAGTGACAATGATTACGCATCAACCTGAAAAAACCCGTATATAATGAAATATAACTTTAAAATGCCGTAACTAACCATATGAGCGTACCGAAAAATTGTTTAAATAAAGTTTTTAGTAATTTTAATAAGATAACTAAGTAAAAAAAGTTTAATTTTCGTAGATATTGCCATATTTGTATTTTTTTAAACGGAATTCTATATATTATTACCAGTGGCGGCTTGTCAGGGTAGGCAGGTGAGGCAGTGCCTCACCGGAAAAGAAATAAAGCTGTAAATAAGGTAAAGTAGTATGTAAATTGAAATTTAACTTATTCCGCTAATGCTTGTCTTTATAAATATGAAAATAATTTAAGCCACCACCATAACTAATATGTAATGCAGTTCACCTAATTTACACCCTATAAAGTGCTTCTCGATATGATAGTATACTGCCTAATGTTTTTGATCCAGTTAGTAATTCCGATAAGAAATACGTATGCTAGAGAAAGAGCTGGTTTTGCGGCATGCCTAAATGAGAAATGCAATGAGTGCGTAAAGGCTAAAACATAGCCACTTTAATATCCACGCGATCCTACAGAGGTTGTTACCATACGTTCAAGACATCTATCATCTATTTCATTTGCATTAATTGTATATTCTATAATATTCTTGCAAATAAGATTGAAGATTGAATAATAATTAATACTAATATTATTTACTGCATTGTGAATTCAAATTCAACAATAAACAAACAACTTGCATTGCAGTAAGTATTTAATTCTTTTATTTTTTTCGTTGTTTTTATGTTTTACGTACGTAGTGTTTTTGTATTTTAAATTTTAGTTAAAACAAAGAAAATGGCTTCAACTTTGACTGGAACTTCTGATACTGATAATATAAGGCATTCCGATGACATTATTAACTTCTTAATTCACAAAAATCCATTTAGTAAATTATCGTACGAAGATAAACTATATGAAGCAAAATATTTCTACCGCTATTGATAGTGCAAGAAAAATTGAAATTCAAAATTTAAATTTGAAAGTGGAAGACAATAGGGAAATTCTGAAAAGATTAATTGATATTTCAATTTTTTTATGTACACAAGAATTACCATTTAGAGGTCATAATGAAACCGAAGTATCTTGTAATAAAGGTCATTTTAAAGAATTAGTTTTACTAATGCGTAAACGAGATGATAAATTAAAAATATTTTTGAAGAAAGATATCAATAATAAATCGGTATTTTGCAGTACCTCCAAAACTATTCAAAATGATTTAATAGATTGCATTCATTTTGTTATAAATAAAAAAATAGACTACGAAATTATTAAATCACAATTATCAGTAATTTTACGTTATGTAAATGTAAATTCCGGTAATGTGAATGTGGTAGAAAGATTCATAGGATTTTTCCACGTAAGCGCCGGACGCTCTTTCCTAAAATGTTCTGTGATCAGGCAATTTATTTTTGTACATGAACGGGGAAAAATGCGCATTTGCACATCCCTTGAAAAATGTAACTTTCAATTTAAGGCATTCGACCTTGAATGAAAAAAAAATTTCGTCTGCGGCACATTTTTTTTTTCTGGATACTTTGTCTCACCAAACTTTTAGTGTACGAGCCGCCACTGATTATTACACTAATTAATAGAAAAAAAATTCTTTAAAAAAGTTTAAGGGTTCATACTTTCTAAACTTGATAGTTTTTGAGATATTAATGAAAATATTTAAATGTTTCTTCTCAAAATAAATAATTATTGCTGTTTATACAGGAATAAAAAATTTTTTAGGTACTGCTGAACGCGGCCAATATTTGAATATTCTGTGCAACTTTTAGCAGCATAGGTTGCAAGATATTTCTTTATAATTCTTTATCTCTAAATTCATTGAACATAAAGAAAAAAATTAAATAAATCGAATCGTCACCTCTAGGTAAGGAAGGTATTGTCTTTGGTCAAAAAATTCGGTGGTGAGTTTTCATTGAATAAGCACGTTTTAGGGTCTTTACAATATAATTTTACTATTTTTACGATGATGTCTGCATGTGTGTGTGTGTGTGTGTGTGTGTGTGTGTGTGTGTGTGTGTGTGTGTGTGTGTGTGTGTGTGTGTGTGTGTGTGTGTGTGTGTGTGTGTGTGTGTGTGTGTGTGTGTGTGTGTGTGTGTGTGTGTGTGTGTGTGTGTGTGTGTGTGTGTGTGTGTGTGTGTGTGTGTGTGTGTGTGTGTGTGTGTGTGTGTGTGTGTGTGTGTGTGTGTGTGTGTGTGTGTGTGTGTGTGTGTGTGTGTGTGTGTGTGTGTGTGTGTGTGTGTGTGTGTGTGTGTGTGTGTGTGTGTGTGTGTGTGTGTGTGTGTGTGTGTGTGTGTGTGTGTGTGTGTGTGTGTGTGTGTGTGTGTGTGTGTGTGTGTGTGTGTGTGTGTGTGTGTGTGTGTGTGTGTGTGTGTGTGTGTGTGTGTGTGTGTGTGTGTGTGTGTGTGTGTGTGTGTGTGTGTGTGTGTGTGTGTGTGTGTGTGTGTGTGTGTGTGTGTGTGTGTGTGTGTGTGTGTGTGTGTGTGTGTGTGTGTGTGTGTGTGTGTGTGTGTGTGTGTGTGTGTGTGTGTGTGTGTGTGTGTGTGTGTGTGTGTGTGTGTGTGTGTGTGTGTGTGTGTGTGTGTGTGTGTGTGTGTGTGTGTGTGTGTGTGTGTGTGTGTGTGTGTGTGTGTGTGTGTGTGTGTGTGTGTGTGTGTGTGTGTGTGTGTGTGTGTGTGTGTGTGTGTGTGTGTGTGTGTGTGTGTGTGTGTGTGTGTGTGTGTGTGTGTGTGTGTGTGTGTGTGTGTGTGTGTGTGTGTGTGTGTGTGTGTGTGTGTGTGTGTGTGTGTGTGTGTGTGTGTGTGTGTGTGTGTGTGTGTGTGTGTGTGTGTGTGTGTGTGTGTGTGTGTGTGTGTGTGTGTGTGTGTGTGTGTGTGTGTGTGTGTGTGTGTGTGTGTGTGTGTGTGTGTGTGTGTGTGTGTGTGTGTGTGTGTGTGTGTGTGTGTGTGTGTGTGTGTGTGTGTGTGTGTGTGTGTGTGTGTGTGTGTGTGTGTGTGTGTGTGTGTGTGTGTGTGTGTGTGTGTGTGTGTGTGTGTGTGTGTGTGTGTGTGTGTGTGTGTGTGTGTGTGTGTGTGTGTGCGTGCGTGCGTGCGTGCGTGCGTGCGTGCGTGCGTGCGTGCGTGCGTGTGTGTGTGTGTGTGTGTGTGTGACCGCGGTTTCAGCCACGATATCTCCAATACTAGAATTCTAAAAATTACAATTCTTGCTTATTCTTCTTCCTTACAACCATATGCAGACTTGATTAGATTTTGGTTATAATTAGTCAACCAGAAGTATCCTCATTTGAAGATTTGTTCTTGAAAAACTCAGTTAAATTTTATTATAACTTAAAGAATATATTATTGTCTATATGATTTGATTGCATTTTATATGTCATATTCAACAGATATAGAGTTAAAGAATTATAAAGATAATAAATTGCATAAATCAGCCAGCTATGCTAACTTAACCATGAAAACTGCTAATATATTCAGGTAGTAATTCAAATTGACAGATGTCAGTATCAATAAAAAGTGAATGAATGAAAAAATAAGGGAAATAACTCTAGTGTTGGGCGTAACTCTAGTGTTGGGCGTTTCTAGAAAGATATAAGAGAAACGATTACATTGGTTTGAACATGTCATGAGGAGAGATGAGTATATTGGAAGAATGAATAGCTTATAAAATAAAGTGGAAGAAACATAGGAAGACCAAATATAAGATAAAAGGAGAGAAAAGGAACTGAATTAGGACGACACGCAAAACAAAAATTAGTGGAAGAAGAAAATAAAAAATAGCGACCCCCTAACGAATGGGAAAAACTAAAGAAGAAGAAGATGTTAGTTTCAAGTGCAATTCGCATAGTTTGTTTATGAAATAATTTAACTGGAAATATAGGATCTTTTGTAAGAAAATTTATGTATAGGGCGCATGCAGTGACGTGACTTTGCTGACTTTGGCAAGCAGATATGTGGACCCATGTCAAAATGACAGCTATTAATTACGTCCATAACTCACAAATGTCATAATTTTTCGTTCAAAATTTCAAGATTTTTTTATTTCATGTGGTTTATTTATTATCAGGGGTGTGGAATTCAATTTCTGAGAAAAGGAATCATAAAATACCAAAAAATTAAATTTCGAATGAAAAATTTTGACATGAGGATGACCCGCAGAACAGAAATGAATGGAAGAAGAAAATAAAAAATAGCGACCCCTAACGAATAGGAAAAGCTAAAGAAGAATATGATGTCAGTGTCAAGTGCCATTTGCATGAAATAATATTATTGGAAATTTAGAATCTTTTGCAAGAAAATTTATGTATGGAATTTGTACATAATACACGGGATTGACGGAAGGTATTGTGCTGGCCACATCAGATTTTTTAATATTTATAATAACAAAAAGGTCAAAAAATGATATATAACAGCATGTTTTTAAAAAAAAACTGTTAAAAATCTTCAAATTAGGGTGCTTCCGGTTAACAATCGTAACCAAAATCTAATCAACTCTTCATATGGACGTACGAAAGAGAAAAGATTTATAATTTCTGGAATTGTAGTACTGGAGTTATACGGTCCTGAACGATCATCACACACACACATACAAACACACAGCATACATCATCGTAAAAATAGTAAAGTCACGTCACTGCACGAGCCCTACACATAAATTTTCTTGCAAAAGATCCTATATTTCCAGTTAAATTATTTAATAAACAAACTATGCGTCTAGCACATTAATTATTATTAAATTAGCCCTTTGTATAAGCGAGATATGTAAATTTACAAATTATATACTTTTTTGTTTTTGTAATAAAGCTTGCTATGGATTAGGATAAAAAAATAATAAAAAAAATGTTCATGTCAAGTTACGTTAAATACGTGCAATTTTATGATTCGTACAATAACAAATATTATATTTTTATTGTGAAATTAGTCATATTCATTGTTGTAATCAAATATTTTTTTGTTGTAATCAAAACTCTCTTCAAAAAGAACCGGGTTAGATTATGGTCGTTATATATCTTACCGTTTTGAAGTTAAAATTAATATTTTGTAATTTAGTTATTAAAAAAAAGGGGAAGTTTAATAATCGTACAAGGAAGTCGTGTGGTGTCCACATCAGATTTTTTATTTTCTTCTTCCACTAATTTTTGTTTTGCGTGTCGTCCTAATTCAGTTCTTTTCTCTCCTTTTATCTTATATTTGGTCTTCCTATGTTTCTTCCACCTTATTTTATAAGCTATTCATTCTTCCAATATACTCATTTCTCCTCATGACATGTTCAAACCAATGTAATCGTTTCTCTTATATCTTTCTAGAAACGCCCAACACTAGAGTTATTTCCCTTATTCTTTCATTCATTTACTTTTTATTGATACTGACATCTGTCAATTTGAATTACTACCTGAATATATTAGCAGTTTTCATGGTTAAGTTAGCATAGCTGGCTGATTTATGCAATTTATTATCTTTATAATTCTTTAACTCTATATCTGTTGAATATGAAATATAAAATGCAATCAAATCGTATAGAGAATAATATATTCTTTAAGTTATAATAAAATTTAACTTAGTTTTTCAAGAACAATTAATTGTTAAAATCTTCAAATGAGGATACTTCCGGTTGACTAATTATAACCAAAATCTAATCAAGTCTGCATATGGTTGTAAGGAAGAAGAATAAGCAAGAATTGTAATTTTTGGAATTCTAGTATTGGAAATATCGTGGCTGAAACCGCGGTCACATACACACACACACGTACGCACACACGTCCACACGCACACACACACACACACACACACACACACACACACACACACACACACACATGCAGACATCATCGTAAAAATAGTAAAATTATATTGTAAAGACCCTAAAACGTGCTTATTCAATGAAAACTCACCACCGAATTTTTTGACCAAAGACAATACCTTCCTTACCTAGAGGTGACGGAAGGTAAAAATAGTTCAGTCTCCATTCGATTTAATTAAATTTTTTCTTTATGTTCAATGAATTTAGAGATAAAGAATTATAAAGAATATCTTGCAACCTATGCTGCTAAAAGTTGCACAGAATATTCAAATATTGGCCGCGTTCAGCAGTACCTAAAAAAAATTTAATTCCTGTAGGAACAGCAATAATTATTTATTTTGAGAAGAAACATTTAAATATTTTCATTAATATCTCAAAAACTATCAAGTTTAGAAAGTATGAACCCTTAAACTTTTTTAAAGAATTTTTTTTTCTTCTATTAATTAGTGTAATAATATATAGGATTCCGTTTAAAAAAATACAAATATGGCAACATCTACGAAAATTAAACTTTTTACTTCCTTGTACGTAAGTAAAGGAAGTATTGTAATCGCGAAAAATTTCGGTTTTCAGATTTCAGCGGAAATATCCATTTTGATCATCCCTGAATCCATTTTGACTAATTTCGTCGTGACGTCTGTACGTACGTACGTCCGCACATACGTCCGTATGTACGTACGTACGTCCGTATGTACTTACGTACGACTCTCGCATAAATCAAAAACGGTAAGCCGTAGAAAGTTGAAATTTTGTATTTAGGACTCCTATAACATCTAGTTGTGCACCTCTCTTTCTAGCACATTAAGTATTATTAAATTAGCCCTTTGTATAAGCGAGATAATTAAATTTAAAAATTATATACTTTTTGTATTTGTAATAAAGCTTGCTATGGATTAGGACAAAAAAAAAGTTTATGATTCGTACAATAACAAATATATTTTTATTGTGAAATTAGTCATATTCATTGTTGTAATCAAATATTTCTTTGTTGTAATCAAAACTCTCTTTAAAAAGAACCGGGTTAGATTAATGTTAATTTAAGAATGATAGTAGTAAATGAATTATTTTTTGTTCTATATCAAAATATTTCTCGGGCTTGGCTTAAGCCAGTCAATATTTTGTAATTTAATTTTTAAAAAAATATGTATAGTTTAATAATCGTACAAGGAAGTCGTGTGGTGTCCACATTAGATTTTTTTACTTAGTTATCTTATTAAAAGTACTAAAAACTTTATTTAAACAATTTTTCGGTATGCTTATATGGTTAGTTACGGCATTATAATACCGTTTATTATCATGTAAAAAACGCTGTTAAAATCGTTTTTTTGACATTTAATGTTATTATAATATTGAAGAATATTTTATAATCTACGAATTTTTTACATTTTATACTTCATATAGTGAAAATGATTAGGCAGAAGACGCACGTCATCAACCTGAAAAAAACCTTATAAAATGAAATAAAACTTGTAGAAATTATTATTTGTTATTAATTTCTTTTAAAAAGAAGAAAAAATATACTAGGATTAAAGAAACGTATATATTAATGACTTTACAATTATATCTAAATCAATCCTTACTCCTTTTACGGAATATAAAATTGTTTGACAAAACATGGTTATTCTCAGGGGTCCGTGAAGTTGGCACGTCATTGGAAGCACAAATATTCTTTTTTATATTAGTAATTAGTGCTTCGTTAGTGCTCTTTTGTGCTTCAAAATTTTTTGAAATTAATTGAACGGTTCACGAAATAATTAACATTATATGATGACGTGCCAACTTCACATTTAGCACGTCATTAATAAAATTTCAAATTACTTTTTATATCTTTTGTTAGTGCTACGTTAGTGCTCTTTTGTTCTTCAAAAAATTTTGAAATTAATTGAACGGTTCACGAAATAATTAACATTATATGATGCCGTGCCAACTTCACACTTAGCACGTCATTAATAAAATTTCAAATTACTTATTACATCTTTTATTAGTGCTTCATTAGTGCTCTTTTGTGCTTCAAAAAATTTTGAAATTAATTGAACGGTTCACGAAATAATTAACATTATTTGATGACGTGCCAACTTCACACTCAGCACGTCATTAATAAAATTTCAAATTACTTATTATATCCTTTGTTAATGCATCGTTAGTGCTCTTTTGTGCATTATTTTTTTTTGAAATTCATGAAACGGTTCATGAAATAATTAACATTATATATTGACTTGCCAACTTCATGTCATTAATAAAATATTAAATTGTTTAACACATCTTTTGTTAGCGCTATGTTAGTGCTTTTTTGTCCTTTATAAATTTTTTTAAATTCATAGAACAGTTCATGAAATAATTAACACATTTTTTATTACTAGAAACAATATTTAATTTTCTACCTAAAAAAAATCCACATTCTTGTATTTTTCTGTTTTAAATGATGTAAAGGCTGTTTAGTTCCAAATTTGTTTTATTATATTAATATTAGTTTAAACATAAACTTAATATCATGTTAACTATCAAAAAAATAATTTAATTATTTACTAAAAAAACACATTCTAAATTATTTAAAATTTTCCCGAATATTCTTAAAAAAAATTCTTTGTATTTGGCCTTTATGTTCCTAAATTTTTATACAAGGTGAGTCGGGGTGACGCCCCCCCCCCCCCTCTTTAACTTGTTTATTTTGAGTAATAGAAAAAAAAATACTCATACAAAAGTTTTATTATTTTAAATATACAATTTTATGGCAGATGTAGATATTATTTACAAAGTCAGGTTTACAAAATACTTTTATTTTTTAAATAGCAACCTATAATTATTTTACTAAAATATAAACCGCCATATCTTTCTTTTTTCAATGATGTATTAATTTGAATGAATGTATTTGAAAAAAAAATCGAGAAAAATAAAATAATTGAGATATATAGGAAATAATTTTTATTCTAATATTATAGGTGGCTATGTAAAAATAAACAAAATATAACAATGCTAATACCAACAAAGTATACATTTGTTTGTTACTTATTTATTATTACGTACTTGTTTATCTGTTTATTTATTTTCGCATAGCCACCTAGAATATTTGAATAAAAATTATTTCTCATATCTCATTTATCTTATTTTACTCGAAATTTTTCAAATACATTAATAAAAACTATTAGATCATTAAAAAGACGAAAATATGATAGTTTATATTTTAGTAAAATAATTATAGGTTGCTATTTAAAAAATAAAAGTTGATAGTTGTATCCTGTAAACCTGACTTTATAAAAAATATCTATATTTGCCATCAAATAGTATATTTAAAAATACTTATAGTTAAAAAGGTAAAGGGGATTTTTAACTTTTTAATGTCATTAGTGTCAATGAGGATGTCAAAATAAATCGAAATTCAAATAGATACTTGGGTGTTATTTCATTTTTCTTGAAAAAAATATAATTTCAGAATAGGTAAACAACAAAAAAAATTGTATGGTTACTGCATATGGTCGAAATATATAACTTTTTTTAAACTGGGTAGAGATACCAATGTTTTTACCTCCTGCCAATAGTAGAGATATAGGATCAAGCTAAAATTCACCGGTTTAGATTTTCATGAATAAACTAGTTTCAAGGTCTGTGTAATCCGATTTTAACATTTTTACGATAATGTCTTTGTGTGTGTATTATTGGTATATACACTCTAGTTCATATATTATTTAAGAGAAATGGCTACTCCTGCGTATACCGTGTGTCTGTCTTAAGGGTGTACATAGGAAATTAACATGGGAAACCAGTTTTTTGCAATTCTCTGCTTGCCTAATTATTTAAACAAAAACGCGTCAAATAAAAGTTTTAGGGTATAAAATTCTGCATCTAAATCAATAAACAGAATTACTTTTACATGCTTTGTAGCGGCAGAAATTAAATATGAAAATTTCAAAAATTACGTTGGAAATATCGATAGCCACGGAATTGATCAAAAAATAAATAAATTCTTGACATTTTGTCTGTCACAACGTAAGTTCTAACAATTTGATTTTGTCTCTGGTTTTATTGTTGAAATTATTAAAAAATGAATATTTATACTAGTAAAAAGTTTTTATGGATAAGTGTAGACCATTTCTGTAGTTCTAGATATATTGGAAATGAGTTGGGAGTACGTCACAGCCTAAAGTGTTAAACTGCCTATATCCGTTTTTGCTTACTTTACAGGAGAAGGAAAAAACTTAATATTTTAAAAGTTATTTATTCAATACTTTTGAAAAAAAAAGTAATCATTATGCAAATGTGTTCATTTCTCATTTTGCTAAGAAAAAACGGTTGAAAATGCTGTACATTTAATTTTATGGGGGATTTTTTTGGCTTAGCAACTATTTTGTGTTACATTTTATATCAAGTGTGTACTTAGCAGGAAATCGGGTTAAGATATTTTAAGTGGAAGAAAATAATTACACATTTTTTTGTATTCATTTTTAATCAAGAAAAGTTAGGAACATTTACAAATGGTCAACAGAAATTTGTTAACACCTATTCATGAGGTAAATCATCATAATATTTATAATAATCTGTTGGCAATGTCATTTTTATTTGCTGTAAATCTTCAAATTTTCGGGCTGTTATTTTGCGCCGTTCTTGGTGAAGTTGAGTCAATTATTCTCAAGTACAAGGGTTGATATTCAACCCCCTTCTCTGAGGAAGGGTTTGCCAATTATCTTTAAATGAAACTTTATAAAATATTTGCCCATTTGGTTCGTAACGTAATGCACGAATATCTGTGACTTTTGAATCACCTTTAAAACGTCCTGGACGTATACTTTTGTAGAACTGAACTTTATCAATTTTTTTAAAATAGTCGTAGTTCAGATATTAGACTGAATATGGACTAGGACGTCTTCTAGCATTTCTCAAAACTGTCATATATTCTGCTGGCACATTTATGATTCTATTTTTCATGGAACGTTCTATTGCAGAATGCATGGACTCTGCTTCCATCTGGGTATGTCCCACTTCTAAATATTTTTGTTCTATAATAATGTTTTTGTATTTCATCACGAGATTCAAGAGAGCGTTAGATAATAAACAATTCCTGTTCTGCTAAGCACAACCATCACTGTATATAATAATAGTTGGAAGTTCGTCATTGTTTTGATTTGAATCAATCTGCCGGATTACTGTATTTTGCAAAAAATCTACCCAGATGGAAGCAAATTCTTCAGCGTTAATTCCTCCTTCAACTTCATTCCACAAATAACAGAAACCATCCTTATTTATTATATTATAAAAGCAAAGATTGTGCACTTGTAATTTTGTCTTGTAATAAAGTGTGCTAACATTCGATTTTGGTGCCATTAATACTGCTTGTAAGTCGACCGTGAATACGTGTGCCTTTATCTTTATGTTTCTCTTCTCTGGCTTGTTCTTTTCTTTTTATGTTTTTCTTATATTCTTCCTCTGAAACTTGGCCTACTTTGAAACCAGCACACTTTTCACATTCATCCTTCTTTGGTCTGAATAACGCCAGTTGTTTTCCTTCAAAAGTGTTTGAAAAAGTAGCAATCGAAAGGGGTTCTAAATTCCGTGACTTACACCAGTCATCCACGTAGAACCGGTAAAGACATTCTTTTGATTTCCATTCTGGAAGAAGATATAATTTTTGGGAGGTAGATCTGTAATAATGAGATTCCATAACGGGTAGAGATTCTAAAAATTGCATTAATCCTTTACGACGTTCATCAACACTCTCTGTGCTTTTTTTATTACCTTCCGTCACCTCTAGGTAAGGAAGGTATTGTCTTTGGTCAAAAAATTCGGTGGTGAGTTTTCATTGACTAAGCTCGTTTTAGGGTCTTTACAATACGATTTTACTATTTTTACGATGATGTCTGTATGTGTGTGTGTGTGTGTTCGTGTGTGCGTGTGTGTGTATGTGTGTGTGACCGCGTTATCTCCAATACTAGAATTCCAAAAATTATAATTCTTGCGTATTCCTCTTCCTTACAACCATATGCAGACCTGTTTAGATTTTGGTTATAATTGGTCAACCGGAAGTACCCTCATTTGAAGATTTTAAGTTTTTCTTGAAAAAAATAGTTAAATGTTATTATAACTTAAAGAATATATTATTGTCTATACGATTTGATTGCATTTTATATTTGATATTCAACAGATATAGAGTTAAATAAGAATAACGATAATAAATTTTATATAAATTTCATAATTCAGCCAGCTATGCTAACTTAACCATGGAAACTGGTAATATATTCAGGTAATTCAAATTGACAGATGTCAGTATCAATAAAATGAAATCAATGAAAGAATAAGGGAAGTAACTCTAGTGTTAGAAGTTTCTAGATATAAGAGAGACGATTACATATTGGTTTGAACATGTCATGAGGAGAGATGAATATATTAATAGAAGGTGCAAGAAACATAGGAAGGCCAAATATAAGATGAAAAGACTGTATTGTAGAAGACTTGAGAGAAAAGGAACTGAATGAGGACGACACGCAAAACAAAAATGAGTGGAAGAAGAAAATAAAAAATAGCGACCCCCTAACGAATGGGAAAAACTAAAGAAGAAGATGTCAGTTTGTTAATGAAATAACTTTACTGGAAATATAGGATCTTTTGCAAGAAAATTTATGTATGGGGCGCGTGCAGTAACATGACTTTGACCCGTGTCAAAATGACAGCAATTAATTATGTCCATAACCGACAAGTGTTATAATTTTTCAATCAAAATTTCATAATTTTCTTATTTCATGTGGTTTGTTTGTTATCAGGAGTATGGAATTCAGTTGCCGAGAAAGGGAATCACATAATACCAAAAATTTATAATCTTTTGCAAGAAAATTTATGTATGGAATTTGTACATAATACACAGGATTGACGGAAGGTATTGTGCTGGCCACATCAGATTTTTTTTCTTAGAATACTGGGAGCACGCGTAGCTGAAATGCTTTTCCAGTGAAGCACCGTCCATCTTCCTATGCTTAATGTAGTCAGGAACATTTTCTTGCACACTCTTAGATTCTCATCATTCATTTTCAAATAATATTTCAGTGTATGGGCTTTTCTGGTTTCGTTTTCATTTTTTCGATTCCTTGGTCTTTTTGTAGGTGCTGCAGTTACCATATCGTCAACAAATGTCTTTTTTTCTCCCCATGTAAGACCCCAAAATGACTTGAAAATGTCTTTTCTGACGTCTTCATTGATTGAAGCGAACCTCATAATTTTTTTTTCTCCTTGTGCACATGAACATCTAGGCTTTAAGGCACGTTGTTCTTTTGGTTTATCGTAGTTCCATTTATCATCTTTCTTTACTCGGCCAAAGTACTTCTTTCCTGATTCTCTCATTTTTTTGTTTTTTTCTGTTATAATAACAGAAGACTCATCCGAATCAGTACTGGAATATGGAACAAGAAGTAATTCTTCGTCACTTTCGTCTGATATTGGAAGAGTTTTTGAAAATGACATAGAAGGCAGGTCGATATCTCCAGAACATTGAATTTGAGTGTGTTCTGTTGTTGAATTAGGAAGGAAATTTTCAGAATCAGTCACACGTCCTGGAGTACTGTTCAATAAAGATATAGCTTGTTCTGCTGAGATGTTCTTAATTTCATTAATGTTCAAATCGGGGACCAATTCAACAAATTCAAATTGAATGTTTTCTACAACTTGTAAAGATGGAATAGGAACGATGATTTCAGTACTAGTTGTGTTGGCAGGATCAAAATTATTGTCTTCTATTATACATTCGGCAATATTAGAATTATTTTCTGTGCAGTTATAAGTCTCTGTGGCAAGTTCTACTAATCTTCGACCTCGCGACATCCTTAAAAGAAATAGATAAAAACTGCTAACTCCAACACTAAAGACAATGATATCAGATGTATTGTGATTGCTTCTTTTAAATTGTACTTATTTAAAAATGGTGACTTCCTGTCTCTCTTATTCTTCTTACTGGTTAATTGTAAAGAATTGTGTTATGAGTAATAATGTTTTTTTGACACTTCCTTTTTTCTTTTTGCAACCATGTGCCATGTGCTGTATGTATATAATGTGGGTGCGTAAATTAAGAATAAAGACTAATTAAATTCACAACAGTGTGTACAAATATATACATATCCATTCTCCGCTCTTCTACAAACACAACAAGATGAATAGCTGCTAACTCCGATAGTATTACGTTGTGAAAATTAAATTAAACTACAGATAAATTAATGCATCAAGTTATTATATTTTGGGTTTCATGATAAATTTAAACTTACCTTCAAACATATTAGTACCTAAACATGTAAAATAACACTTTGATCTACTTGAATTTTGAACAAGATTCTTCGACACTGAGAATACGTGTCCACTCAACGTTGCGCTCATACAAATTGTGGACTTAGCGGGTTTTCCATGCACAGTTTGGACGTGAGTTAGATAGCATGTTTTCGTATCAAGCGATATTATAAAGTTTTCTTACTTACAGTGACTTAACTGGTATCACATATATAGAGCTAGAAATTCTCTTTCTAACAGTATCAAAATGTTATTTTTGCCTTAGAATGGACTTAGCAGGTTAACACTTTAGGACGACGATATTTAAAAAAAAAATCGTACTATTCTTAAAAAAGGCAGTGTCACCAAGATCTTTTCCTATACGATGAAGAAAGTAGAAGAGTGTTTTGCGTAGATATGCAATAGACGATGTTGTGGGCCCAGAACGAGAGGTCTGATTCCAACAGGATGGATGTTCTGCACACTGTGGTAGGAACGTTAGAGAATATTTGGATCTGGTATTTCCTGGGCAGTGGATTAGACGAGGGGGTATTATTTACTGGCCTGCTAGATCTCCAGATCTTGCACCATGTGACTTTTTTTATGGGGTTACATAAAAAATCAAATTTATAAAAAAGGCACGAAAACATAAATGATCTAAGAGATTCCATATTTAATGAATGTTATCGTATAACTGAGAGGCAACTATTTAATGTACGAACGTCGTTTTACAATAGATTAGGTTATTGTCTGGTCCAAAATGGTTTAGTATTTGAATATTTATTGTAACTATTATCTTTATAATAGTTTGTTATCCCTTTACTAATTACTACAAAACTTTTCTTGCTTGAGCATATTTTGTTTCGCAATATTGAATTTTTAATAAATTCATATTTAAAAAAACTGTATTTTTTAAATTTATTTTTATTAATCTAATATTTCTATTATTGTTATAATTAACGATATTTGTCCAAATAGAAAAAAAAACATCAAGCATTTATTTTTTTTTTGTTCAATTCCATGACTGTCGATATTTTCAAAGTAATTTTCGACATTTTCATGTTTAATTTCTGCTATTACAAATCATGTAAAAGTAATTCTGTTTATTGATTTAGATGCAGAATTTTATGCCCTAAAACTTTTATTTGACGCATTTTGCTTAAAATATTTAGGCAAGCAGGGAATTGCAAAAAAAAAGATTTCCATGTTAATCTGCTACGTACACCTTTAAGATAGATACATGGTATATGAAGTGAAAATTAAACTAATTGTTCTTTTACTAGAACTATAAACATTTTAGAAAATTCTACATTAGATGAACATAGTTCTAAAATAAACCTGCGTTTTAAAAAAGTATTTTTGAGATCTATTAGTATTTGACTATGATTTTATGACGAAAACAGCATTTCTCGTTTTCCCTATAAAATCAAAGTCAAATACTAATAGATTTCAATAATACTGTTTTTAAAATGCAGGTTCATATTAAAAGTATGTTCGTCTAATGTTGAATTTTTTAAAATGTTATTAATTCTAGTACATGAACAATTTATTTGAATTTTCGCTTCATATATAGTAGGCAGAGGTAGTCATTCCGCTTAACCATTTATCTAATTTTTTACCTCTCGCTAAGAGAGATATTGGATTCATGCTAAAAATCGCATATCCAGATTTTATTGAATAAGCACGTTTTAAGGTCCCTACAATCCGATTTTAACATTTTTACGATGATGTCTGTGTATGTGTATGGATGTGTGTGTGTATGTGTGTGTGTGTATGTGTGTGTGTGTGTGTATGTGGGATGTTGGAAGGACGGTTACTCAAAAAATATAAGACTTTAAATTTGTTTTTCCCAATCGGACATTCATGGGAAGATCTGAAAAGGTTTTGGTAATAATTGGACAACCGGAAGTAGAAGATTCTTGAAAAAAAAATCTTCTAAATATTATTTTTTGAAAATTTTTCGTGGTAATATTAAAGAAAATTAAATTCTCTATCTGATACATTTAAATATTTTATTATATATTCCATAGATTTAGAGATAAAAGCAATATAATATCTAAAATAATCTGTTATAAATTTTACAGCCGAAAGAATGTCATGAAAAATAGTTAAATTTAAATTGTTTGTAACTGACAGATAAATGTCAGTGTCAGAAATCCGGAGACATTACTGAACACTTTTTCTGGTAAGTACATACATTATATTATTTCTAAATGCATTAATAGTTAAATATTTATAGGTATATTACAGATACCCTTCATATATACTGTTATTTCTGACAATGAATTGGAATCATCTCGAGATAGAAGAGTAGGACAAAATTTCTTCATAGAATGACTTTAATTTTTTTTTTTTTTAAATATATGGAATAATTTAAAAAATCTAAATATATGGAATAGATATAAGTAGAATTTTTGGTGTAGAGTGTAAGTATACAAGAAATGTTAAATACATTAGGGCGCGAGTAGTCATGTGACTTTGTTGGCCTTGACAAGCAGATATGGGAGCCCATGTCAGAATGATAGCTAGTAATTATGTGTATAGATGTCATATATCATAATTTCTCATTCTAAATTTAATGATTTTCCAATTCCATGTGGTTTATTTTCCTTGACAAGTAAATTCCACACTCCTGATGACAAATTAACTACGTGAATTTAGAAAATCTTGAAATTTTTAATGAAAAATTCTGACATTTATGTACATAATTAATAATTATCATTCTGAAACGGGCCCCCACGTCGGCTTGTCAAGGCCAACAATGTAAGATGACTGTTCGCGCCCTATACTTATGTAATAAAAAAAAAAAAAGAAAGTGGCGAGAGGTATTGTGCTGGCCACAACAGATTTTTGTATTCAAGTTTCCGTCATACCAGCGAGGAAGTGATTAGATTCTGTTTATAAGGTATATTATCACAAATGAATTTTCATATACTCCATTTTCCAACCAGAAGTAATCTTTCAAATATAAATCAAAACTTTTCAAATTTTGTACTAAAGGCTTTTATATCGATGAGAACAAATATTTAAATTTAGCTGCTAGTTGTGAACTAGTGAAATGGTATTTTACTTGAAGCTCCTAATAGATTTTAACGAAAAAACATAAAATAAAATCCAAAACTTTCCAAATTACATGTTAATAAACTTTTATACATATATATATATATATATATATATATATATATATATATATATATATATATATACAGGGTGTCCCTTAACTTCGAGCAAAAACTTTAAGGGCATATAGTACTGCCCAAAATGAATAAAAAAGCTTCATCAACATAGGAATGATCTTCAACTGTTTCCGAGAAAAGCGAAAAATCTAAGAAAAACTGACAAAGATAACGATCGAATAAAATTTTGTCTATGTCAGTAAAAAGACTATAAAAAACAATAAAATTTTATATGAAACATTTTTCTCAATTTCTTATAGTTACGTAGTTATATGAAAATTAAATATTGACCAAGGTCGCCACAACATTTCACTTTTGATTTTTATAAAATAACAAAAGGCTATCTAAGATTACCTCTCAAAGGTAAACAAAAAGTCTCAATTAATCAAAATCGTAATTCTTATAGTTTTTGAGATAGCAAAGGTAAATCTCGTAAAAACTCATTTTTCACTGCTTTTTTTACTCATTTTGATCAGTATTATATGCCCTTAAAGTTTGTGCACCAAGTTAAGGGACACCCTGTATATATATATATATATATATATATATATATACATATATATATATATATATATATATATATATATATATATATATATATATATATATATATATATATATACAGTGTGTTAATTAAAAACCTGGCCATAGGCGTTTAACATGGGAAATCAGTTTTTCCTTGCGCAAAAGTTCCCAAATTATTTTAGACAAAAATACTTCAAATAAATGTTGTAGAGAATTAAATTCTGCATCCAGATTAGTAATAAGATTTTATTTTCGACGTTTCATAACCGAGAAAATCAATTTCAAAGTTTATCGAAAATTGCTGATTTATAGCGATAGCCATGGAAGTCAAACAAAATTACAAACAATTGTATGACATCTTAACTGTCAAAGAAAGTTTGTGTTTTGTGATTTTCGTTCAGTAACATATTTTTTTGGAAGTATGGAACAGTTTTCTCATGAAGAAAAGCTTCAGATTATAAAATGGTGTTACTGTGGACAAAGCTATAGAAAAATACGTGATTTAATAAGTGTAATGTGGTCACATCGACAAATTCCAAGTAAAACCACAATAGAATCTTTTATTAAAAAAACTTAAAGCTGTAATTTCCAATGAATGTAGAAAAATAAATGCCAGACAGCTGCATAATGTTCGACATGGCTTTTATAATAGACTTGGGTATTGCTTAGCGCAAAATGGAGGGTTATTTGAGCATTTAATATAAAATTATATTCATTCTAGTTTTCTGTTTTTCTTTTTAAATAAATACATTATTCTTGTTTTCATTTTTATTTTATTTTGTATATGTTGACAGCTATGTATTCTAAAATTAAACCATGTATTTAAGAAACATATTTGTTTTATACATTAAGTTAGGCTAATTCATTGTGTCAATGTCATACAATTGTTTGTAATTTTGTTTGAGTTTCATGGCTATCGCTATAAATCAGCAATTTTCGAAAGACTTTGAAATTGATTTTCTCGGTTATGAAACGTCTAAAATAAAATCTTATTACTAATCTGGATGCAGAATTTAATTCTCTACAACATTTATTTGAAGTATTTTTGCCTAAAATAATTTGGGAACTTTTGCGCAAGGAAAAACTGATTTCCCATGTTAAACGCCTATGGCCAGGTTTTTAATTAACACACTGTATATATATATATATATATATATATATATATATATATATATATATATAAGTGAAAAACTGACAAGGTTATGATTACAAATGATCAACTAGGAAGTGGTACTTTGCTTGAAATAGTGGCCACGTCATATTTTTCGCAACAATATTCCTGTTATATTTTAAAAACGTCACTGTCATTGTTACATTATTTTCTATCATGCCATCTCTCAAATGTCAAAGTGACATTTAGTTTAATGGCCGCGAAATTAAATATCGCGCTCTGTATTGTGGGTGCGAAGTGCTAACTTCGGATCCGGGTACACAAAAAAAGATAGAGTATTATACATAAAGTAGAACTTTTCAAATTAATATTTTTATACTTAGGGGAACAACTATAGTAAAAATGATTAGGCAGAAGACGCACGTTTTCAACCTGAAAAAAACTTATAAAATGAAATATAACTTGCAGAAATTATTGGATTTATTTATTTTTTAAAAAAGAAGAAGTATTAAGAAACATATATATATATATATATATATATATATATATATATATATATATATATATATATATATATATATATATATATTAATGAATTTACAATTATTTTTAAATCAATCCTTATTCCTTTTACGGAATATAGAATTATTTGACACAATATGGTCATTCAAATAATTTTATATTCCGTAAAAGGAATAACGATTGACTTAGTAATAAATGTAAATATCATTAATATACAGGATGTAACACCAAAACTGACCACCGCCATTATTTTCTTTATTATTATAGTTACAAAAAAATACTTGTTGTAGGAGACCAAGGGGGACATCCTAATAAAGAAGAAAATATTTTTTAAAACCTCTGGTTCTCAAGTTGTAATACAAAGTTATATTTTTTCAAATTGGATTATACATATTTTTTATGCCTATTTAATAGTATATTTATGTCTGAATTCAACCATGTATTATTTTTATATCCTTACATTGATATATTGATAATATAGAAAAAATGTGATTGAAATTTAAATAAATTTGATTTTTATAGGCATTTTTCAGTAGGCTATGTATGAAAAACAAAAATTACTATTTGTCAATTTGAATTATTTAGGATAGAAATCAATTAGACCACTGTTCATAACGTTATTAACAAATACTTGTTTCATTTTAAGTTAAGCTCAATTGTTTTTCATTCATGACCCACTGAAAAATAACTATAAAAATAATATTTAGAATTTTTTTGTTAAAATACTACTACTTCCGGTTGTCCAATTGCTACCAGAATCTATTCAACTCTTCCTATTACTGTTAGGTTGAGGAATCCATAGTTATACAGGTCTGTAATCTTATAGAATTTGAGAAATCGTACCTCCAACAACCTCACACACATCCACACACACACACACACACACACACACACACACACACACACACACACACACACACACACACACAGACATCATCGTAAAAATGTTAGTATCGGATTCTAGGCACCTTAAAACGTGCTTATTCACTAAAATCTGGATATGCGATTTTTAGCATGATTCCAATACCTCTCTTAGTGAGAGGTAAAAAAATTAGATAAATGGTTAAGCGGAATGACTACCTCTGCCTACTATATATATATATATACTGTAACGTTTTTATATTTATATGGGTGAAGTGTAAAACATAGACAATTATTATTAACAAAGAATATGTTTATTAAACGATAATTAAATAAGGATTAAATATTAAAAGGTAATAAAAACAACTAACACTATGGTTAAATAATTATAAACACTAAGAATATTATTAAATGCTTAAATACTACGATTATTTATGTAACTAACATTTATATCACTGCACTTATTTATATAACTACATTTATTTATGTAAACTGTTAAACTGTTTATTTATATCACCGAGTTCATATCTGGTTACTGGTATATATGAGACTGTCTCCCGCTGATCTCCCGACGGTATTTATACAGCCCCTGTCATTCTAGAACTCTTCTAAAGCGACAATGACCCGTATACAAAGGAATGAGGTCACGGCGCAATTAACCTGTCTCAGCGCGTCGGGGATTGTATTATCGCTCTGGTATGTTCTTTCGAAGGGATTACGTCATTGTTCGCGAACATGCTATCAGTAGCGGCGCATGCATACTTTTCTCTCAGGGGCGCACGTCACACTGCCCCCTCCTTAAGACTGTTTCGTCCCGGAACAGTTCTCGATGGCAATATCTGCACGTATTACCCTTGGTGCATTTGGAAGTCCATGTGGTACACCAAACCCGCATACACACTCTTTGACTAAGGTTTCAGCGACCGTGATGGCTTCCTGGTAGATAGGCTTCAACCTACTTGGTGAAGTAGTCCATGACAACCACGATGTATTTATTTCCGTCTTCTCTTTCTGGAAATGGTCCGGCCACGTCAATCGCCATGCGCTCAAATGCTCGTCTATGAGAGCCGTTGTTTCCAGCGCAAACCACACATTTCTTCCACCAGTCTTTAACGTCTTTCTTCCACTTAACCCAGTAAAAATCGCTGACGCAATCTTTCTAATGTTTTGTTGACTCCCAAATGGCCACCGCCAGATCCGTCATGGATCTCTTTTAACACGTCTGGTACTCTATTCTTAGGAATGACCAACTGAGTTCTCTTCTCAGTTCCATGGCATTCTCAACCACACGCTTTAACAGGCCATCAATCACCATGGAGTCACATTGCGCCCAGTACGATTTTACAATCTGTGACTGTGGTGCAACATCTTCCCATATTGGTTTGCTCTCGTCGCTTTCAATTCCAGTACTATTTTCAGTCGGGTCCTTGCGTAGTCCATCGGGCTGCCTACTATCGTTGACTACTGTTATTCCGGCAATGGTGGAATGTTTTTGTTCTAGTGGACTACCATATTTGCCTCCCTTAGCATGGCCTTTTGAACAATGCGTCGACGCTACTTCCCTTCCTTTCAAGTTCCTTTCTCTGTCTTGACTTTCTTCTTCCTTGTGGTGATAGGTATGGCATCGTCGTCATCGTTATCTATCTCGAGTTTTCGTTTCCCGCTCGAGCTGTCCATACGAATCGCCAAGGGCACGTCTTCCCCGCTGTCTTCAGGCCCCGTTCCAAAGTCCTTAGTTCGCAATCGCAACTGCTCGACGGAGAACTATTCCTTTCAGGTTGGCTTTCCTCTTACTGGAATTTCTTCCTAGATTTCTTCTTAATTGCTTGCTGAACACGCTCTCTTTCTCTCGCGTTCTTTCTTTTTCGCTTCCGTCTTCTTTTGTAACAGCGGAGTTTCTTTCTTCTAGCAAACACTTCGTTTATAATTCGTCGCACTTTTTCATCTATGGCTTCGGTATTTTCATTTCCCTCAGCATAATTATCTCGCACTCGCGATTGGTAAAGTGAAACTTGTTTGGCAGTTTCATGATCTGATACATATGAGAGTGCGTCAACCATAGCTTTTGGGCGGCCTAATTGCTGTGCTTGCTGAGTATTGCTGTCTCGAACTCCGAAGATGAGTCTCTGAGTGGCCAGGTACTCCAAATCCTTGTCAGGAGCTGTACGATGTGTGAGACGAACCGAACGAGTTACATCGGCTCCAAATTGTTGTAGATTTTCTTCAGTTTTTCTAGAAGTCTTCTCCCATCCTTGTTTCAATATTTGTTCCAGAAATCCAGAATTCTCCAATTTCCGTTCCAATATTTGCTCCGTAATTTCAGAATTCTCCTCCAATTTTCGCTCTAACCTTTTCTCCATGATTCCAGAATTCTCCTCTACTCTTCCAGAATTTACCTCTAATTCCTGTTCCAGATTCTGCTCCAGAATTTCATAATTCTCCTCTACTCTTCCAGATTTCGCCTCCAATTCCTCTTCCAATTTCTGCTCAAAAATTCCAGAATCTTCTTCAGCTTTTCTAGAACTCTCATTCAATTCACGTTCCATTGTTCTAGAATGTCCCATTAATTCTTCGTCCAGTACTCCGGGATTTTCCTCCACTTTTCTAGAACTTTCATGCAATTCCCTTTCCAATGTTCTAGAATATTCCTTTAATTCTTCTCCGGAATTTACTTCCACTTTTCCAGAACTTTCATGCAATTCTCTTTTCAATGTTCTAGAATGTTCCAGTAATTCTTCTTCCAGTGCTCCGGAATTTTCCTTAACTTTTCCAGAACTTTCCTCCAATATCCGATCCAAACGTCTAGAACTTTCTTCCCGTATTTGTTCTAATCTTTTACAATGTTCGTCTACAAGTTTACAAATGTCGGACACCTCATACGGAATTTCAAATATGTAATCTTCAGGATTTTCACCAGAATCGATTAATGCTTGCCGCAGTCTTTCTTGAAGCTCTATCTTCTTTCCTGTTGCTTCCAAATCTCGTTCGTCCAGTTCCGTCTTGAGATCACGTATTTTCAATTCACTTAATTTTAATAGTTTAGGCATTTTATTTATTTTTATTTACACTTCACAGTTATGAACAACCCCACACCTGACACCAATTGTAACGTTTTTATATTTATATGGGTGAAGTGTAAAACATAGACAATTATTATTAACAAAGAATATGTTTATTAAACGATAATTAAATAAGGATTAAATATTAAAAGGTAATAAAAACAACTAACACTATGGTTAAATAATTATAAACACTAAGAATATTATTAAATGCTTAAATACTACGATTATTTATGTAACTAACATTTATATCACTGCACTTATTTATATAATTACATTTATTTATGTAAACTGTTAAACTGTTTATTTATATCACCGAGTTCATATCTGGTTACTGGTATATATGAGACTGTCTCCCGCTGATCTCCCGACGGTATTTATACAGCCCCTGTCATTCTAGAACTCTTCTAAAGCGACAATGACCCGTATACAAAGGAATGAGGTCACGGCGCAATTAACCTGTCTCAGCGCGTCGGGGATTGTATTATCGCTCTGGTATGTTCTTTCGAAGGGATTACGTCATTGTTCGCGAACATGCTATCAGTAGCGGCGCATGCATACTTTTCTCTCAGGGGCGCACGTCACAATACTTAGCGAGAGGTAAAAATTCCGCGTATTGAAAACATTTTCAATCTATTTCTTGTATATATTAATATATACATAAGCACATTTTTAGACATTCTTGTATTACTTCGTATTGTAAGTAAAAACCTGTTTATCCCCAAGTATTATTTACTTAGTACAAGTATTAAATCAGCCGCCAAATTTCTTGTTTTTCAGTGTAATCCAAGAACGGAAATTAGGCAATACAATAATATATAGATTCTACAGACGGAAAAGACGCTTCTACCATTTTAGGTAAGGAAGATATTATCTATGGTCAAAAAATTCGAAGATGAGTTTTTAGACAATAAGCACGTTCTAGGGTACCTAGGATACGATTTTACCATTTTCACGATGATATATGTGTGTGTGTGTGTATCTGTATGTGTGTGTGTGTGTTTGTGTTTGTGTATGACGATTTTTTCATAGACAATAACTTCAACACAACAATTCTAAAAATTATAATTCTTTCGTATTCCTTTTCTTATTGGATTTTGGTTACAATTATTGGTCAACCTGAAGTACCCTCATTTGAAGATTTTGAGTTTTGTTTTCTGAAAAAACACAGTTAAAATCGTTTTCTGACATTTAATGTTATTATAATATTGAAGAATATTCTAGAATCTACGAATTTTCTGCATTTTATACTTCATATAGTGAAAATGATTAGGTAGAAGACATACGTCATAAACCTGAGAAAAATCTTATAAAATGAAATATAATTTGTAGAAATTATTAGTTGTTATTATTTTTTTAACAAAGAAGAAAGAACATACTAGTATTAAAGAAACGTTTATATTAATGACTTTATAATTATCTCGAAGTCAATCCTTTTTCCTTTTACGGAATATAAAATTGTTTGACAAAACATGGTCACTCTCAATAGAGTCAACGTATGTTATGAAAATAAACTACAATTATTTCAAATAATTTTATATTCCGTAAATGGAATAACGATTGACTTAGAAATAATTGTAAATGTCATTAATATATACATTACTTAATACTAGAACATTTTTTTCTTCTTCTTTTAAAAATAAATAACACCTAATAATATTTATATTTTTAAAGTTATATTTAATTTTATAAGGTTTTTTTCAAGTTGATGACGTGCGTCTTCTGCGTTATCATTTTCACTATATTCAATGGATATAGAGTTAATGAAATTAAATTTCATAAATCAACCAGCCATGCTATAACCATGGAAACAACTACTATATTAAGAAAATTTTAATTGACAGATGTTAGTGTCAATGAAAAGAAAATGAATGTGACAGAGAGATGAGTATGTTGAGATTGATGTTGGGGAAGGCACCGAAAGGTAGGATACAGAATGAGAGGATAAGAGAAATGGCTCGAGTGATAGAAGTTTCTAGAAAGATACAGGAGAAACGATTATATTGGTTTGAACATGTAATGAGAAGAGATGAATAAATATATTGGAAGAAGAATGAACAGCTTAGTAGTAAAAGGTAGAAGAAACAGAGAAATACCAAAGAGAAGATGGAAGGACTGTATTGCGGAAGACTTGAAAGAAAAGGAATTGAATGAGTACGATAAGAAAAATAGAAATGGGTTGATGAAGAAAATCAAAAATAACGATCCCTAACGAATGGGAAAAACTAAAGAAAAAGAAGATGTCAGGGCCAAATGCAATTTACATAGTTCGTTTATGAAATAATTTTATTGGAAATAGAATCTTTTGCAAGAAAATATATGTATGGAATTTGTACATAATACAAAGAATTAACAGAAAGTAATGTGGTGGCCACATCAGATCTTTTTATTCAAATATCACTGAGATTTTGACTATGGTCTCTGTTCCAATTATCTGGATTATGGTATAAGTAAAAATTTTACAAACACCAAAAAGCAATAACGAAGCACCAACAAAATATACATTAATAAATTTACTATTTCATTAATATTATTAATGCGCTAGGTGTGAAGTTTGCACATCATTGAATAATGTTTATTATTTCATTCAAGAATCTAAGATTTTCAAACACAAAAGAGCACTAACAATGCATTAACAAAAGATAAAATAATTTGATTTTTTTTAATGTTGTGCTAGGTGTGAAGTTGACACGTCAATAAATAATGTTAATTATTTCATAAACCGCTTTCTGAATTTCAAAAAAAATTAAAGGATAAAAGTGCACTAACGAAGCACAAACAAAAGATATAATAAGTAATTTGAAATTTTGTTAATCACGTGCTAAGTGTGAAGTTGGTACGTCATCATATAATGTTAATTATTTCGTGAACCACTCAATTAATTTCAAAAATTTTGAAGCGCAAAAGAGCACTAACGATGCACTAACAATACATGTAATAAGTAATTTGAAATTTTATTAATGACGTGCTAAGTGTGAAGTTGGCACGTCATCATATAATGTTAATTATTTCGTGAACCGTTCAATTAATTTCAAAATTTTTTGAAGCACAAAAGAGCACTAACGAAGCACTAACAAAAGATGTAATAAGTAATTTTAAATTTTATTAATGACGTGCTAAGTGTGAAGTTGGCATGGCATCATTTAATGTTAATTATTTCGTGAACCGTTCAATTAATTTCAAAAATTTTTGAAGCACAAAAGAGCACTAACGAAGCACTAACAAAAGATATAATAAGTAATTTGAAATTTTATTAATGACGTGCTAAGTGTGAAGTTGACACGTCATCATATAATGTTAATTATTTTGTGAACAGTTCAATTAATTTTAAATTTTTTGAAGCACAAAAGAGCACTAACGAAGCACTAATTACTAATATAAAAAAGAATATTTGTGCTTCCAATGACGTGCCAACTTCACGGACCCCATTCTCAGTAGTGCCAACGAAAATGAAAATGAACATAAACTATAATTATTTCAAATGATTTTATATTCCGTAAAAGGAATAACGATTGACTTAGAAATAATTGTAAATATCATTAATATATACATTACTTAATACTAGAACTTTTTTTCTTCTTCTTTTAAAAATAAATACCCAATATTTTTTATAATTTTAAAGTTATATTTCATTACATACGGGTTTTTTCAGGTTGATGCGTAATCATTGTCACTATATTCAATGGATATAGAGTTAAAGAAATTAAATTTCATAAATCAACCATCCATGCTATAACCATGGAAACAACTACTATATTAAGAAAAATTCTAATTGACAGATGTTAGTGTCAATGAAAAGAAAATGAATGTGGCAGAGAGATGAGTATCCTGAGATTGATGCTGGAGAAGACACGGAAAGATAGGATAAATAATGAGAGGATAAGAGAAATGGCTCGAGTGATACAAGTTTCCAGAAAGATACAGAAGAGACGAATATATTAATTTGAAGATGTCATGATATGAGATGAATAATATATTGGAGGAAGAATGAACAGCTTAGTAGTAGACGGTAGAAGAAACAGAGGAAGACCAATGAGAAAATGGAAGGACTCTATTGCAGAAGACTTGAGAGAAGAGGAATTGAATGAGTACAATAAGCAAAATAGAAGCTTGCATGTCATTAAATAATTTTTATTATTTCACTCAAGAATCTGAGATTTTCAAACACAAAAGAGCACTAACAAAGCACTAACAAAATATCTATAAAATAATTTGATTTTTTTAATGACGTGCTAGATGTAAAGTTAGCACGTCAATAAATAATGTTAAGTATTTCATAAACCGCTTTATGAATTTCAAAAAAATTTGAAGCACAAAAGAGCACTAACGAAGCTCTAACCAAATATGTAATAAGTAATTTGAAATTTTATTAATGACGTGCTAAGTGTGAAGTTGGCACGTCATCAAATAATCTTAATTATGTCGTGAACCGTTCAATTAATTTCAAAAATGTTTGAAGCACAAAAGAGCACTAACGAAGCGCTAACAAAAGCCGTAATAAGTAATTTGAAATTTTATTAATGACGTGCTAAGTATGAAGTTGGCACGTCATCAAATAATCTTAATTATTTCGTGAACCGTTCAATTAATTTCAAAAAAATTTGAAGCACAAAAGAGCACTAACGAAGCACTAACAACATATGTAATAAGTATTTTGAAATTTTATTAATGACGTGCTAAGTGTGAAGTTGACACGTCATCAAAAAATCTTAATTATTTCGTGAACCGCTCAATTAATTACAAAATTATTTGAAGCACAAAAGAGCACTAACGAATCACTAATAATAGATGTAATAAGTAATTTGAAATTTTATTAATGACTTGCTAAGTGTGAAGTTGGCACGTCATCAAATAATCTTAATTATTTCGTGAACCGCTTAATTAATTTCAAAAAATTTTGAAGCACAAAAGAGCACTAACGAAGCACTAATAACTAATATAAAAAGAATATTTGTGCTTCCAATGACGTGCCAACTTCACGGACCCATATTATTACACTAATTAATAGAAAAAAATTCTTTAAAAAGTTTAAGGGTTCATACTTTCTAAACTTGATAGTTTTTGAGATATTAATGAAAATATTTAAATGTTTCTTCTCAAAATAAATAATTATTGCTGTTCCTACAGGAATTAAAATTTTTTTAGGTACTGCTGAACGCGGCCAATATTTGAATATTGTATGCAACTTTTAGCAGCATAGGTTGCAAGATATTTCTTTATAATTCTTTATCTCTAAATTCATTGAACATAAAGAAAAAATTTAAATAAATCGAATGGAGACTGAACTATTTTTACCTTCCGTCACCTCTAGGTAAGGAAGGTATTGTCTTTGGTCAAAAAATTCGGTGGTGAGTTTTCATTGAATAAGCACATTTTAGGGTCTTTACAATATAATTTTACTATTTTTACGATGATGTCTGCATGTGTGTGTGTGTGTGTGAGTGTGGACGTGTGTGTGTGCGTGCGTGTGTGTGTGTGTGTGTGTGTATGTGTATGTGACCGCGGTTTCGGCCACGATATCTCCAATACTAGAATTGCAAATTCTAAGTTAAATTTTATTATAACTTAAAGAATATATAATTCTCTATACGATTTGATTGCATTTTATATTTCATATTCAACAGATATAGAGTTAAAGAATTATAAAGTAATAAATTACATAAATCAGCCAGATATGCTAACTTAACCATGAAAACTGCTAATATATTCAGGTAGTAATTCAAATTTACAGATGTCATTATCAATAAAAGGTAAATGAATGAAAGAATAAGGGAAATAACTCTAGTGTTGGGCGTTTCTAGAAAGATATAAGAGAGACGATTACATTAGTTTGAACATGTCATGAGGAGAGATGAGTATATTGGAAGAATGAATAGCTTATAAAATAAGGTGGAAGAAACATAGGAAGACCAAATATAAGATAAAAGGAGAGAAAAGGAACTGAATTAGGGTCCCTAGAACACGAATTTACTATTTTTACGATGATGTATGCTGTGTGTTTGTATGTATGTGTGTGACCTAACCTAACCCTACCACCGTTCGAAACCATTTATGTCGATAAAATTCCTCCGTGGAAAAAAGTCCAACCAAAGTACATCCTAGACCTGACCAAACACAAAAAAATGACACTATATATACGGATCAAGATACCTACCTCGATAAAAAATTTAAATGTAGCAAACTGTTTCATTCAATTATTCTGTCAATCTTCAACTCTCTAGACATAAATATTGTAGTTTATTGTTGAATTTTAATAATATTCTTCTAAATTATCAAGGCCATGGCGGATTTAACAATAAGGCAACGAATAGAAATTTTATTTTTTCTTGGTTGTGGGAACTTTACAAGATCACAGCAAGAAGTGTGTGATATGTTTAATGCAAAATACCCAAATCGACCTATTACGCAATCGGCAGTTCCATAATCAACTTTTAAATGTTTTTATCAGGATATCTTGATTATTCATTATTATTAAATGTTCAACTCGATTTTTCTCAGAATTTTTGTTATGCAACGTTATGATTTATTTACATGATCATAAAGAGAAGAAAAAACACTATCGGATTTCACTACTAAAAATCTATGTTGTCATTTAATTTTTTTTTGTGATGACGTCATAACTGAAAAACAAATGAAAGTCGGAAGATGAATCGTACATATTATTGTGTATTTTTAAAAATGAAAATCGACGTGTTTCAGCGTTTTTATACAAACCGGCTGAGTTCGGCTTTTTTTTTATATTCCACACTTTAATCGCACACTGTATATATATATATATATATATATATATATATATATATATATATATATATATATATATATATAGTGGCTTAAACACCCCCAAGGGGTTGCGCCGCTTCTTAGGAAGCTCTCTAGATCCTTTTCTGGGGTGGATCAGTCCCCATTTTCCTCTCACTCAAACTTTTTCGCTTATGCTTCTCCATATATTTCTATCCCTTGTTTTCTCCTGCCATTTCTTTACTCCTGCATTTTTTAAGTCCTCTTCTACTTCTTGCAGCCATTTGGATCTGGGTCTGCCTCGTCTTCTTCTTCCTCCTGACATCCACTGTGTTATTGATTTTATTGTATCTTTTTCATCTGCTCTCCATATATGCCCTAGCCATTTGATTCTCTGTTGCTTTATTTTCTTCACTATGTCTTCTCCTTCTAGTATTTGTTCTATTTCATGATTCATTCTTGGTCTAAATTCGTTTTCTGCGATTTTTACTGGTCCTAATATTTCTCTCATTATTTTCCTTTCTGCTATTCTTAAGTCTTCTTCATCTTTTTTTGTCATTGTCATTGTTTCGGCTGAGTACATTATTACTGGTCTTATTATCGTTTTGTATATTTTCATTTTCGTTTTAAATGTAATAAATTTACTCTTTAAAAGTTTTTTGTTAGCGTAGTAGGCCCTGTTAACTGCTATTATCTTCTCTTTGATTTCTGCTTCTCTTTCTCCATTGCTGTACAACATGATGCCTAGATATTTAAATCTTTCGACTTCCTCAAAATAGTGTTCTCCTATTTTGATCTTCTTGTTCTCTGACTTTTTCCTGAGTCTCATTAGTTTGGTTTTTTCTTCATTTATTTTTAGTCCTATCTTGTCTCCTTCTGATACTATCTCTTTTAACATTTCCGTCATTATTCTTCTATTCTTTGTCACCAGGGCTATGTCGTCGGCGTATGCTATTATTTGTCCTCCTCTTGTTCTTATAGTTCCTTTGTTTATTTTCCTCATTACATATTCTAGGGCTAGGTTGAATAAGGTTGTCGATAATGAGTCCCCTTGTCGTACGCCTTTGTTTATTTGAAATTCTTCTGTTTCTCCTTTTTGTGTTTTTATACTGACTGTTGTTTTTTCCATTGTCATCGAGATCAGTCTTCTCAGTTTTGCTTCTATTCCTAGATCTTTTAAAGCTAATAAAAGTTTTCCTCTTTTAATGAAGTCGAACGCTTGTCGGAAGTCAATAAAAAGTATCTCTATGTTCAAATTATATTCATGTGTTTTTTCCATGATTTGTCTTATCGTGTGTATGGCGTCTATTGTTGATTTTCCTTTAGTAAATCCACACTGATACTGTCCAATTATATTTTTTGTTGCATTTTCCAGTCTTTTTTGTATTATTGTGGTCATGATTTTGTATATTGTGTTCAGTAGCGTAATTCCTCTATAGTTTTGGCATATTTGTTGATCGCCTTTCTTGTGTATTGTTATTATTTGCCCTGTTTCCCATTCTTTTGGCATTTTTTTCTTCTTTCCATATTCTCTGGATAATTGTATATATGTATTCTTGTATACTTTCCCCTCCGTATGTTATTAGTTCTATATTTATTCCGTCTTTTCCTGGTGCCTTTCCATTTCTGATTTCTTTTATTACTTTCTTAACTTCTTCTAATGTTGGTTCTGTTAAAGTTTCTTCGTCACTGGTTTCGTCTTGTATTTCAAGGCTTTGTGAGGGTTCTGTTAACAGTTCTTTGAAATATTCTGCCCACACTTGTTTATACTGTTCAGCATTTTCTGTTTTATGCCCTTGTTTGTCCTTTATGTTATACGTTTTAGTTTTGTATGATCTGTTTTATTCATTAATTTTTCGATAAAATTGTTTCGTGTTTTTATTTGTACTTTCTTTTTCAATCTTTTTTATTTCATTATCTATCCAATCTCTCTTGTTTTTCCTTATTATCGAGTTGCTTTCTTTCCTTATTTTTCCGTATTCTATTTTATCTTCGTTTTTATTTGTTTTTATCCATTTAAGTCTTGCATTTACCTTTCTTGCTATTATTTCCTGGCATTCTTTATTGTACCATTCTTTTGTTTTTCCTCTCTTCTCTTCTCCTATCCATTTTTTGGCTGTGTTGTTTATAGTTTTCTTTATGTGTTCCCAATACGTTTCTATGTTATTTTTTTCAATGTTCTTCTCCAATTGCTTCTCCACTTCTTCCTCATATTTCTTCTTGATATTTTCATCGTTTAATTTTCTTACGTTCCACTTAGCTTTCATATTTTTGCAGTTGATAGTCCTTTTTACTTTTTGTCTTAAAGTTGCAGTAACCATGAAATGATCTGAGTCTGCACATGCCCCTCTATATGACCTTACGTCCATAATTGACGATTGCTTTCTTCTTTCAATTAATATATGGTCTATTTGTGTATTTGTCTGTTGGTCTGGAGATGTCCGTGTTATTTTGTGTAGGTATGGGTGATTATATTTGGTACTGCTTATGACCAAGTTATTTTTTGCTGCTAATCTGCATAATCTTTGTCCGTTATTGTTCGTCTTCTCATGTATAGTGTATTTTCCTGCGACCTGTTGTATATAGTCTTCTTTACCTATTTGAGCGTTGAGGTCTCCTAATATTATTAAAGTATCTTCTTTTGGTATAATTTTTATTTCTTCTTTCAGTTTTTCATAAAATAAATCTTTTTCTTCTTTTTTTGCCTTTTCAGTTGGTGCATATACATTTAGTATAGAGAGTTTGAATGGGTTTGCTTCTAGCCTAAGGTAAGCTAGTCGCTCGCTTATTGCTTGAAATTCTATCACTTTGTCTCTTAATTTATCCAATATTATAAATGCTACACCGTATTGGCCTTGTTTATCTCTTCCTGAATATAGTAGCGTGAAGTCCTTTTTATCTATTGATCCTTTCCCTTCCCATCGTATTTCTTGAAGTGCAGCTACATTTATTTTGTATCTTTTTAGTTCCGATGCTATTTCTTGCATTTTTCCTGGTGCTAACATCGACATAACATTCCATGTACTAATTCTAATTTCATTGTTTTTGTTTCTTGTTTTTAATGTTTTTTTGCTTTTTTTCTTTATTTTTTCCCCATTTCTTATTGTAAACTTATCTCTAATTATTTCATGTGTAGGGGTTTGCTCTTTTTGGAGTTCCCCAACATTTATATGTTTTTTGGTAATGTACTTTTTATTAAATTTTCCTTTTCATCATCCCATATATACCATTCAGTGTCTATCTTTATTTTCTTATAACCAAGTTTAATTTGTTTATTTTGTGTTCTTTCTTTCGTTGATCGTCATATCATTATCAATATATATATTTGATCCTTTTAGTTTGTATTTATTTTTCATTACATTACTTTTGTTTTCATATGTTTCCATTATTGCTACTATCGCTTGTTTTTCTATTCCTATTTTATACGCTTCTTTCACTTTTGTTTCTATTCCAATTTTATTTTTTAAAAAGTTTTCTATTTCTTTAGTGGAGACTTCCATTTGTACGCCTTTTATTATTATGTTGTTTTTCCTTTCGCGTTTCTCTCTCATTTCATCTTTGTTGTCAAGCACCTTTATTTTCTTTAGGAGATCTTCTTTTTCTTTTTTCCATTCTTTCTCTTGTTTTTGTAGTTTATCTTCTAGAGATTTAATCATAACGTTGTTTTCTCGTATCTCTTTTATCGTCTCTTCTTTGTTGTAGTTCATATCCGCTTTTAATTCCTCTATTGCTTTAAGTATTAATTGTTCTCCACTCATTTTTTCTGTTCTTTTTTGATTTGTTTTTACTGGCGATCTGGCTGTCCGCTTACTTCTCTTAAAGGCTTCTTCTTGATTTATGGGTTCTTCTCGTTTTCGTTTGAATAGCTCTTCTAGTGAACCTGCGCTTAGTGCTCTGTCTTTTGTTATATTGTGCATTTAAATCGCCTAAAAGTTTGTTTTGGTTTACACTGGTCCTCTGTGGGTTGCAACTCCTCAGGCGTATTTCTTGTTTGTTGTGTTATCAGTAGCTGTCGCTGCTGCCTCGTTTCTCACTATATATCGAGCCCTGTACTTGTTTCGCGTCTTGGCTTGAATTTCTTCTCTTACTCACCAGATGACTAAACTAGTACTTGCAGTGTTTTGGCACTTATACTTGTACTACTTGCCAATAGATGACGCTACACGTAGTGCAACTGTCTTGAGTTAAGTTGACTTAAATTTTTTCGCTTAACCTAAGTTTCTTAAGTTTCTATCAAAAGGATATTTTTTTCTTCTTCGGCGTCTCGCCTCTTCGTCACTACACTTCTTATTGGACAACTCCTATTTTCCTTCTATTTCCCAAGCTCGGCTAGGGTTTTGGATTTAATTTCACCTTTAAATTGGGATTTTTACACAACTCTTGACAACTATGACCTTCACTTCACATACTCTGCTTACTTTTAATTCGGTGGTGAGTTTTCATTGAATAAGCACATTTTAGGGTCTTTACAATATAACTTTACTATTTTTACGATGATGTCTGCATGTGTGTGTGTGTGTGTGTGGACGTGTGTGTGTGCGTGTGTGTGTGTGTGTGTGTGTGTGTGTGTGTGTGTATGTGTATGTGACTGCGGTTTCGGCCACGATATCTCCAATACTAGAATTCCAAATTCTAAGTTAAATTTTATTATAACTTGAAGAATATATAATTCTCTATACGATTTAATTGCATTTTATATTTCATATTCAACAGATATAGAGTTAAAGAATTATAAAGTAATAAATTGCATAAATCAGCCAGCTATGCTAACTTAACCATGAAAACTGCTAATATATTCAGGTAGTAATTCAAATTGACAGATGTCAGTATCAATAAAAAGTAAATGAATGAAAGAATAAGGGAAATAACTCTAGTGTTGGGCGTTTCTAGAAAGATATAAGAGAGACGATTACATTAGTTTGAACATGTCATGAGGAGAGATGAGTATATTGGAAGAATGAATAGCTTATAAAATAAAGTGGAAGAAACATAGGAAGACCAAATATAAGATAAAAGGAGAGAAAAGGAACTGAATTAGGGTCCCTAGAACACGAATTTACTATTTTTTCGATGATGTATGCTGTGTGTTTGTATGTATGTGTGTGACCTAACCTAACCCTACCACCGTTCGAAACCATTTATGTCGATAAAATTCCTCCGTGGAAAAAAAGTCCAACCAAAGTACATCCTAGACCTGACCAAACACAAAAAAATGACACTGTACCATAAATATATATATACAATAATGCCACCAAATACGCAGCCAAGAAAAAGGACAACAAATATATACCGACGGATAAAAAATCGAAGGAAAAACGGGAGCAGCGATAGTATTCAACGAACACACCATCAAATACCACTTACCGGACGTAGTAACCATATACATTGCTGAAACCTATAGCATCTTACAAGCCCTAGAAGAAATTGCAAAACTTCGACATCCCAACAAAAAATATTTACTCTGCACCGACTCACTCAGCGTTACTAACAGTCTACAGAAAATATATTCTGTTGTACCCCTAATACAAAAAATACAGGACAAAATACATCAAATAAATCAAGAACAGAGGATTGAAGTATCAATAGTATGGGTATCGTCGCATATAGTAATACATGGTAACGAAGAGGTAGACAAAGCAGCCAAGAATGCTATCTTACAGAAACTAACACAAACACCCATACCAACTCAAGACTTTATAAAACTAATTAAAAAACGCATAAAAGACGCATGGGATCAAAAATGGGCAAACACAATAAACAACAAGATGAGAATAATCAAAACCGATACCTCAAAATGGACAAATCTACAATAGCGAAGAGACCAAATAAAAATTACGATACTCCGAATAGGACACACACTCCTCATCCACCAACACATCCTTGAGAAGACCGAACCACCGGCTTGTGAAAATTGCAATACCCGGCTTACAGTGGAACATATCAAGATACACTCCCCATATATGCCATCGAAAGAACACAACACCATATCCCATCTACACTAAGCGAGTCAGTGAGAAACAATATAAAAAACCTAAAAAGTACTATTAATTTTCTAACTGACATAAAACTCATTAAATTTATCTGAAATGTTAAAATATGTATATAATATGTAATTACCCTTAACATAATATCAATGTAAATGCTAACCAACTGTAACGGGTACTAATAACCTAGATGTTGATGTACTCATAAGCTAAAATAAAAAATAAAAAAACTTTTCTGCTTAGTTATCTTATTAAAAGTACTAAAAACTTTATTTAAACAATTTTTCGGTACGCTCATATGGTTAGTTACGACAATATAATACCATTTATTATCATGTAAAATAAATTCCATGTAGTGAAAACATATTTATTTCAACCTATTTCTTGCATATATTAATAATATTGTTCAATATTTTGAGCTTTACTACATAAGCACATTTTTAGTCATTCTTGTAATACTACTTATTGTAAGTAAAAATCCATTTATCCACAAGTATTATTTACTTAGTACACTACAATTCTAAAAATTATAATTCTTTCGTATTTCTTTTTACTTCCTTGTACGTAAGTAAAGGAAGTATTGTAATCGCGAAAAATTTCGGTTTTCAGATTTCAGCGGAAATATCCATTTTGATCATCCCTGAATTCATTTTGACTAATTTCGTCGTGACGTCTGTACGTACGTATCTCGCATAGCTCAAAAACGGTAAGCCGTAGAAAGTTGAAATTTTGTATTTAGGACTCCTATAACATCTAGTTGTGCACCTCCCTTTCTGGTTATTACACAATTTTCAGAAGTGGCACTTTACATAAAGCCTATAATAGATTTTAATGAAAAACTGTTTTAAAATATAATCCAAAACTTTTCAAATTTGGTATACAAGACTCTTATGTCAATCGAAATAACATAATAGATTTTGGTTAAATAGGCTAACCGGAAGTGGTACATTACTTGAAGTTGTTAACAGTTTTTCTTGAATAAAATGATTTTATTTTGATTTTAGAAATAAATGCTTCAAATAAAAGTTTTAGAGAATTAATTTCTGCGTCTAGCACATCAAGTATTATTAAATTAGCCCTTTGTATAAGCGAGATATGTAAATTTAAAAATTATATACTTTTTGTTTTTGTAATAAAGCTTGCAATGGATTAGGAAAAAAAATTCATGTCAAATTATGTTAAATACGTGCTATTTTATGATTCGTACAATAACAAATATTATATTTTAATTGTGAAATTACTCATATTCATTGTTGTAATCAAATATTTTTTTGTTGTAATCAAAACTCTCTTTAAAAAGAACCGGGTTAGATTAATGTTAATTTAAGAATGAATTATTTTTGTTCTATATCAAAATATTTCTCGGGCTTGGCTTAAGCCTGTCAATATTTTGTAATTTAATTATTAAAAAAATATGTATAGTTTAATAATCGTACAAGGAAGTCGTGTGGTGTCCACATCAGATTTTTTACTTTCTTGTACGTAAGTAAAGGAAGTATTGTAATCGCGAAAAAAATCGGTTTTCAGATTTCAGCGGAAATATCCATTTTGATCATCCCTGAATCCATTTAGACTAATATCGTCGTTACGTCTGTACGTACGTACGTTCGTACGTTCGTATCTCGCATAACTCAAAAACGGTAAGCCGTAGAAAGTTGAAATTTTGTATTTAGGACTCCTATAACATCTAGTTATGCACCTCTCTTTCTGGTTATTACACAATTTCCAGAAGTGGCACTTTACATGAAGCCTATAATAGATTTTAATGAAAACTGTTTTAAAATATAATCCAAAACTTTTCAAATTTGGTATACAAGACTTTTATGTCAATCAAAATAACATAATAGATTTTGGTTACAATAGGCTAACCGGAAGTGGTACATTACTTGAAGTTGTTAATAGTTTTTCTTGAATAAAATGATTTTATTTTGATTTTAGAAATAAATGCTTCAAATAAAAGTTTTAGAGAATTAATTTCTGCGTCTAGCACATCAAGAATTATTAAATTAGCCCTTTGTATAAGCGAGATATGTAAATTTAAAAATTATATACTTTTTTGTTTTTGTAATAATGCTTGCTATAGATTAGGACAAAAACATAAAAAAATGTTCATGTCAAATTACGTTAAATACGTGCAATTTTATGATTCGTACAATAACAAATATTATATTTTTATTGTGAAATTAGTCATATTCATTGTTGTAATCAAATATTTCTTTGTTGTAATCGAAACTCTCTTTAAAAAGAAACGGGTTAGATTATGGTCGCTATATATCTTACTGTTTTGAAGTTAAAATTAATGTTTTGTAATTTATTTATTAAAAAAATATGTATAGTTTAATAATCGTACAAGGACGTCGTGTGGTGTCCACATCAGATTTTTTACATCTATATAAAGAGCTTATTAGATTTTGGTTTCAATTGGTTAGCCGGAAGTACCCCCATTTGAAGATTTTAACAGTTTTATTTTTTTGGAAAAACGCTGTTAAAAGCGTTTTTTTTGACATTTAATGTTATTATAATATTGAAGAATATTTTATAATCTACGAATTTTTTACATTTTATACTTCATATAGTGAAAATGATTAGGCAGAAGACGCACGTCATCAACCTGAAAAAAACCTTATTAAATGAAATAAAACTTGTAGAAATTATTATTTGTTATTACTTTTTTTTAAAAAAGAAGAAAAAATATACTAGGATTAAAGAAACGTGTATATTAATGACTTTACAATTATATCTAAATCAATCCTTACTCCTTTACGGAATATAAAATTGTTTGACAAAACATGGTCATTCTCAGTAGTGCCAACGAAAATGAAAATGAACATAAACTATAATTATTTCAAATGATTTTATATTCCGTAAAAGGAATAACGATTGACTTAGAAATAATTGTAAATACTAGAACTTTTTTTCTTCTTCTTTTAAAAATAAATAACACCCAATATTTTTTATAATTTTAAAGTTATATTTCATTACATACGGGTTTTTTCAGGTTGATGCGTAATCATTGTCACTATATTCAATGGATATAGAGTTAAAGAAATTAAATTTCATAAATCAACCAGCCATGCTATAACCATGGAAACAACTACTATATTAAGAAAAATTCTAATTGACAGATGTTAGTGTCAATGAAAAGAAAATGAATGTGGCAGAGAGATGAGTATCCTGAGATTGATGCTGGAGAAGACACGGAAAGATAGGATAAATAATGAGAGGATAAGAGAAATGGCTCGAGTGATACAAGTTTCCAGAAAGATACAGAAGAGACGAATATATTAATTTGAAGATGTCATGAGATGAGATGAATAATATATTGGAGGAAGAATGAACAGCTTAGTAGTAGACGGTAGAAGAAACAGAGGAAGACCAATGAGAAGATGGAAGGACTCTATTGCAGAAGACTTGAGAGAAGAGGAATTGAATGAGTACAATAAGCAAAATAGAAATGAGTGAATGAAGAAAATCAAGAATAACGATTCCTAACGATTAGGAAAAGCTAAAGAATAAGATGTCAGGGTCAAGTGCAATTTACATAGTTAGTTAATGAAATAATTTTACTAGAAATATATAATCTTTTGCAAGAAAATATATGTATGGAATTTGTACATAATACAAAGAATTGACGGAAAGTAATGTGCTAGCCACATCAGATTTTTTTTTCAAATATCATTGCGATTTTGACTATGGTCTCTGTACCTTCCTTATCTGGGTTACGGTATAGGTAAAAAAATTACAAACACCAAAGAGCAATAACGAAGCAACAACAAAATATACATTAATAAATTTACTATTTTATTAATATTATTAATGCGCTAGGTGCGAGGCTTGTACGTCATTAAATAATGTTTATTATTTCACTCAAGAATCTGATATTTTCAAACACAAAAGAGCACTAACAAAGCACTAACAAAATCTATAAAATAATTTGATTTTTTTTAATGACGTGCTACGTGTGAAGTTAGCACGTCAATAAATAATGTTAAGTATTTCATAATTTTAAAAAAAATTGTAGCACAAAAGAGCACTAACGAAGCACTAACCAAAGATGTAATAAGTAATTTGAAATTTTATTAATGACGAGCTAAGTGTGAAGTTGGCACGTCATCAAATAATCTTAATTATGTCGTGAACCGTTCAATTAATTTCAAAAATGTTTGAAGCGCAAAAGAGCACTAACGAAGCACTAATAAAAGCCGTAATAAGTAATTTGAAATTTTATTAATAACGTGCTAAGTGTGAAGTTGTCACGTTATCAAAAAATCTTAATTATTTCGTGAACCCCTCAATTAATTTCAAATTTTTTTGAAGCACAAAAGAGCACTAACGAAGCACTAATAATAGATGTAATAAGTAATTTGAAATTTTATTAATGACGTGGTAAGTGTGAAGTTGGCACGTCATCAAATAATCTTAATTATTTCGTGAACCGCTCAATTAATTTCAAAATTTTTTGAAGCACAAAGGAGCACTAACGAAGCACTAATAACTAGTATAAAAAAGAATATTTGTGCTTCCAATGACGTGCCAACTTCACGGACCCCTGAATACCTCCCATGTAATTTCTTCTGTTTCCATACTCTCTTCTTTTCTTCTATATACTTCACTTTACTCAACGGTTCATAATTTTTATTTGATAAATTTAAGGGTGTATAATTTTTATCTGCTTTAGGAAGTTTTTTATGTGAATCTGATAATGATTTATTTTGAAAATATTCCCTTATATTATTTACTTATTTGTATTGTACCTCAAATATTTCTGGAATCCCCATACCACCTTCTTTTTTCTTCATGTGGAACAGTTCAATAGAACTTCGAGAATGATGGGCTCTGTATGTTGTGAACAGTTTTCTTGTTTTTGTATCTATATGTTTCAGTTTGGTGTCTGTCCACTTAATAATTACAAAACTGTATATTAATATCGAAGTGAACTAGCTATTAATTGCCCTACTTTTATTAATAGCAGATAGTTTAGATTTTAGAATTTGTCTAACCCTTCCGAAGTACAAATTTCTTAACTTTGTATTGTTTTTGAGCTACTCCTCTTGCTTGTAGATATCCTAGATACTTATACAATTTATCTTTGATCATATTTAAAATTTGCCCTTGTTTCTCATCAGATTTCACTCCTTCCTGATCTTCCCATTTTCTTTTTTTTATTCTGTGAATGCGACACTTACCTAATCCAAACTTCATATTAATATCTGCACTAAAACTTGATGCTTGTTTCAAAAGGTATTCCAGATCTTGCCGTGTACTGGCGAACAACTTCAAATCATTCATATATAACACGTGAGTATAATTTATGTTTACTTTTTCTAATGAGTACCCTTTTCTTCTTTGACTATTTAGTATCGTGGTCAATGGAGTTATAGCAAGACAAAATCATAGAGGACTCAGAGTTTCTCCCTGAAATATTCCTCTTTTAATCGCTATTGCTCCTACTTCGATCGTTTGTACTCTTTTCATTAGTAACTTTGTTTTCCATTATGCCATGGCGTATTTCAGAAACCTGTATATATGATTCTCTATCTTGTAAATTTGTAGTACATACTTCCAACATCCATGAATGTGGTACACTATCATATGCCTTTTGGTAGTCGATATACGCTGTGTATAACGGTTTATTGTGTTTCTTTGCATCCTCGATAATTATCATATCTATTAACACCAGTTCCTTGCATCCTTGCGTTTCCTTCCTACATCCTTTTTGTTCTTCATCTAGCATTCTATTTACCTCTAGATGTTTATAATTTTGTTCTATGATAATAGCTGGGAGTAACTAGTATATTTCCAGTAAGCACGTAATTTGTCGATATTTTTCAGCATCATTACTTGCAGGTTCCGGTTTTGGCGGCTGACCACCAAAAAAATGACTGGGTGGGTACTTAGCATGAATGGATTTGCTTCAAAATCAGTAATCTACCTTCGAGCAACACCGGTCATCTTCTGGTAACGTATCAATCTTGTGCTTTCCTTCAGAGAGGTACTTTACTTTAGTGAATTATCAAAAATTTTGCTGACTGGCTATTAAGAATAAATGAATTTGTTTAAAAATTGGTAATCTACCTTCGAGTAACACCAGTCACCTTCTGGTACCGTATCAATCTTGTGCTCTCCTTCAAAAAGGCACTTTACTCTAATGAATTATAACAAAATTTTGCTGACTGGGTATTTAGAATAAATAGATTTACTTCAAAATCAGTATTCTACCTTCGAGTAACACCGGTCATCTTCTGGAAGCGTATCAATCTTGTGTTCTCCTTCAGAGAGGTACTTTACTCTAGTGAATTACAACAAAATTTAGCTGACTGAGTATTTAGAATAAATAGATTTACTTTAAAATCAGTATTCTACCTTTGAGAAACACCGGTCATCTTCTGGTAGCGTATCAATCTTGTGCTCTCCTTCAAAGAGGTATTTTAATGAATTATAACAAAAATTTGCTGACTGGGTATTTAGAATAAATATATTTACTTCATAATCAGTATTCTACCTTCGAGTAACACCGGCCATCTTCTGGAAGCGTATCAATCTTGTGTTCTCTTTCAGATAGGTACTTTACTCTAGTGAATTACAATAAAATTTTGCTGACTGGGTATTTAGAATAAATAGATTTACTTTAAAATCAGTAAACTACCTGAAAACGATATGTCACTTGTTAGTAACGTAACAATCTTGTGCTCTCCTTCAAAGAGGTTCCTCACTCTAGTGAATTATAACAAAATTTTGCTGACTGGGTATTTCAAATAAATAGATTTACTTTAAAATCAGTATTCTACCTTCGAGCAAAACCGGTCATCTTCTGGTAAAGTATCAATCTTGTGTTCTCCTTCAGAGAGGTACTGTACTCTAGTGAATTATAACAAAATTTAGCTGACTGGGTATTTAGAATAAATAGATTTACTTTAAAATCAGTATTCTACCTTCGACCAACACCGGTCATCTTCTGGCAATGTATCAATCTTGTGCTCTCCTTCAGAGAGGTATTTTACTCTAGTGAATTATAACAAAATTTTGCTGAGTGGGTATTTAGAATAAATGGATTTATTCTACCTTCGAGTAACACCGGTCATCTTCTGGTATCGTATCAATCTTGTGTTATCCTTCAGAGAGGTACTTTACTATTGTGAATTATAATAAAATTTTGCTGACTGGGTATTTAGAATAAATAGATTTACTTTAAAATCAGTATTCTACCTTCGACCAACACCGGTCATCTTCTGGCAATGTATCAATCTTGTGCTCTCCTTCAGAGAGGTATTTTACTCTAGTGAATTATAACAAAATTTTGCTGACTGGGTATTTAGAATAAATGGATTTATTCTACCTTCGAGTAACACCGGTCATCTTCTGGTATCGTATCAATCTTGTGTTATCCTTCAGAGAGGTACTTTACTATTGTGAATTATAATAAAATTTTGCTGACTGGGTATTTAGAATAAATAAATTTACTTTAAAATCAGCATTCTACCTTCAAGCAACACCGGTCATCTTCTGGTAGCGTATCAATATTATGTTCTCCTTCAGAGAGGTACTTTCCTCTAGTGAATTACAACAAAATTTTGCTGACTGGGTATTTAGAATAAATAGATTTACTCTAAAATCAGCATTCTACCTTCGAAAACCACCGGTCATCTTCTGGTAGCGTATCAATCTTGTGTTCTCCTTCAGAGAGGTACTTTACTCTAGTGATTTGTAACGAAATTTTGCTGACTGGGTACTTAGAATAAATAGATTTACTTTAAAATCAGTATTCTATCTTCGACCAACACCTGTCATCTTCTGGTAATGCATCAATCTTGTGTTTTTCTTCAGAGAGGTACTGTACTCTAGTGAATTATAACAAAATTTAGCTGACTGGGTATTTAGAATAAATAGATTTACTTTAAAATCAGTATTCTACCTTCGACTAACACCGGTCATCCTCTGGCAATGTATCAATCTTGTGCTTTCCTTCAGAGAGGTATTTTACTCTAGTGAATTATAACAAAATTTTGCTGAGTGGGTATTTAGAATAAATGGATTTACTTTAAAATCAGTATTCTACCTTCGAGTAACACCGGTCATCTTCTGGTATCGTATCAATCTTGTGTTCTCCTTCAGAGAGGTACTTTACTATTGTGATTTATAATAAAATTTTGCTGACCGGTGTTGCTCGACGGTAGAATACTGGTTTTAATGTTATCTCATTTATTCTAAATACCCAGTCAGCAAAATTTTGTTATAATTCACTAGAGTAAAGTACCTCTCTGAAGGAGAACACAAGATTGATATGTTGCTAGAAGATGACCGGTGTTGCTCGAAGGTAGAATACTGATTTTAAAGTAAATCTATTTATCCTAAATACCCAGTCAGCAAAATTTTATTATAATTCACTAGAGTAAAGTACCTCTCTGAAAGAGAACACAAGATTGATACGCTACCAGAAGATAACCGGTGTTGCTCGAAGGTAGAATACTAATTTTAAAGTAAATCTATTTATTCTAAATACCCAGTCAGCTAAATTTTGTTATAATTCATTAGAGTAAAGTACCTCTGTGAAGAAGAGCACAAGATTGATCCATTAGCAGAAGATGACCGGTGTTGCTGGAAGGTAGAATACTGATTTTAAAATAAATATATTTATTCTAAATACCCAGTCAGAATTTTGTTGTTATAAATCACTATAGTAAAGTACCTCTCTGAAGGAGATCACAAGATTGATACGTTGTCAGAAGATGACTGGTGTTGCTCGAAGGTAGATTACTGACTTTGTTGCAAATCCACTTATTCTAAAATCCACTTATTCTAAATAGCCAGTCAGCAACTTTTTTGCTGGTCATCAAATTAGTCACCACTTTTTGGTAATAGATATGTGTTACCAATAGTCATTTTGGCATTTTAGTTGGTTCTTGTAGTATCTCCATACAACACATGCTAATTGCCTATGTATTGCTTTAAATGCTTTGTCCCAGTAATTGTGGATATGGTCTACACCGGGAGTTTTCCTGTTTAGGGTTTTTCTTGTCGCTTCTTATACATATTTTTCATTAATTTCCCATTGATAAATTGTTCTGATATCTCCTACACTCCTTTTCTCATCTCTTATCCGTTTGAAATTCTTATGTGTTACCGTCTTGGACCACACATTGATCCAAAAAATTTTGGTATTTTCTTTTGACGGTATTTGTTCTGCATTACCTTGTTCTTTATTATTGTTTCTTTCATTCATTTGCGTATAAAAAATCTTTTGATTGGTTTCAAAGAGCAAATTTTGTTTCCTTCTCTCGGTTTTTGCTTTATGCCGTCCTAATCTTCTAGCTGTAGCTGTTAATAACTGTTTTTGATAATCAAGAATTTCTTCGGGGTTTTTGATCCTATCTAAAATGTATTTATTTTATTTTCTAATATTTGGTTAAGTTCACTGTTTTTCACTGTTTTATACAGGTAAAATTGTACAAACGGCCTTGAAGGCAAGTATAATACAATAAATGATTTAAGTAAGTAGAGGTAAGTATGTATACAGTTGTTATTTTACATATCATTTCATTTCAGGGGTGGGGGTGACAGCATCGTCATCGTCCTTCATCCTCGGGTTGGCCAGGTATTCGTATGGCTTCCTCTACTTCGTTAGGGATGGAGTCGTCAGGCGTCGTTTTGTTTAGTACCTTGCGTACGATGTTGCATGTATCCAGAGCAACGCTTTTCTGCATAGTGTGGTAAGTATTTAAATCAATGTTTAGTTTTTGAAGTCCTTCGAATAGACTCAGGGGTATCTCACATGTTGCCCCTATAATTATGGGGATGATTTCAACTCGGTCGTGGTTCCAAAGTGTTTTAATTTCCTGAGCTAAATCCAGGTATCTCTCTATTTTTGTCGAGTATGTTCTCTCTATGTCCGTAGCGTTCGGGATGGCAATATCTATGAGGTAGGTTGTTTTCTCCTTTTTCTTGGTGTAAATGATGTCTGGTTTGTTGCTGGGTATGTAGTGGTCAGTTATAACACTACGGTTCCAATACACCTTAGCCTCATCGTTTTCTAGTACAGAGCAGGGTGTATATTTATAGTAGGGTTTGTCTGTGTCAACGAACTTGTTTTGTATACATATTGTTTTGTGTATTGTTTTTCCTACATTATCATGTCGCCATGTGTATTGTCTAGATGTCAATGTTTCACATGCGCTTATCAGATGGTCAATATTTTCGGGTTTCTTGTAGCACATTCTACATTTATCATCTTTTATTGTGCTGTCTTTGACGATGTACTTTCTATAGTTAAGTGTTGGGACGACTTGGTCCTGTATGCTTAGTAGGAACCCTTCTGTTTCCTTGAATAGTTTAGCGGTTTTAAGCCATGCAAATGAACTTTTTATATCTATGTTGTTTGTTTTGATTCTTGCAGGGTATCTTCCATGTATAGGTTTGCTGTTCCAGTCATTCAGTTTCTCCTCTTTTGTTACTCCTGTGGGTAAGACCGGGTCTTCTGGGTTATGTAGGTTTAGCGGCGTGTAAGCGCGATCGTTAATTACTGTCGCGTTGTGGAGTTGCGAGAGTTCCGCTTTTTTGTTGAAATGTGCTCGTAGTTTGGTAATCTGATTATGGTGTTGTTCGCGAAGGTCTAATATTCCTCTACCGCTATCCGTCCTTGGGAGGTAGAAGCGTTCTATTGACGATTTCGTATGGTGAGCTCTGTATTTTGTGAAGAGCACTCGGATTTTTCTATTTAGCTCATTCAACTCTGTTGCCGTCCATTTTATTATCCCGAAAGTATATGTTAGCACTGGAATGGCGTATGTGTTAACAGCGTTTGCTATTTTCTCTCCAGATAGTTGTGTTTTTAGGAGCGTTTTAATTCTATCGATCACTTTCTCAGTTATTAATTCTTTGGATCGTTTCTGTTGTATTCCTATAGCTTGCATAAATCCTAGGTATTTGTAAAGTATCATCTACTCCCATATTGCTAATCTCTCCTTGTATTTCTCTGTCTGTTACAATATAGCCTTCGATTTCTTTCCATTTTCCTTTTTCCATTGCATGTGTTTTGCATTTATCAAATCCGAATTTCATCTTAATATGGTTACTAAATGTTTCTGTTTTTCTAATGAGCATACGTAGATCTTGTTCGTTTTCGGCTATTAGTTTAATATCATCCATGTATATGAGATGGTTTATGACGGTGTTAGTGTCAGGGAAAGTGTAGCCTTTATTCGCCTTTTTTAGCATGTTGGACAATGGGTTGATTGCTAGGCAAAACCACAATGCACTCAAGGAGTCACCTTGAAAAATGCCTCTATTTATTTTTATATTACATACGCTTGTTGAATTACTGATCGTTAGTGTTGTTGTCCACTGTCTCATTATTGTCGTTAGAAATTCTTGTATTCGGGCATCTATTTTGTAGATTTTGAGAACTTCTCGTAGCCAGGTGTGTGGTACGGAGTCGAATGCTTTTTGGTAGTCGATGTAACAATTGTATAAGTTCTTCTTCCTCTTTTTCGTTGCCTCCATTATTATGCTGTCAATTATAAGCTGTTCCTTGCAGCCTTTACTTCTCTTTCTGCATCCTTTCTGTTCTTCCGTCATGATATTTTGTTGTGTTAGGTGTTCATATATTTTGTTAGTAATGATGCTTGTTAGGAGCTTGTATATGGTTGGTAGGCATGTGATAGGGCGATACTTGGATGGATCATTGCTGGTGGGTGTATTTTTAGGTATTAGGTAAGTTATACCTTGAGTGAAGAAGGTTGGAGTTGTTTCAGGGTTCGCAATCATGAGTGTGAAGAGGTTAGCCAGTTTGGAATGGGTTGAGGAGAATTTCTTAATCCAGAAGTTTTGTAGATTGTCAGCTCCTGCTGCTTTCCAATTTTGGAGTTTCTTGATGGCTGCATTGATTTCTTCTACAGTTACTACATGTGACTGCATTTCTTCTCTCTTCCTCAATCCACGTAGCTCTATTATTGTGTTCCACTGGCGTTGTCCATATTTTACCCCAAAATTCTTTGATTTGGTCTTTTTCGGGTGTTCTATTTTCTTGTGATGTTTGTCCTTCTTGCTCAAGTTTTCGGTAGAAGATTTTTTGGTTTGTGTGGAGGAGATTATTTTGGTATCTTCTTTTACTACTCGTTTTGTATCTCTTAAGTCTGTTACTTGAAACCATCAGCTTCTGCTTGAGTTTGTCCATTATTTCATTGGTTGTTTTGTTTTCTGCATCTGAGTTGTTTTTGATTATATCTTTGCATGTTTCTTTAACCTTCTTGCTTGCCTTATTGTTCCTAAGCAAGGTCAGATGCGCGATTTGTTTTCTTATATCCTTGATCTTGTCCTCCAGTCGTCTCATCCATGGCGGCGTTTGGTTTATATTCTTCTCTTTTGTATCATCTTTTTTTATTGTTGATTGATTATTAAGCATTATGACTGTTATTGCTCCAGTGTATAACAGATCGTGCAATTCATTTATTGTAGTTTCTTCGCCAATTTTTTGCTGAATAGCTTCATTGGTGTGTTTGATAAACTTCGATGTTTGTTTTGTGAATTTAATTTTTGGAATACGGGGTCTTTTAGTCGGATCTATTTCACTGTATTTTATTAAGTTTTCTTCGAAGCAATCTTTAACTTTTCTTTCAGCTTCGCTTTCCGTTCCTATTTGGTGGTGTTCTTGTTCTCTGACTGGCGGGCCTCCTGTTGTTTGTGGGTCTATTGCCTGTGCTATATTTAGATCTAACTCGCCAGCTACTTCTCTTCGTATCCGATCTATTATATCGGTGTGTATTCTATTTGATGTAAAAAGTAATCTTCGTTGGTCTAAGATATTCTGAATAGTTTTATTTCGCAGATCTTCAAATTTTGCTGTTACTCTTCTATGTAGTTCGGTACTGTACGCAATTTTTATGGTCTCCATTTTGGTGATTTCTAGGTAGCAACGGTATATGAATTCATTCATTTCATTGGTCCATTTGGTTCGTCGCTTAATTACTGGTCAGCAACATTTACACGAGATTGTGAGGCGGAGGTGGAGTTGTTGCTGCCTCTGTTTTCTCGTCGTCCTATGACATTGCTGGTTTCTGTTGCAGGTCTATCATCATGGCGGTTCCGATCCGGTTCCTGCTGTACCGGCCCACCGGAGTATCTCTTTTGTCGCGTTCTAACAGCGATTACTTGGTTACACATCTGTCGGGTTGCTAGCCCTAGGACGGTTGGACATCTCTTAGCTTCCCCCCCTGCTGGCTTGCAGGTAAGTACTGGCGCCCCCCACCACGTGAAGGTGGATGTCCATGGGGGGGGGGCTTATTATTATTATTATTATTATTATTATTATTATTTTCTTTAGGTAAAGGCATCGACAGCTAGAGTCATTAGCCTGTATAAGAAAGGTAAGTATTCAAAATTTATGTAATTTTCTCAGTAGTATATATTTAAACTTTAATATTATAAATAAATGTGTAAAATCAATTTGTAAAGAAGCTAGTGTGGCCTAACCGCAGCCGATGGACCTTTACAAGGTCTTATCCTAGATATATCATGGGGTAAATGAGTGTCCGATAAAAGGTTTGACTCGGTGTAGGTGATTATCCACCCGGTTCACTTCATTGTGTCTCTTTCAGCAGCATTACGTGCTGCTTCATCCGCTAGCTCATTCCCTCTTATTCCAACGTGACTTGGAATCCACATATATTTAATGTTTTTGACCAAGTCAGACAAATGTTTCATCTTTGATAAAATCATCTGAATGACTGGGTCCGTTGTGCAATAATCTGACAATGCAGTCAAAATGCTGAGGGAGTTACTAGCGATGATGAATTTTAACGAAATGAAATCGAGAACACAATAGAGTAATGCCTGCCAAATTGCGTAGGTCTCAGTAGTGTATACCGATACAGCCAGAACTTTGGTCAGTTTTGAACGCATCCGTAAAAATAAATTTTACTTCAGGGTACATACTAACTAATTCTAGAAACTTCTGAATGAAGAATACGGAGGAAATGAGTTTTTGTCATACTGGCAAAGATTCAGTGTAACCTTAGCCGTAGGAATAAGCCATGGCGGGTTTTGTAGAGGGCCAATAGGTATTACCATTGGCAATTGATATTCAATTTCACTTAAAAGTTCTCTAGACCGAACACATAATGGCTTAGATTTTGCACGTGAACTGTAGTTTTCTTCAAAGAGAATTTTAAAGTTTTATGGTTGTGTTGAGCCCACATTTTGCATATATATATATATATATATATATATATATATATATATATATATATATATATATATATATATATATATATATATATATATATATGCTAGTATGATTTTCTTGCGTCTAATCTCCAGAGGTGTTAGTCCGGCTTCGCAACAGAGATTCGCTGTTGGGGTGGTGAGAAAGGCACCGATGCAATATCTAATGCCCGCGCATGGGTCTAACAACTTCAAGGAGCTTCTAGAAGCAGATGTATATACAACACAGCCATAATCTATCCTGTATAGTACTAGAGCCAGATACACCCTAAGGAGTATTTTAGGCTCAGCACCCCATTTAGTATTAGCTAGGACTTTGATACAATTTAGAGATAGTAAGGATTTGGTCTTCAGTTGTTTTAGGTGAGATTTCCAAGTTAACTTTGCGTCAAAAATGAGCCCGAGAAATCTAACCCTGTCCCTACACCTAATATTCTCATTTCTCAAGTAAATCATTGGACCATAATGAGGACGATTCAATCTGCAAAAATGCATACATTGAGTCTTCTCACGGAAGAACTTAAATCCGGTATCTGCAGCATGTAGGACAATCTGATTGATTGCTGTCTGCAATATACGATTGAAGTCTCCCATTTTCTTTGTACTGCAGAAAATTGTAAGATCATCAACATACATGCAAACCCAACAGTATTGCTGAGGCCGGGTATAAGATCAATGACCGCGATAATAAAAAGTGTGACACTCAGCGTAGAACCTTGTGGTATACTGTTCTCCAGTATCCTACTGGAAGATAGAACAGTGCCGATTCTGACTCTGTATGTCCGGTCAGTAAGAAATAATCTTATAAAATTCTGTAAATTACCCCGAAATCCCCACTCATACAACTTTTGCAGAATATAGTATCGCCAGGTCATATGCTTTCTTGATATCAAAGAATACTGCGACCAAATGCTCACGATTCATAAAGGCTTTTTGAATGTAGTGTTATAGGTATACTAATTGGTCGGTAGAGGATCGGTATTTACGAAATCCAGCTTGGTGCTCTCTTAGAAGACCACGAGTCTCGAGACACCAAACTAACCAATTGTTGACTATCCGTTCCAATAGCTTCCCTAGAAGTCAGGCTGATTGGCTTGAAGCTTGATGGAAGTAGAGGGTCTTTCCCTACTTTTGAAATTGGTACAACAAGTGCTTCTTTCCAAACTGTAGGATAGACGAAATGCTAAAGACGTAGGCGTTCCATGATGCTCGCTTGCTTTCCAATATACTTTTACGGGCCATAGCCCTGGCTCTTTTAAAAGCTACAAGGATGTGATCAGTAGGGCGCCTTTTGAATCTATTAAAAGCAGCAATAAGATGTTGTACCTCTTGATTCCACCAGGCTATTCTACGTTTGTAGATCTCTGGTTTGGTGGCAGGAATTGAGTTCCTAGCTGCTTCTAACAAATTATTGGTTAGATCAATAATTTGAGTGTGGACATTATAGTTTGGGTCTGGAGTTACAAGTACCGCTTCAAACTTTGGCCAGTTACTCTATGGAGTAGCTACTTGGATAGACGAACTTGGTTGGTAGTAATTCGTAATCCGTAGTGATCACTGTAGGTAAGTGATCACTACCGTACAGGTCGTCAAGAGCTCTTCAAGAGAACTTACTCGCTAGTCCGGAAGATACTATGGTAAGGTCGATAAGAGAGAAACATTTCGACCGTGCGTTGAAATAGGTAGGTAAACCATCATTCATAAGGACAAGATCAAGTAACAACAAAAGATCATCAATTAAACGACCTCTTTGGTCCCTGTGATCCCCAGAGTCCATTATGAGCTTTGAAATCTCCAAGTAGTACGAAAGGAGTTGGCAGTTGGTTTACAACATGTCGTATATCGTCAAGATCCCAATCTGCCTCTGGTAAGTATATGTTACATATTGTGAAGACAGATGAGATAGACATACGGATTGCTACTACTTGGAGATTTGTGTCAACCCGGACGTCGGGTTCCATATCACTTCGGACTATTGAGTAATTTTTAAGGGAATAAGCCTGGCCTGGCTTAAAATGTGTTTCCTGAAGGCAAGTGCATAACGGGTTGAATTTCGTTAGCGGTATCTTCAGTTGAGAATAGTGGTACACACAGCCCTTAATATTCCACTGGATGATGGAATCCATAATAAAATTAACAAATAATGGATCTAGCCAACAGCTTTAGGTTTCCTCGGCTTCCCAGCAGGCCATTATTTTTTCTTTTTGGTCTCAGTTATTTTAGAGATTTTTAAGGACACGGAGTAAGCTGAGAAGTCTCCCCCAGAAAAGTTTCCTCGGTCCTCAGTTTCTCTATTATTTTTAACGGATATCTCGGATGGTGCCGGACTATTGAAAGTGGTCTGTGATGTTGGTGGCCCAGGTTGTGTTAAACTATATTTTACTACAAAAACAGATTTAAGAACTGCAACTAATTGTGGTAACAGATTTTTTACTATTTGAGAAGAATCAATTGGTGGTTTTAAGAAATTTATTGCAGAATAATACGAGACTGCAGGAGTTGGCGTACTCACAACAACTTTGCGCCTCGCCTCAAAGTAGGTTGAATTTTCCCGGATTCTAATTTCCTGGATGGCCGCTTCCTGTTTGTAGATAGGACAATTACGGGTCGAGCAGAATGGTCACCTTTACAGTTAACGCACTGTAAAGGTTCTTCATATCCGTTTCCCTCGGGTGGTTCCTACATATTTGAGGATTTATGCATCTAGCGAAATTATGGGCAAAACTTTGACACTTAAAGCGTCTCATTGGTGCCGGAATAAACAATCTAACCTTGAGGGAGTAGAAGGCTACCTTAATATGCGCCAGTAAAATTGGAGTATTGAAGGTGAGAATATGGGTTGGTGTATCATTCAACTCACCCTTTTCACGCTTCTTAATACAACGTACTTGAACAAGTCCTTGATCACGCAATTCGTCCACAATCTCCTCAACACTACAATTTAGCAGGTCTTTGCAGAAAATAATTCCTTTGAAACTGTTCATAGTATCATGGTCCTGTGTGCAGTGACTTGAATATTATGCATGTCAAGCTTTTTGGCTTTTAAAAACCGTTCAGCTTGTGCAACGGACAGAGTCTCTATGAACAGTCCATCCTTTATTTTTCTAGCTGATTTTAAAGTTCCTACTAAACCAAATAAACATTTGTTAATAATAAAAGGACTTTCTCTTTCAAATGAACCACATATAGATATTACGACCAGGAACCGAGGTACAACCATCTCATCCTGGCTCGTACTTTCATTTCTATTCTCCGAAACCATTTTACTGTCAACCTTAGAGGTAAGGCGAATTAAGTCAAGAATTAATGGTGAATTCAAAGACACGCCGAATCATATCTTATCCTTCAATACCCCGAAACTTCCAGCTAACTTAAAAGTAGCCTATATGTCTCTCTGTGTATGCATGTATGTACCTGAACCTATGAGCTGTTTCCGATGTCAAAAGTTCGGACACACAGCTGCACGGTGCAATAGTCCACACATTTGCATATGTGGAAAGACCTTGCATGAAGGAACCCCTTGCATAGAGCCCATTAGGTGTATTAATTGTGAAGGAGATCACTACTCGTTCCAAAATTTGCCCTCTTTATAGGCAAGAGGTTGTCATCCAAGAGCTAAAAGTAAAGAAGAATATTGCTTATTTTGAAGCAAAGAAGAAGGTTGTTATTCCTACACCGGCCGTTATTTCTTATGCTAACAAAGCATCAGCTTCAGTAACACCGGACACTACTTCTTTTGCGCAGCAAGTAATTCCTCATCTTGTTCAGGCATTAAAAAGTATCTTTGTTACAAAAGAAATTTTTGCACCTCTTATCTCCTGTAATCCTATTTCGACTCCATCTAAAATTCCTACACAAGAGAGGAAAAAAGTAAATTCTACTAATTCTTCTTTTTTGTCTATTTCTTCTGGTCCTTCTTCTATTATTCCTACAAAGGAAAAGAATAGGGCAACTACTGTTGTTTCTCTTTCCGACGAATAACTGTCTCTTTGCTCTGCATCTTTGCAGCAGCAAAAGAAAAAGAAAGGGTTTGCCTTTGGGAAAACCAAGGAAATCTGTTTAGTTCTTCTAAATTACATTATAATTCATGAATAATATAGAAATGATAAAATTACTGGATTGCAGTGAAAAAAAAAATATTTAAAATTCGGCCTCTACCGGTTTCGGCATCTCCTATGCCTTCTTCAGGAGCTACAATTGAGACAATTTTTTAATAACAACATTTTTTTACAAAAAGCAAGGTGGTTTATATAAAACTTACGTGAAAATTATTTTATGCTTGCATATACACATTAAAAGAACACATTAAAAATTTTTTTTTAACAAAAACATAATTTTAAATAATAAAAAATTGACTTACAATCCAGTAATTTCATCATTTCCATATACCCATCCAGTCAAGAAGCTTCATCATCCACATGAATAATATAATTCAGTGGAATATTAGGGAATACGTTTTTCATTATTCCGACTTGAAGATGCTGGTATCGGAATTTAATCCGATATGTACGTGTCTTCAAGAAATGCACTTTACACCAGACCAGGCTTATTTATTGAAGAATTACAGTATAGTTAGGTTCGATTCTCCGCCCCATATACGGGTCAATGGAGGTGTGGCGATCATCATAAGACAAGATGCGCGTTTCATACAAGTTAATCTCAACACTAATCTTCAAGTCGTTGCTGTACGAATGGCAGCCCCATTTAACGTTACTCTTTGTAACGTTTATTAACCTGACGCAAACTGGGACCTGGCTGACATTCAAAGCATTATTCGGCAACTTCCCACTGCCTTTATTCTTCTGGGAAATTTCAATGCCCACCATTTCAAATGGGGATCTGGGCATATTGATCCGAGGGGAAGAATTATTGAGACCCTACTTGATGATCCAAATCTTGTTCTTGTGAATGATGGTTCGTCCACGTATTTTAATGTCCGTTCAGGGACCTTTTCTTGTATCGACCTAACTATACTGTCTTCATCGTTATCTACTCGTTGCTCTCGGCGGGCACTTGATGATCTACATGGGAGTGATCACTTCCCTATAGTGATCACTACGGACACTCCCATGTGTGAACAAGTGTTTGCGCCAAGTTGGTTTATGAGTAAAGCCAACTGGCCATGTTTCAAGTCATCCCTTAAAATTCCACCCATGACTAATAACGCCAATGTAAATGTAGAAGAACTAACGGCAAATATCTTCGTAGCAGCAGAAACTGCCATCCCTCAAAGCATGTTCAACGCTCGAAAAAGGTCGGTTCCCTGGCGGAACCGAGAAATTCAGAAGTTGGTCCGGGATAAAAAAAAATGGCTTTCAACCGCTTTTAACGGATTCCCATTGAGGAGAACCTTATTCTGTTTAAAAAAGCCAGAGCACTAGTACGTCGTTATACGTTGGACGAATGCCTGGTATTTCCACAAGTACCACAACGCAAGAGTGTTGGTCAAGGGTTAAGCGCATCGCTGGGCATGGTAATTCTGACAAAATTGAATTCAAGTTCTCTCACTAAAAAACCCAGTGCATGCACTTCTGTCGTCTAAACAGACCACACTACGGACCACTCCTTTTTATGGGGGATAATACCATTAAAATCGTCAATGGCGTCAGAATCCTGGGACTCTATTTCGATCTAAGGCTAACTTGGAATTTTTTTTTATTATTATTTTTATTATAAACCTTTTATTCCCATTCACATGTACAGTAGATAATATAGTATTTTGAAAACATAACATGCATACATAATGTGTAAATAATCAAATATAGTAAATTAATTTATAAATAAAAAATTTCATTTGGAATGGTTGCCCAATTGGACGAAGGTCTCCCCAAGTAGTTTCCAGTCTTCTCTGTTTCTAGCTTTTGTGGGCCAATTTATCCCTGGTGTCTCCTTGAAATCTTCGTTCCATCTTTTCCTTGGTCTTCCTCTATCTCTCTTCTGGTCTAATGGTATCCAGTCTGTAATTTCCCTGGTCCAACCAATGTTTTTCCTCATTATATGTCCGGCCCAGTTCCATTTGAGGCATTTGATTGTTGTGGAAATTTCAGCTATTTTCGTTTTCGCTTTCATTTCTTGTAAAGAAACTTTATCTCTCCATGTTATTCCTAATATAATCCTCTCCATTTTATTTTGCAAAATTCTAATTTTTCTTAAATAAAAGTCAGTCATGGCCCAAGTTTGTGACCCATAAGTTATAACTGGACTAATACACATGTCAAATATTCTTCTTTTAGTGTACATACTAGTTTTTTTGTTCTTAAATATATTTTTGAATGTCCAGAATTTTCTCCATGCGAGAATTGTTCTTCTTGTTATTTCTTTTTGTAGTCTATTTTTAAAAGAAATAATTTGCCCAAGGTACACATACTCTGTCACGTATTCGATTGAGGTATTACCAATCTGGATTGGGAGAATTTCAGCATTGCTCATTATTTTGGGTTTGCTAAGATTTATGCATAATCCAACATTCTGGCAAGCATCATCTAGTTGTTTTATTAAGTGCTGTAATTCATCTGCTGAACTTGATATAAGTACTATATCGTCGGCGAACATTAAGTTGTTTAATTTTTTACCATTTATTTTAATTCCTAATTCTTCCCAGTTTAGGCTCTTCATTATTGACTGTAACAAGCAGTTAAAAAGATCAGGTGACAGAGGATCTCCTTGCCTTACACCTTTGCTTATTTTAAAAACACGACCTACTGTTTCTAGTTTTATTTGTGCAGTACTCTCTTGGTATATAACTTTTAATATTCTAATATATTTTTTTTCTATGCCTGCTTCTTCTAATGCTGACCAAATGTTACCGTGATTTATCGAATCAAATGCCTTCCTAAAGTCTACAAATGCTATATAAATTCTAATACCATATTCCTCAGTTTTTTCTATAAGTTGATTCATAACATGTAGGTGGTCGATCGTCGATTTATTTTTCCGGAACCCCGTTTGTTCTTCTGTTTGGTATTCTTCTAGTTTGGTTTTAATTCTTCCTTGTATTACTTTTGCGAATAGTTTGTATAGTGCGGGTGATAGTCTAATAGACCTGTAGTTGTTAACATCTTCTTTTTCTCCTTTCTTATGAAGTAATATTATTTGTGTATTATACCATTTTTTAGGGATTTCCTCTGTATCAAGAATTTTGTTGAAGAGCATTAAAAGGAAAGGTAATAGTTCATCCTTTCCAATTTTGATTAGCTCATTAGTGATACTATCTTCTCCTGGGCTTTTGTTGTTTTTCAACTGATCTATTGCTTTTTCTATTTCTTCTCGTAGGAATTTAGGGGTGTCTAATTCGTTATTTTGTTTTCTCGTTGAACTCGTTTGTGGTATTATGTTTCTTGCGTACAATTTCTCATAAAATTCTGTGGCTATTTCCAATATTTTTTCGCGTTGATAAATTATACTTTCATTTTTTCTTAGTTTAGTGAACCATTGTTTGCCCGAAGATATATCTATTTTGATTTTTTTGGTAGAAAAGTTATTATTTGCTAAATTGTCAATTAATATGTCCTCTTGGGTTCTGATATCCCTTCTTATATATTTTTTGACCAATTTTCTTGTTTCCGCTTGTGTTATTTTTTCTTTAAGAGTTTTATTTTTAATTTTTTCAAGTTCCATTCTTTGTTTGATAAGTTGCTCAGTATCTGTGTTGAATTTGGATTTTTTGTTGTTTTTATTGTTTTGAAGATCAGTTGCTGTCTTCAGTATTATATCTTCTAAGTTGTTGTACATATTCTGTACATCCATATTTTTGTAGTTTGAGAGTAAGTTGGAGGTGTTATTGGAAAGCTTTAGTTTGTAGATATAGTTGTTATCCTTTATAGCGTATCTTTTGGGAATTCTTGTTCTATATTTCTTCCTGTTTTTTGGTTTGCTATAATTTATTGTAGCCCTTACTAAGCGATGGTCAGAATAGAATTCAAATCTGTTAATAACATCTATATTTGCAACGTTGCTTATATTTTTTGTGAGAATAAAATCGATTTGATTTGTATAACCGGAAGGAGATTTCCATGTCAACATTCTATTTTTTGGTTTAATAAAATGAGTGTTAATAATATTTAGGTGGTGCTGTAGGGCGAAAAGAATTAGTAAGGTACCTCTATCGTTTCTCGTTCCATAGTAAGATGTGCCCCTTATTGATTCTTCTCCGTCACGTCTGGAACCAATTTTGGCATTAAAATCGCCCATTACTATTAATTGGGTACGTTTGTCAATTGGTTCGTCCATTATGCTGTTAAGTTGGTCGTATAGTATTGTAATTTCTTCTTCTGAAGATTCGCCTGTAGGAGCATGAACTTGTATAATTTTCATGATACAATCTTCATTTAATGACAGCTGTAATATCGCAATTCTTTCATTTATCGGTCTAAATTCTATTATTGAGGTGATCCATTTAGTATTGATGCAAAACCCTACTCCGTAGTTACTATTTTTGGCGGCTCCGTGACATAGTAGGATACCCGATTTTCTTTCTATAACCGCTTCGTAGTTTCTTCTTATTTCGGATAGTCCAATTATGTCCCACTTTATTTTATCTATTGCATGTTCGAGTTCTTTGCACCTGCTTTCATCTTTCAGAGTTTTTGTGTTTAATGTACATATATAAATTTCCTTGACTTGAGGGTGTATGGTCGATGACTCCCGAGGGGACCGGCCTTGGTGGGAGACTTTTGTATCACTTCTTAAAAATTTCTTCTTTGAAAATGTGTTAATAGTTTTTCTGCTCGTTTTCCTTTTCGTAGCCAAAGTCGTTATTGGTGTTGAGTCTAAGTAGTTTGCTAATTGCTATTTGTTCTGCCCCGCTTCATTCAGGACTGGATTTTGTAGTACTTCTTGGGTGGAAGTAGACTGTGACGGTAAAGAGTTTGCCCTATTTCTCTGTAAATATTGCAATATATTTTCCGTGGAACTTCCATGTTTATTTGTCTTTAAAGGTAGATTTTTCTTGACTGGTGTTGAAATTTTTTCTTTAGGTACTTTTGCAGCTTGTTCTAATTCATCGTTGTTGTCGGATAGCAGCCTTTTTTATTATTTTTCAGCAGGTCTTCATGTTCTTCTTTATATTCTTGTCCATTAATGAAGAGTTTATTATATTTTATTATTGCGAAATGTCCATGTTCTCTAAACTTCTTCATTGTTGGAACAAGTTTCTTTCTTTCTTCCACCACACCTTTTGATAAATCTTCCCATATTACTATTTGTGAACCTTGTAGCTTGTTTCTGTTGGTCAATATTTCCCATACTTTTCTATGAGCTAGGAATCTTATTTGAACAAGGCGTGATTTGTTTTCTACTTTACGTCCAATTCTCTTAATGAAATCTATTTCTGTTATACACGTTCTAACTTTTAAAGTATTATTAAGGATTTCAATTATCATATATTCTAATTCAGTAATGTTATTTTCCTTCTCCTGAAGGCCAGAGATTAAAAGATTTTTCTTTCTGTAGTTTTTATCGACATTATCGATTTTTTTTATCTATAGTTTCGATTCTCTCCTCCTGGATATTGAATTTTTCTTCATATTGTTTAAATTTTTCTTCGTTTTTGTTTATGGACAGTTTTAAATCTTTACTGAGTTCATCTAGCTTAGTTGTAAACTCTTTGCTAAGTTTTGCGATTGCTTTTAATATTTCATTGTCCCCCATATTGTGAATGAAATGCCTTGTCTTATGCAGCCAACTCGACAGATGTGAAAAAAAACCTCTTTCGACAAATAGTTTGTTGGAGGACCAGAGATGTCGCTAGTTGTCTACAGCAGGATGTGTTGGTAACTGCGAGTGACAGTTTTCTATTTTGAGGTTATAATTAACAAAATATTATCATTTAAAGGATACACAAAGGATACAAAGTATTTCCGTGAGATAATACTTTCTGTTGATCTTCTTTTTGAATGGTTTGTTAACACTCAGGAATTTCACCTGGTTGTTTAGATATGATTTGAAAATTTGCTTGTAATTTACCACTTGACTTGACTTTGACTTATGACTTATTAACATTTTTAAAGACTTATACTTGGAAATTACATGTTGAAAAGCTAAGGACTGTTTGTCACACGATGGTAATTTATACGGATGGTTCTAAAACCCACCATGGTACTGGGTACGTAATTGTTGTCGACAACATACAGCACTTATGGTCAATACCTCTTCTAACTTCTATGTACACATCAGAGTGCTATGCTATCTGGCAAGCTCGTATGCTACTGCGAGTTCGTTAGAACTTCTAGAAAGCTCCTCGTAGTAAGCGATTCTTTGAGCGTCCTACAAGCCATTTCAAACCCTTTTACTGTTGATACAATTATACAGAATATCTTGTCGCTCATGAAACATCAGGGAGGGATATTTATTTTCTTTGGGTGCCAAGTCACGTCGGCATTAGGGGTAACGAGATGGCTGACGAGGCAGCACGTTCTGCCGCTGATAGCAACTCTGTTGATGTGGTAATATTTAAATCTTCTGATATAATTCTTCATCTGAAGAAAGAGGTATTGGTACAGAAGGGATCAAGTCAAGATCCATCGTCTGAGAATGGGTCATACAAGTCTGATACATGGGTACCGTTTAAGTCGGGATAATGCCCCTATGTGCAACAGATGTGATACTGCTCTGACAGTTGAACACATTTTTGTTGCATGTCTACAGTATGTTCTACTCAGCCGACTATATTTGGATTAAGACCTTTCTTTCATTCTAACAGACTCTGGTAAGATTCGTAATGTTCTGAAATTTTTGCGTGCGATAATATGCCGTGATGAAATATATTTTTTTTTTAAGTTATAAACTTGATTATTTTCATCTTATTTAAATTTTCTATATTTAATTCTTGTATTCTTTTCTATTTTTTTCCATTATACGTATACATAAGTATGCGTAAATACTTATATATATATATATATATATATATATATATATATATATATATATATATATATATATATATATATATATATATATATATATATATATATATATATATGGATGATATCAAACTATTCTCTGATAATAAAAAAGGCATTAACAAGCTACTTAACCAAGTAGAAGCCTTCTCCAGAGACATTCACATGACGTTCGGCATTGAGAAATGTAAAATCAATGTCATGAAGAGAGGACTATTAAAATTGATTTAAAAGATTTATTTATGAACAAAATACTGCTTTTATTCTGATAAACACGAAATACACACGCTTACATCACACATAACCAAAAACTTCTTATCTTGTTGCCGCCAAGAAGAAGTACAGTGTACAGTCAGGGCAACAACGCTCAGTAAGCTTATTACTACTAAAAATTCTAATAGATGGCGCTACTTGCATTAAAGAAACAATATTTTGAACTATTTACAACACCCCCACTAGATCAAAATATACGTTTTTAGTTTATACATTTGCTGCTCTGAGACCTAAACTATTAATAAACTTACTATGCTTTGCGTTACATAAGCTTTTCGTAAAAACATCTGCAGGCATATCTGCAGTCGATAAATATTTAAGTACAATAATATTATTAGATACAACATCTCTAATAAAATGATGGCGCACATCTATGTGCTTAGAGCGTTTATGATACACAGGATTGGTAGCAAGTTTCTGTGCTCCTTGATTATCATTAAATAATATTACACTACCAAATTTGTGTATTATTTCACCTAACAAATTCCTTAAATAAATAGCCTCCTTAGCAGCCTCGGAAATGGCCATATACTCTGCCTCCGTGCTCGATAAGGCGACTGTTTTTTGTTTAGAACTGGCCCATGAAATCGTTGAGCCTGATAACTTGAAACAAAAACCAGTGTAAGATTTTCTATCAAAGGAATTGCTTGCCCAGTCGGCATCGACAAATCCTTCCAATTCTAAATTGTCCTTTTTGAATGTTAAACAGTAATTTTTAGTACCCTGCAAATATCTCAGTATTCGCTTTGCGGCCTTCCAGTGTGTGCCATCGTAACAGTTGTTAAATTGGCTTAAATAGCTTACGGCATAAGATATATCTGGTCTTGTCATTACCGCGAGATACATTAAACTACCAATTAATTGTTGGTATGGTACTGGAAAACTGCAATTCTGGCTTTTATCTAAATTTAAATTGCTTTCCATAGGTGTACTTACAGCTTTACAATCGCTCATATTAAACTGCTTTAATAAATTATTGATATATTGTTCCTGATCTAGAGTAACGATACCTCTTTCTTGATCTATAGAAATTTTCATACCAAGACACTGTTTTGCCCTGCCTAAATCTTTAATTTGGAAAACCGAACCTAGTTTTTCTTTCAAAATTCTAGTTTCATCGTCTTGATTGGAAAAAATAAAAAAGTCATCCACGTAAAGTGCAATAACGGTCAAACCACCATTTTGCCCCAATTTTTTAAAAAGACATGGTTCATATTTAGATTTTTGATATCCCAATTCCAACAAAACTGTCTCAACTTTTTGATACCATATTCTGGATGACTGTTTTAATCCATAAACGGCTTTATTTAATTTCAAAACCTTATTCTCTTGCCCAGGAACAATAAATCCTTCTGGTTGTTGCATGAATACATTTTCACTCAATTTACCATTAAGGAATGCTGTGGTTACATCTAGATGTGTTATATCTAACCCTAAGTTAACTGAAATAACAACTAAAATTCTAAACGTTGAATGTCTCATTACTGGACTAAATGTCTCTTCAAAGTCTATCCCATACTTCTGAGTGAAGCCTTTGGCAACTAGCCTGGCTCTGTATCTGACATTGTTCTTATCATTTATTTTCTTCTTAAAAATCCACTTACACTGAACCACACTACACTGTAATGGAATATTCACTAATTCCCACGCACTATTTTCTTCAAACGCACTAATTTCTTCCTGCATGGCCTGTTTCCATTGAGCTGCATCAGCTCTAGACATGGCTTCAGCTACGGTCACTGGATCTGCTTCATCTGAATTTGAAGTATTAGCGCACATGTACGTTACATAGTCTTCCATTATTTTCGGTTTCGGTATCCTTTGAGATCTTCTCACTGGATAATTGATTTCTGGTTCTATATCTTCTTCTAACACATACTCACTATCTTCGCTTTCTTCATCAAGAATGCTGCTGGTACTTGAAGTGTTACTCAGAATGCTGTCTGTGTCATCTATTAAGTCTATGTCTTTCTGGGTATTTTCCATTTCTGCAGGTTGGTCATCCCCCACTGGAACTATTACTTCCTCTTTTTCCTCTGTTTTATCTTCATCAATCTTTTCTATTATTATTACATCTCTACTGACGGATATAGACTTGTTTACATGGTCAAACACTCTATAGCCCTTGACATCTTCACTATAACCCACTAAGATTTTCTTTTCGGATTTCTTGTCCCATTTTAGTCGCTTTTCCTTGGGAACGTGCACCATTGCTGTGCTTCCAAAGATTCTTAGGTGATTTACATCTGGTTTTTTCTTAAACCACATTTCAAATGGCGTTTTACCGTTTGCTAAACCTGCTGCGGGTGATCGATTGCGTAAATACATTGCAGTATTTACTCCTTCTGCCCAGAAACTTTTGTCTAAGCCGGCATCAAATATTAAACATTTTGTTCTTTCAACTAATGTGCGATTTAACCTCTCGGACATGCCATTTTGCTCTGGCGTATATGCATTTGTTTTCTGGTGTATGATACCATTCTCCTTGAGATAATTTTCTAATTCTTTGTTTATAAATTCGCCGCCATTATCGGATCTTAGGATTTTTATTTTTCTTTCTTGTTGATTTTCCACAAGGTTTTTAAAAATTTTGAAGTACTTAGTTACCTCGTCTTTTGACTTCAAAAAATAAACAAATCCATACCTGGAATGATCATCTTCCAAAACAAAAAAATATTTAGAACCACCTATGGACCTAGTTTCCATCGGCCCACATATGTCACAATGTATGATATCTAAGACGTTATTTGTTCGTTTAACGTCTTTCGGAAACGGTAATCTGTGTTGCTTACCTTCGCAACAAGCTACACAGTTGTATTTCCCAATATCAATTTTTTCAGCGCACTCCAGACCCTCTACTGCACCATTTTTCATCTTGATAAGGTCTGCACTATTGAGATGGCCGAGCCTTCTGTGCCACGTTTCTGCTGTAACTTCTCTTCTACTCGCTAAAAGACATTGCTCTGGTAATTCTGACTTAACATTTAGCTTGTATACTCCATTGATTAAGTCAGCTGTACCAATTAATTGATCTTGTTTATTAAAGATCTTGCAACAATTAGTATCAAATACTACTCTATTGCCATTTTTAGATAGTTGACTAACTGATATTAAGTTAGTTGTCAACTCAGGTACGCAAAGAGCTTTTTGCACTGTGATGTTAAACAATTTCTTGCCGACAACTGTCGTAATACCAACATCGCCACAGTGAGTTACAGGGATGATTGTTTTATTTGCAACCATTATTTCTTTAGTTTCACAAGAACTTTTCTCACCTGTTATTAGCTTATCATCAGCTACTAGATGAACACTGGCACCACTATCGATGTACCAATCTGTTTTCTTGTATTCACCTTGTAGGAATACTGCGCTGAAAACATTTTCTGTTTTTACTGTTTTCTTTTGATAATTTTTTACATTTTTGGTGTTCGGGCAATTTGTTTTATAATGACCAAATTCTTTACATGCATAACATTGTATATTTTTCTTGTCCTGCTTTTTATAACTGCCAATTGGATTGTTACCCTTTTTATTCTGTTTATTTTTTACATAAAATGCAGAGTCAACCTTAACATTACTTTCCATATCTAAGAGCTTTGATTTTATAGAATCAGTCGTTATGGCTATACCTGAATGCTCTATAGCCATAATCATGGGCATAAACTTTTCAGGCAATCCTGCAAGCATCAACGACCCTATCCACTCGTCATCTATATTAAAACCTGTACCTCTTAAACGCTGACTAGTTTCTACAATCTGATTTACATAGCTATTCATAGAATCACAGTTTTCTAATCTTGTAGATATTAACGTACGCAACAGACTTATTCTTCTAGAGAATCCACTGTCATCGAACATTGCCTTCAACTTTATCCATAATTCTTTAGCTGTCCCAGCTTCTTTTATATGAACATACAAAGTTGGGTCTATGGTTAATACTAACTTGGCCTTGGCTTTGTCATCCTCAGCTTTGGCTGCTGCTGTCGCTGCTACTGCTGCTGCTGTTGCTGGATCTGCAGTACCTCCAATATTTGTTGTGAGCGACGATACATCTGCTGCTACGCCTTTTTCCTCGATGCAATGCTGCAATCCCTCAAGGATTAAGTAATTCTGCGCTGCAAATGCCCACTCGTCGTAATTTTCTCGCCCTTTCAATCTAGGCACACCCAACAAATAACTGTTTGCCATTGTTCACACTTATACTTTTAAACCCTTTCTTTTAACAGGCCTGACTCGTGCCTGGGCCCATAACCTATTAAAATTGATTTAAAAGATTTATTTATGAACAAAATACTGCTTTTATTCTGATAAACACGAAATACACACGCTTACATCACACATAACCAAAAACTTCTTATCTTGTTGCCGCCAAGAAGAAGTACAGTGTACAGTCAGGGCAACAACGCTCAGTAAGCTTATTACTACTAAAAATTCTAATAGATGGCGCTACTTGCATTAAAGAAACAATATTTTGAACTATTTACAAGGACAATGGGAACAGCATGAGGGTTACCAACTAGACAATGAGGATGAAACTATAGAATGTATAGGGAAAAGAGACACCTACAAATACCTGGGACTACATCAAAGCAGAGGAATCGATCATACCAACTCAAAGATCGAACTAAGAAGAAGGATGAGAGAACGAATTGAAAAAAATCTCAAAACAAACCTCAATGGATATAAAACAGCTAAAGCAGTGAATACTTTCGCAATCCCAGTAATTAAATATAGCTTTGGTATTGTCCAACGGACCGAGAACAAGTGGAACGAGAAATTCGAACAATGTACACTAAATATAGAGCACACCATCCGCAAAGTAGCAAAATCAGATTCCATCTAAGAAAATCAAAAGGACACTTAGGTATAACAAACTTACAAAACATGCACTATAAACAGATTACGAACCTAAGAAACTACTTCTTACAAAAACAAAAAACAAGTCAACTCCACCAAGCTATAACAGATACAGACAACAATTGCAGTACGCTAAAACTACATGACTCCGAATATGACCCCCTTCAAAACATAATACCTGATGAGGAAAAGATACGGGAATGGGGAGGTAAAGAGATACATGGCAAACACATAACCATCTTGAAGAACCCATACATAGATTTCAACAGAAGTTGCCAATGGCTAAATAACAACCTCTTTAAAGAGACAGAAGGTTTCGTTTTGGCTATTCAAGATGGTATCATCCCAACTTTGAAGTACCGGAAACACATCCTTAAGGAAGCCACATTAAAAACAGACATGTGCAGGGTATGCAACAAAACCCAAGAAAACATAGAACACCTGCTATGTGGATGCGAAGTACTAGCAGGAGCTGAATATACCAACAGGCATAACAACGTAGCCAAACTACTCCATCTCGCAATATGTTCAAAGCATACCTTACTCACGAAAACACCGAAAACACATGATTACAAACTGGAACACATAATGGAAAATGAGGAAATAAAACTCTACTGGGATAGAACTACACTAACAGATCACACAATTAAACATAACAGACCAGACATAACATACCAACTAAAAAAGGAACAAATAACTTACGTAATAGATATAGCAGTACCAGCAGCAGGAAATATTAAACAAAAACATCGACAAAAGATTCAGAAGTACCTAGACCTCGCCGCCGAAGTAAAAAAGATCTGGAACCAAAAGAAAGTAAAAATTGTACCAATAATAATCGGAGCGAAATACCTAAAACATGACAAGAAAATATAAACACTCAAGGACTCAAACAAAACATCTGGAGAGATCTGCAAAAATCCGCTCTCTTGGTACCTGCAATACTATTAGGAAAGTACTCAACACAGGTAACCCAGAAGAAAAATAGATCCCATACCCTATCAGATGACGCTCCAGCATGACACCTGCAAAAAAAGATATTGTTATTATTAGCACAAAAACACAATGTTAATACTTACTACACAACCTGAAACGAATTTATCTCCAAACAACCACCAAGGAGGGGAAAATGAAGCTGACCTAGCGGCCCAGATGAACCCCCACAGGGGAACGATGCACGGGAACCCGATGACAGAGAGGGACCAAAGAACCTGAAATAACTCACAACAACCACCGCCCCCCCCCCCCGCGAATGAGATAATGTATTGTATATAAAAAATATGAGATGTTAATACTTACCAATTACGACGCATTGTATTGTATATACTTGCCTTATGTAAAATGTATGTACCAGTTAATGTGAAATAAATATGAATAATAATAATAATATTTTTTTTTACATAATACCGGCACGTCATGTCATATGCTTTCTCAAGGTCGAAGAAAATTGCTACCATGTGCTCACGTTTTGCGAAAGCCCTATGTACCTCGTGATCTAGGTAGACTAACTGATCGGTCGTAGAACGGAATTTCCGGAATCCAGCATGGTGCTCACTTAAGAGACCTTTAGTCTCGAGACACCAAACCAACCGGTTATTGACCATGCGTTCCAGTAGTTTTCCTAGACACGAAGTTAGGCTTATTGGCCTGTAGCTGGCAGGTAGTAACGGGTCCTTTCCTGCCTTGGGGATAGGGACAATGATCGCCTCCTTCCACTCGACAGGATAAGTACCGTCAAGCCACAGGTTGTTATACGTTTAAAGCAAGGCAATTTTGAACGAAGGTGTGAGATGCTTGAGCATGTGATTCGAGATACTGTCTTGACCTGGACATGAGAACGTAGCGTGAGAAATTGCATAGTCTAGCTCCAGCATGGTGAAGGGTACGTTATATTCCTCTTGGAATACTGTACCAAAAGAGAGTGGTACTTCCCGTTCACCCTTGGATGCCAGGAAAGTTGGTATAAAATTACATGAACTGCTGGCTTGTTCAAATTGATCTGCTAGTTTCTCTGCAATCAAATTTATATCGCTGGTTATAGTGTCTTCATCCCATTTCAGGCGGCTTACGGGTGGCGAGTAACCCCTGCCAGATATCCGTTTCACTCTACTCCAACATTCTTGTGCGGTGGTCTCAGCTGAAATGCCTGAGTCGTACACGTTCCAGGATTTAAGCTTTCTGTCTAGTATTTTTCTACGGGCCTCAGCACGGGCTTTCTTAAAGGCGATGAGATTTACCTCAGTCGGAAACCTTTTGAATTTATTAAAAGCAGCCTTTTTCCGTTTGATCACTTCTTTAACCTCCGGGTTCCACCAGGGTACTCTACGTCTGTAGATACCTGGCTTGGAGGAGGGGACGGACGTCTCTGCTGGTTTTAGAAGGGACTCGGTTAAACCTACTATATCATCATTAACATCATCAGTAACGACTGGTGTCGCTAAAACCCTTTCAAACTCTGGCCAATCGGATTTGTTGAAGAGCCACTTAGACGGGCATACCTGATTGATAGTGGGACAGTCTGTAGTGATCACTATATGAAAGTGCAGGTCGTCTAGTGCCTTCCACAAGAATCTACTCGCTAGTACGGGGGACATGATAGCAAGATCAATTCGTGAAAATGTCCTTGACCGGGCATTAAAATACGTGGGTGAGCCATCATTCATAAGTACAAGATCTGGGGACTGGGACTGCAGTAGATCTTCGATAAGTCGACCTCTTTGGTCCCTATGATCCGAACCCCAAAGACCATTATGGGCGTTAAAATCGCTAAGTAGTATTAGGGGGGTAGGAAGTTGCCTGATGATATGGCGCAAGTCATTTACGTCCCACTCTGCATAGCGTAAGTATATGTTGCAGAGGGTTATTGTAGATGGAGATGAGATTCGTACTGCTACTACTTGGAGATTAGTGTCGACTGGGATTTCCCTATACTGAATGTCTTGTCTTAGAATGATAGCTACACCACCACGGACCCTTATATTGGGTCCCATGTACCTACGTACTAATGGTTCTTCAGAGAATAAGGTTGGCCAGGTTTGAAACGTGTCTCCTGTAGACAGGTACACATAGGATTCAGCTCAGTCATAAGGAGCTTTAGCTAACAGTTATGATACACACAGCCCTTGATGTTCCATTGGATTATGTTATCCATAAATGATGATAAGTAGGTTTATACACTGTCTTTTGGCTTCCGAGGTTTCCCAGGAGGCCAGCCTATCGACCTTTTGGCGCTCAGGGAAGTTTGAGAGGAAGGGAATGCACTGACATTTCTTCGTCAGATTCACCTATTTATCTTTAGTTACAAAAGTAACTTTCAGCGCATCGACAATGGCTGGAATAAGTTGATGTACTTCCGGCACCTGAGGTGTAGTTACGCTACTTTTTGTAACAAACACGGCTTTCATTGCTGAAACTAATTCAGGAGTTATTTCCTTTATCAATGAGGCCGTGTTAGTTACTGCAGGAGCTAATGCCGCTCTGGCATAGGACACTCCAGCAGCAAAGGTTTTCCTTGACCTTGACCTCTTGAATAGCCATTTCTTGTTTGTAAATTGGACAGTTTCTAGACCGGGCGGAATGGTCTCCCTGGCAATTTAAGCATTTTACAGATTCTTCACAGGGTCTCCCTTCATGCAGTTCTTTTCCGCAAACACAAACTTACGGGCTAGTGCATCGTAAGGAGGTATGTCCAAATTTCTGGCAACGGAAACATCTAACAGGAGCGGGAATATATGGTCTTACTGAAAGCGAATAGAACGCAGCTTGTACTTTTGGTGGCAATTTTGGGGTGTTGAAGGTTAGGATGTGGTTGGCCATATCCTGTAGTTCCCCATTGACTCTAGTTTTAATTCTTCTTACTTCTGTTACTCCCTGACCCTTTCACTCTTGGCAGATCTCTTCCGGCGTGCACAGACGAAGATCTTTACAAAAGATTACTCCTCTACAGGTGTTAAGAGACCTATGAGGAATAACTTCAATCAAAGTCACCAAGCTGTTTTAACCCCATTCATTTTCTCGCTTGTGCTACCGACACAGTCTCAACAAGCAAACCCTCTCTAATCTTTTTTATTGCTTTTAATGAACCTACCAAACCAAACAGAATTTTTTGCAGTAAGAACGGGTTAACATTAAAATCTCCGTCTGTCTTCTTAATGACCAAGAATCCGGGAATTACTTCCTTTTCTTGGTTCGTTTCTTTCGATGCTATGGTCTTATCTTGTCTTACAAGATTATTTAGGTGAATATATTTAATAATAATAATAATGATAATAATAATAATAATAATAATAATAAAGTATCTGCTATTAATAAAAGCAAGGCAATTAATAGCTATGCCACTTCGATATTAATATACAGTTTTGGAATTATTAAGTGGACAGACACCGATCTAAAAGATATAGATACAAAAACAAGAAAACTGTTCATCATCCAAGAAGTTCTATTGAACGGTTCCACATGAAGAGAAAAGAAGGTGGTAGGGGGATTCCAGAAATATTTGAGATACAATACAAACAAGTAAATAATATAAGGCAATATTTTCAAAATAGATCTTTAACATCAGATTTATATAAAAAACTTTGTAAAGTAGATAAAAATTATACACCCTTAAATTTATCAGATAAAAATTATGATCCGTTGAGTAAAAAGTCCATAGAAGAAAAGAAGAGAATATGGAAACAGGAGAAATTACATGGGAGATATCCAGCAGATATAGAAAAAAAATATATACATAAGGACGCCACACAATCATGGTTAAGAAACGGAAACATATTTGTAGAAACGGAAGGATTTATGTTGGCGATACAAGATCAAGTAATAAATACAACATATTACATGAAGCATATAACGAATATTCAAGAGCAAACAGACATGTGTCGCGTATGCAATAAAAAACAAGAAAAAATAGAACATATATATTCAGAATGTACACCGTTGGCAAAATCGCAATACCTAACACGGCACAACAAAATTGCTAAAGTAATGCACTTAAAATTATGTAACCAACAAAAACTTATAGATTCAGTACCATACTATAAATATTAACCTCAGAACATACAAGAGAATGAAAATGCAAAAATCTACTGGAACAGGCCAATAATAACTGATGAAAAAATAGAGCATAACATCCCGGACATAATATTGATAAAGAAAAAAGAAAAAACAACGTTTATAATAGACATTGCAGTATCAAATAGTATAAATATTGATGACACTTGGAATGAAAAAATAAGAAAATATATACCCCTGGCTGACGAAATTAAAAAAATGTGGAAAATGAAGAAAGTCAAAATTATACCAATAGTAATCGGGGCCACTGGACAAATTCCGAAGAAGTTATTCGAAAGTTTTAAAACACTGGACTTGCAAAGAAATACTTACCTTCAGTTACAAAATGCTACAATTTTAGAAACTTGCCAAATTGTAAGACGAATTTTGGGAGATTCCTTATAATACCATCAATAGGAAGAGAATAAAGAAAACATAGTATGGGATAAGTTAAGATCGAGTAGATCCACATCACCAATGGGACAAGACTAGAAATATATAATAAAAAGTATTGTACCTATAATTAAATGTTATATATACTTGCCTAAGTGGCCGTATGTACAATAAAAATGTACCTATTAAAGTGAAAATAGAG